>JANZXP010000194.1:18843241-18856500 GCA_027576715.1 Erythroxylum flavicans | reverse complement strand
ATGGGCCAAATATTTTAAGGTCAAGTCACGAATGAGTATACCTTATCTTCTAGACTTGAAACTGCCAATACTAATTCGCCTGTTAATGCTCAAAATCAGAGTTGAGTTACTCTAGAGCAACCACTGAGATGCAGATTTGTATATATGACGTGTAAGTATCATTTGACATATAACCAATTCACTAAATGTAACAAAGAACACCAAGAAAAAGCTAATCATAAATGGAGACAAAAGGACTTTTTAAAGTATGAATAAAAAAGAAAAGGAGTACACTGGATGGAGTGTGTGATCGTGTTTAAAGTAACGAGACAATAATAGCTACTGTTTCTAAGGTAAGAATCAACCTAGTTTTGTTTATAGTCGCACAGGACAAAAAAGAAGAGCAAACAAAAACACAACTGAATGAAGACGATAGAAGTGATAATCCAGACAACTACGATCAGAATATTTACAGTCCGAAAGCAAACAAAAAAGCTAAAGAAGCCCAACCTTGTTTTGTTTCTTTCCTTAAGAAACCAAGAGATTCTCCGGACTGTACGAGTATATTTATAGTCTGAAAGCAAACAAAAAAGGCAAACAAGCCAGGTGCATGAGTATAATTATCACAACTAAGAGAAAGGAATTGAAAACTCAAACTTAGTAGAACAGAAGAGAGAAATATGCAATTATATCAACAAAAAAAATGAAGAAGAAAGAAAGGAAGAAAATTACTACTGCTACTTCGTGGTTTCTGTAGTTTGGTGGGCTGGGATTACTTTGTGGAGAGATGGGAGCAAGATTGAAAAAATATGGCTTGTAAGATCAAAAGTGAAGATGGGTATTGATGTTGTTAATTGCTTACAAGATTTTAATGATTGAAGAAGAAACTCGTGCCTAAAATGCACGCAAGTTTAGAAACTAATGATACCTATTCCTCTTAATTACGAGAGGAATGTGGCATTATCTCAAAGTGGGTAATTAAATTCATAACCCTATAATCATAGATACCTACCAAACACTATATTTCATTCCATACCCATTCCTTTTATTTCATACCCACTAACCAAGCACACCGTTACTATTAGCTACTAAATTCAAACCGTAGCTAAATACTTACTATTAGCTACGAATTTCAAGTCGTAGAATAAAGTAACATAGTTAATTGTCATATTTGTTATAGTGCCTATTAAAACTTCAACCTACCTCAATCATGCATATCAAAGGGATTATAAAAGAGTTAAAGCTTCTAAAGATGATGTGTTAAACATTTAGACAAACTCTTATCAGTCATTAGATATGATTCTTACTGTATTAAGTCATATACAACTCGTAAAAACTTGTCAAAAAGAACAAAGTGGCACATAAGATGGTTGACAACCCATCATAGGTAGACTTGTCAAAGTAAAAGCATGTAAGAGTTATTGGACATGATAGTTAATTCATTAAAGTAGGTCTACTTAACTAGAGAAATTTGGTTTTATTCAATGTCACCTTTGCACGTGTCTTCAATAAACTTATTATGATTTATCATCGAGTTTTAGAGAATGTCCTTAATTATACTACACTCGTCTTACGTAGACTTCTAATACATTTATGATTGATTAATGTATGATTTTGGAGTTGTTTGAAGAGCACTTTGATTAACTAACCATCTTTGAAGAATTGAATAGTGGAAGTTTCATTCTCAAGAATTAAAGTTTCAATAAAGAACTAGGGGCAAATGATACATGCCTTGTGTGGATATGAATTAGGCTTGCGCTAGTCTAATTGGTCCACCAACCTTCTATAAAGTTACATGCTTTATATTCACATGAGAGCTCTAAATGCCTAAGAAGGGTAGTCTAATTAAAGTGCGACTTAGTCATGGGAAGAATTAAATCATAATCAAATACTAATGAAGCTATCTAGTAGAGGTTGAGTTTAACTCTACTAGGAGTAGTTAGAGTTTAACTATACTTCAAAAAAGGATTGTCTATATAAAGCAGATATCTCAAGGTAAGTTCTTAGAATCTCTTTCATTAAGCATATTAGTGATTCTTTTGCATACTTAGCTTCCTATTATTTTATAGACTTGAGTGTCAAAGTGTCTTTATCAGGGAAAATCTCGACCCATTAGTATTCTTTTTTACATGCTTGCCAAGTTGAGATCAATCTCATAAAACTAACATGAATTTAGTCTACGTCAATTATTTAAAATATCTAATCCCCTTCAAAGAAATACATAAGAAAGAGTACCAAAATATAAGAATTATATATAAAAAAGAAAAAGAAAAAGAAAGATGATAATCATATATAACATGAAATTGCAATCAGAAAAAGGGGATAATAATCATTTTTCCATAAGAAAAGGCTATTATAAATTGTAAATTATATTTAATTAGTATATAATTTGATTTGTATAATAATAATGTTATTGTATAGCATAATAATTTATTGAATAAAAACTAACAAGGTTAAAAATGTTAACATTTCTCATATTTTATATGAGACTAAAAAGATATAATGTAAACCACCGAGCATAATTTAAGTATTGTGCATCTAATCAAGTGATTTGAGGGGGGATGGAGCGCTGGGTCTGGGTGCTTTGAGCATGTAAGTGGAGTAAATCCTTAAATAAATTAACAGCAATACAGTCGGGATTAGATTCCATCCACGACCTCTTAATTCAGACCTAGTAAAGAACTTAGTTATGCTCTTTATTACGTGCATTTAAATATTCGCTTATTACACAGTCTTTAAATTAGTAATACTCGAATATCATCACATGGCCATAAGCTCGAACGGATCACTTTGTTTTGTTTTTTCACGTATACATTAATGAACAAACAAAGGAAACGAGAACATCCATCCCTTAGAAGATGTATAATTAAGCGGTTAGAGTAGATAAGGAATAGAATGATAACTTTTTAGAAATAAAATAGATAAGAAATGAAATAGAATAAATATTATTTAATTTGGTTTATTCTTAAAATTTTTAATAATAATGTAATATCAATGTTTGGTTTAAAAATATAAATTCGGAATGACAAAAGAATAACTAACAAAAAGAATAAAATATCTAAGTTGTCCCCACTAATTACATCGTCGTCATCATCATTATCATCATCATCACCATCATCAATTATTATTATTTTTATTATTGTTATTATTATTATTATTATTATTATTAATTTTCTTATTATTATTATTATTATTAACTATATCGTCGTCGTCGTCATTATCATCATCATCACCATCATCATCATCAATAATAATAATAATAATAATAATAATTATATCCTTACTTGGATAGATAAAAATAAAAGGTGCCAAAAACTTTTATATATTCTATATATTTTCTTCAATAAAATTAAAAAAATAACCTATTATGATAAATAAATCAGGAATAAAATGATTATTTCATATAACCAAATACTCATTGTTGGTGCCAGACAAGCTGTGTCGTGTCCATCACTATTGTAATTGCTGCCACAAACGGGCAAAGAGTTGAGAATAGAATAGAGTTTGGTGTCGTGTCCGTGAGAGTGTTGGGAGAGCTTCCACTGTTAGCAAAAACGAGAAAAAGGTGGACGGAATTCAGGAGTTGGCCTGAGCTACAAATTTCCTGTTCTGTGGTAGATTTCACGCGTACCCTCCCTCTTTTTTCTCTTCTATGCATAACTTCTTTATAGTTTCTCATTGAATATCAATTTTTTGTTCAAAATTTGTCTGACTTAGCGAGCTTCGTACTTATCTCTATCAACGGGACGAAATGGAAAATGTACCCAAATCAATATTACCTAGGAGTTAGAACACCTCAGCCTGCAGTGCCAAAGTAGTAAAATACAAATTTTTAATATTTATTTAACAGCATCCTCGGGAATCGACCAAGTGTGTAAAACAAAAGTGGAAGTGAGCCTAAACTTAGACTAGTGTTGGAGCTGATTAGAGAAACAAAGCGTGTATCAGAAAGTGGAGAGACTGGAGGTGGAGGGAAGGAGAGTTACTCAAAACTATAGTGGCCTTCGAAAGTCAACCCAGCATGCTTGACGGGCATTTCTCTTTTATCTTTTGTTTATCCGCCAAACCTAACAGTTTATTATCTATAACAAAGAGGAATGTTCGGTTTAGTTAATTAGTTTTTCTTGTGAAATTTTGATTAAAAAAACATATTTAACATGCTCATTCTATGTTACTAATCTTATCTGTTCCATTGGCACTTGTTGAACAATGATTTCCTTTGAACTGGGAAAGAGCTATTTAATCTGTTGTCGTAGCAAGTCTTCGTCTAGTGTGTGGTGATTAGTAGATAACGATGATTGTTGCATGGTTATGTTACTGTACTGGACTACACTGGTGGAGTATCATACTCAATTAGTAAAACATATTTCTAAGAATAAACACAGTATAAGAAAATCATCTTAAAATGCATCGACTGCCAAGTTCTTTAATTTTGAATTCCCACGGGAAGACAATCCCTAAAGTACAAAACGTTCACAAACTTTTTGAATCACCCACCTTAAAACTGCCTTTTGCATTAAGTTCCCCAATAAAATCAACCAATATCTAGTAAAGTCAGGCAGATGACCACAAAAACATGACATAAGAAAAAACAATCTGTTTCCCTTTTGGTTGGCCGTGGGTTGTCTTTCCCAAAATCTCAACTCGGTGGCTTTACTGTCTTCTAGTTTTTGTTCCCACATCCTTAAAAGCAGGCATCACCCATCACATTATTTGACTGTTAGATCTAAATATAGTCAACCTGCTTGAGTATCCATGTCAGTACATGCGATCACAACGTCCAATCAAGGCCAGACGAGATGAACGTTGACTTTCTCTTCCTTCCATCTTGTTTGCTACATTAGAAAATCAACGAAACCCGGAACTACTCGTGTTCTTTAGCAGAAACTCACTAGTTTAAAAACTGCAATTTGGATTGCTCCCCATGTCCTGCTTCTGCTGGACATATTCCCTAGTCTATACTAAAAAAAACTCATAAACTGCAAAGCCATGTATAACTATTGGTCAGATACTAAAATCCAACTTTTAAATCGTTTTTCGTTCTCTGATGAGTGTGTGTCATCTCTCTAGATTAACCTACCGTGACATATAAAACAGAAGATCATTGGGTTAACCTTATGAAACACTAGGGCGTACTTTACTGATAAGCACAAATAGTCCCATGTATCAATATGTGGAGATGCTCAAAAGATGGCGAATTTAATAACAAGACTCATTTATTAGAAAAGAGCAAATTAACTAATTCATTAGGTAGCTAGTGAAACTCACTTCTTGTCTGCTCGCCGACCAATATTTTGAACAGTGGCAGCTTTTCCTAATGTCTCTCTCTTTCACCTTCAAAGCACAAAAAACCGAGCATGATCAAGTCCTCACAAACAATTAAATCTCACAATCCCTAGAATCAAAGCAGATTGATATAAACAAATTAAGTTGTTGGCTCCGCAATCCTTTGATTCCCATTTCAATAAAAGAAGTTAAGGACAAAAATAATGAAAACAGAATTTTTTTTAAGTAACAAAATAACTGCCAGTGCATTCCATTATATATGCACACGGGGTTCTTATCTCTTAAGGGAAGGGAAGAACTTCAGGGAGAGAGAGTGGGGGACTTTTACAAAAAGTCAAAAAGACGAGCTACCCTTTGAAGCTCTGGTAATGGAAGAGAGGATGTCAGGCTTTTTTATTGCAAAAGCAGGAAATGTTCGTGGTGGTGGAGGCGGCGGCAATAATGCTCGCACAGGGACTAAATGCGGTCGTTGGAACCCCACTACCGAACAGGTTAAAGTTCTGACTGATTTGTTCAGGTCTGGACTGAGAACCCCCAGTACTGATCAGATCCAAAAGATCTCATCTCAACTTAGTTTGTACGGGAAGATTGAGAGCAAGAATGTTTTCTACTGGTTTCAGAACCATAAAGCAAGGGAAAGACAGAAGCGACGTAGAGTTTCTGTTGGCGAAAAAAATGTAGTCATTCGAAGACAAGATATTCTCTCATCGTCTGCTAGATGTAAGTTTGCACTATATATCTTCATCGATGTGATCATGATTACTGTTCTAGCGTACATGCAACTTTTGCTATAAAATCCTTCTGTTTACAGTCCTTGGAGAAAGGTTGAAAAAGATCTGCAGTTATGCATGAAGTAGAAGTATATGTATTACAAGTTCTCTTTATGTTTTAGAATCTACTAAGTTCTAACTAAATTCTTATAATTGTTACATTCTCTGCAGATTATTCTGAGCTACATCTGGGGTCTGAGCCGGAACGAGTACTCGAGACGCTTCAACTTTTCCCTGTGAACTCCTTCAGCGATTCTGAATCAGAAAAGCTTAAATTGCGCAGAAATGAATGCAAGGAAGCTCATGCTTTTTCGTACACGTGCAGTGCGGAAATGGATCATCCTCCATTGGATCTGCGATTAAGTTCCTGTAAACAAGCTTCTGATCTTTAGAAATAGCTGCAAATGATTTGGGGAATTACTATTAGGTCTAACATGGAGGGTGATAATTAAGTTGGGGAGTAACAAGCAAGTTTGTCAAAAAAAAAAAATGGTGGTGGTTTGTTGGTTGGTTTAAATGTGGTACAAGCTCTTCAACATTCTCCTCTGCGTGCTCATAATAACCATTGTTTTATTTCTCTATGCTTACTCTGTTGGATTTTGATCTCGAGGCATGCTCGGAAATTGGAATATTTCTCTTCCTCTCACGAGAGATGTCTTCTTGAGGAACGTTAAAAAGAGTGGGTAACTATGCCTAAGGTCTGCTTCTATCTTTGAAATTCATGCACCGATCTGTTTAGAGACCTTAGTCAAGAAAGAAAAAGACTAAACTACTTCCAACTTATAAGCAAGTTGATGATAACCTACCTTATCAATTTTCAGCTTCTGCAGAGAGCGAAAAAGGCATATTTCAAGTTCTCATTATTTGATATCTGTTCTCTCTTCTTCCACCTTGCTACTTTGTGTGATCATATTCCAACTTTGTTGGTCTCTTTATGTAATTGATGAATGAAAGTGAAAAAAAAAACTCACTAAAGATGAAACCATAATGACATCTCGTAATTTGGCTGGCATGCATGCATCCGGCCACTTTGTTAATAAATGACTTTGTCTTTTGCCACTAATTAAGAAACCCTTTTTATTATTCAGGACAAGAACACCCGTGGAATACTCAGAAACCCTGCATAACTCGCTTTTAATTTGTTCAAGGAGCAAGGTCAACAATTGTGGCTAAAAAGTGAAAGTTGTCCGGATTTTCTTTTTCCGCCGATCCTAAAGTAAAGGAGACCACTCGTTGATGGGAGACGGATCCTCTTGCTAATTTTATTATGACTAATTATGTTTAGTTGAAAAAGTCCTGTATCGAAAATGTCGTATCTGCTTAAATTTTAATTGACTCGGACAATTAAAACATAACTTTCATGCTCACGACATATGTATCATGTCACGCGACAATTAATTAATGCCTGTCAGTCTTTTTTTTATTTTTTTATTTTTTAATTTTAATTATATTATTATGAGTTTAATAAAAAATTAAATTAAATTTTAATTTTAATTATATTACTATTAATTTTATAAAAAATTAAAATTGAAATGATAAAAAAAATTATTTACATTGTCACAGGGTGACACTTTTGTCACGCCTGTGACATTTATTTTGGTTTTTATTTATGTCATATATCACATATATTTTCATTTCTTGTTTTTTATTATTTTAATTTTAATTTTTAAATAAAACTTTTAAGATAAAAAATTTAAATTTTGATTAATTTATTAAAATTGTTTAATTATTTTAAAAATTATAGAAAAATATTAAATTAAATTTAAAATTTGATTAATTTTATTATTATTATTATTACTATTATTATTATTATTATTATTATTATTATTATTATATTAGCCTGCATACATATTAATGCAATATTAAACATCTTCTATATTTATTTTTTACAGAGAATACTTGTGAAATGTAAATAAATTATACAATATATTATATATGTGGAATAATTTATTTAATTTCAAATTTTTATTTTAATTGATTAATTTACTAAATTTTTTTAATTAATTTATAAATTATAGAAAAAATAAAAATAAAAATAAAATTTAATTAATTTATAAATTATAAAAAATATTAAGTTAAATTTAAAATTTGATCAATTTTTATTATTATATGTTCTATTTTTTATTAGATTTATAAAACTTAGTTTTTTGTAAAGATAAATATCTAAAATCTTAATTCTTATGAAAATATTCAAAAACTATTAAAATATAATACTCATGTCCTTATAATTTTTTTAAAGGTATGCCCTTATAAGTCATTTTATACGTAAACAGTTAATACTACACAGTTAATTTTATCAAACATCTTTAATAAGCAGCTGATATTATCTGCTGATCAAATTAGCTGATAGAATCAGCTATTAGCTAACTACTGATAGAATCAGCTATCAACTAATGCAATCAGTTAATTGCCAAATTGGGCTTAAATGTTTAAAGTTTAGCTTTTTACTTAGTTGTTACTATCTGTTAATCATCCTTAATAAGGTACCACAAGAAGAAAATAGCTTAAAACACATTTAAACTCAATACATTCGATTTATGTCCAATCTAATATTCTAATTAGTTGTGCTATATTCATCATTAACCTGTTTGTCACGTGAGCTCCTAAACATTTCTTTTTTTTAGTTAATCTTAGTTTAAAAGAAGTGTCTCTTTATTTATAGAATGCAATGTTTTTGGTGACAGAATCTGTGTGTTTATGTTCGATAAAGGTCATATTTGGCAATTAGTTGATTGCATTAGCTATCTATCAGCTGTTAGCTGATAGCTAATTATATCAACTTATTTAACCGGTGATAACATTAGTTGTTTATTAAAGATGTTTGATAAAATTAGTTGTTATGTATAAATCAATTTTTAAATTTAATTTAATATTTTTCTATAGTTTATAAATTAATTAAAGAATTTTAATAAATTAATCAATTTTTTAAATTTAAATTTTTTATCTTAAATTTTTATTTAAAAAATAATATCCAAATAATAAAAAATGAAAATATGTGTCACAGGCATGACACAAATACAAACCAAAATAAATGTAATTATTTTGTTTTTATTTTTATCATTTTAATTTTAATTTTATATAAAATTAATAGTAGCATAATTAAAATTAAAATTTAATTTAATTTTTTATTAAACTAATAGGAGTATAATTAAAATTAAAATGATAAACAATAAAAAATAAAAATTAGTCATATGTCACCTCTAATGATGACGTTTTTTAACTGGACAAAGTTAGACATAATAAGGTTAGACAGAGGATCTGATTCTCATGGATGTACCTTATCTTCCTTCCATAAACATGTCACTTGCGTAAGCATTTGCTGTTCTTTCTATTGAGGAGGAGGAAATGAACAGATAAGACAGAAATCAACTTCAACGGTTCTCACATTTCACCCAAAACTCGTAATAGTTTAACACCAGATCTGTTTGGTTTGGACTCTAAAGTACTAGGAATTCTACTTCTTCGTTTGGTATATTGAAATTGAGATTAAATTACCAGGTTGATTGATTCTTCATAAATGATGAGACTTGTTGGTCCAATTTTTTTTCTTTGTCTTCTTATTTGAACTTTCCTTTGCTGATAAAACTTATATCTGTTATTAACTTTTCATTGAAGAAATCGAAGCATAAGAATTTTTTGAAAGACAGTTTTTCTTATTCTACTCATTTATAAGATAACGGTCAACATTAATTACAACAGATTGTGAAATACAATTAATAGAACACAGCCATATAACAGTTGTGATACTACAAATTTTTTACGAGTGCATCATTCAAGTTCAGAAAATTAGATTTACGTAAAAATAGGTTGTAGTTGCAGTGAATTACAGAAATGGATGTAATTGCTAAACCAATTCTCAAAATAAGGATTGAACCAAAGTAAAGTTAGCTGTTGAGGTAGCCACAGCCGAAGTATTGAGCACGTTTAATGACTAAGATACAGAATTATTTTCAAAGAGAAGACTATCTTGAGCCCCAGCCGCAATCAAGTGTTAGATGCAATTATGGACCATGATTGATGGTTCCTCTTAAGGGACAGAAAAAGGAGGATTGTTTTGTCATAATTATTATGATTTATGTTGACTACACTATCTATATATTGTTACGTTTCATACGGAAATTATCATAATAGCCCAGTATCGATTGTATACAAACCAACTTAATTTCAAAGATTGATCACTAACCATTTGACGAACACGCTGCCATATTAAAAATGATTGAATCCCCTTTGACTTGTAAACCTTAAATTCTTGATCTCTTCTTCTCCTTATCCAAAGTGATACACAAATAATATGTCTTTCAAAATGATGGAAGAGAGAGCCGTTAGAAGGAGTTATGTATCTTCTTTTATAGATAAGAGAAGAGGGCCAAGAGAGATAACTGTTGAGGTTTAAATGTACCCACTCCATTAAAAGGTACATAGCCTTACAACAATTATTATTATTTTTGGCATTCTTTTAATTGGCCAAACTTTTATAAGTGGGTAATAAATTAAAACACTAGGTTAGTGGACCACCCCACTTAATTTAATGTGGAAATATCAGAACCTATTGTCACATAAGCAGAAGAATTATAATTCAATGCCAAGATATGCTCTGCCCTAGGATGTGCTGCAATCTGAGAGATGACAATCTTATATCCCTGACTTGCCACACAGTTATCATTGGAATTTTCCATTTTTTGTCTGTTTTTCAGAACCCAACCTAACTTTAGAGTTCTCATTTTGCCTGATAGTTGTTACTGGAGTCAACATGTTGGCCCAATCCATTTGGCATTACTACAAATATTGTGAGTTGAAATGTTCCACACTAGTATCTAGACGCTCCGCATTGTCTACTCTAGAGTTGTCTATAGCTGACTGTTTGGCGCTACATTGGCACTCTTAATCTGTTGAGTAACCTCCACAGCCCTCTCGAATCCCAGTTCCTCTGTAGAAATTCCAACTGTCTTACTTTGCATTACATCAACTGTGCTAGCATACTCTGCCAACTTCGGACTCTATGTAATATGATCTATTGATTGTTCCTTCTCAGAACTAGGATCACCCTCATTTTGTCTGTGAACACTTCAGGATGCTCCCCTGTGTCCCTCCCAGTTAGAGGAATCTAGGTAGGTTGCTCATGAATCTTTCTCTGAACTGTAGTGCCAGCTTCAACTTCGACTGTTGATTGTTCAATCCCTATTAACTCCTCTTGCTAACCTGTTTTATACCTCTTCCCAGTTGGAACCCATTTCTTACCATTGTGTGGCTTCTAAGGATAGGATAATTGTATTTCTCCTTTCACCATCTCCTCAAATTCACTAAGGTGCATAACTGGAAAACAATCTGATAGTGTAACCTGTAGACTCACTTCTATGCATATTTTTGCATATCCTATCCTTTCGATACTTGATATTTGTGCATCCATACCCATCAGTTTACCCAAAGAACTAGCAAGAAAACTTAATCCTTACACAGTCCACAATTCAAGCGATAGATTATGGAATTGGACCCAAATAAGGAAAGATTCAATACATTCCTTATTAAAAGCAATCCCTAGCTTCCACTTATGTAGAAAAATGGGTTGTCCCCCATTATACCAATGACTCATTCTAATTATATCATTCAGATTACTGTCCAAAGCAAATTTGAAAATAATCATGTCATCATTAGTGAGTAAAGTTATTTCCAAACCTTGTTTACTCGACCATGCACTAGCCCAGGCCTTGATAATTAAAAATACATCACGTTTGTTCCAGAAGGATCCTACTAGTGTATTCGACCATGCTCTTTTCCCCACTTGTAGGAGTTCAAGGGGAGGCAAACAATGTCATCCTTCATGACATCAGGGTAATGCTTCATTTGGATCTTATGTTGCTAGAATTGAAGTTATTTGCTCCACGCACCAGCGGTCAGGGAAGATCCATGGGTCTTAGAGACGTCAACGCCAATGTTAACACCATCTCCAGTTTTAGCTCTCTTAGCGATTTCACGCGAGAGAGCGGAGAACGCCTCCAACACTTGCGTAGGCAGCCCACCATCATCGGTAGTAGCAGAACCCAGTACCATGGACGTTACTGTGGAGCTCCCGTGGGTCTTAGCGCCGCTTGCTTCTATTGTCTCTCCATTGGTTTGAGTCGCCTTCGTCAGATTTGGATATGGGTTAAAGGAGAAGACACCTCCCCTGTTCCCCTTTGCACCGCAGTCACTCACTATCATCGGATCTGCTATCACTAGTTGCTCCACCTTGCCCCACTTTGCCTCCTTTCTTCAGATCTGCTCTGCCTCTTAGGTCTCCACTTGCGCCGCTCCAGATGGGTCTCTGCTCCCCCTTATGCCGCTCCAGATGGGTTTCTTATTTACGCCGCTCCAGATGGGTCAACTGGAAATGGATCTTTGCTCCCCTTTGCGCAACCCCAAGTGAGCAGGGAGCTGAGCTGGCAGGTGCGACACTGCAACAAATGGGGAGAGTGCGACGCTGCGACAGATGATGATTGGTGAGTGCGACGCTGCGACGAGCTGTCAATGTGCATTTGACTTGATAAAGACAAGGTGATTACTTCTTGGTGGACCAATTGCTTGCAGATTTGTGCATGAGTACTCTTGTACTTTCTATCAAGTGAAAATTTTGGCTATCTAATCACAGAAAAAATCAATAAGTATAAAATATTGGACATCATCCGTAAAAATTCTGGTATGACATCGGAATACTATATATATTCTGAACATTGCATCAGTTGGGCATGATTACGATTTTAGAAAAAGTCTTTTAAATCTTGTCATAGTTGTTTCTAGTAATTGGGATTCTGACGGGAGTTCATATATTATAGAGACGAAAGTAAAGTTCTTTTTTTCCTTAAATGTTATGTGTTCGATATAAAGACCCTGTTTGACAATCAGCTGATTATATTAACTGTTAGTTGATTCTATCAGCTGTTAGTTAATAGTTGATTCTATCAGCTAATTTGACCAACGGATTGTATTAGCTGTCTGATAGAGATATTTGGTAAAATTAGTTGTTTAGTATTAGCTGTTTATGTGTGAAATTACTTATGAGGACATGACTTTAAGAAAAATTATAAGGGTATAAATATTATATATTTTAGTATTTCGTTAAATATTATATATCTATCTCCGAGAATCAATTTCAACCCTTGCATGGATGACCGAAAAGTATGCTTTCGGTTTGAAGTTTAGATCTTTGAATCAATGAAAATATTAATTTTAAATAAACTAAATTATTTA
>JANZXP010000194.1:18799679-18831281 GCA_027576715.1 Erythroxylum flavicans | reverse complement strand
CATTCAAAATCGGTTCTTCCTCCAAAGGGAAGAATAACAACAAAGGAAAGAAGATAGATTTCTCTCTTAATCGTCCCATGACAAGATCATATAGTAGGGCCCTTACCAATATATGGCTTGAAATGATACTTTCAGCTGCATTGTTCTTGTGGAGTAAAATGCGAACAGTTAGTAAAGAGAAATGTATAGTTACATGTCTTTGAGCAATGTGCAATCCTCACTTTAAAGATTTCTTTTTATATACAAGTCGGTTTCATATGGATTATCTATGTGCTTGTTTTTAATTTTGGCAACATGGGCACTTCTCTGGGGGCTAATTTTAATCCTCAGTCTGCTGATCTAAGAAGCCTTCTTTAGCAAATTGGTGATGCTGGTTTTATTCTTCACTTAATGTGTGCAGATAATGCTTGGTTACATCATTGATTTTTAACACCTTTCTAGAGTATGCGACGCTAGGAGGTTGTTTCAGTGAATTTCAATTGCTTGTTTGAATAAAATTATATTTCTCTGTTGTGGAAAAAATTACTATCCTAATGGAGTACCCCTCTTTATCAGTCCCTTTGTTGGCTTAATGAAATCTCGTGTGCATGGAAAGTTTTATGTTTTTCATCCACAATCATATTAAATTGGGATACCAAATGCCTGATCCTGATGTTGAATAAATTTTTCTATTTGGATTCTCTTCAAATCATTTCTCAAGAATGAACCTAGTTGGTGTCATGTGTTTGCTTTCTTTTTATTCATCTATTAGTGCAAAAGAGAAGGCTTTCTACAAAGGATTAAAGAAGAGGAAGGAGAAGGATGCAACATTTATGGTTTCTTGGAAGTTAACAAAGTGGCAGGAAACTTTCATTTTGCACCTGGAAAAAGTTTTCAACAATCTAATGGTCATGTGCATGATCTACTCACATTTCAAAAGGACAGTTTCAATGTAAGACATTATTCTAGAGCTTTTGGCCTCTCTGTGTAAGATTAGAACCCTTTTGTTGGAACTTTTGTCCCCTTCAGAAAAACAGTACATCAGATTTTCCTGGTCATTTTTCATAATTTGGTGTACCAGCTATCTGATTAATAAGGAAATGTGATGCAGATAAGTCACAAGATCAAAAAACTATCTTTTGGAGAACATTTCCCTGGTGTTATGAATCCTCTTGATGGGTAATTCAATAAAACTTTAACTGTTTCTCTCCTTTTGCTGTATTGCATGACATATGTTGGCATAGATCTCACTTATTCAAGTTTCAGAGTGCTTTGGACACAAGATGCACCAAATGGGATGTACCAGTACTTCGTTAAGGTTATTATTCTTGCCAATAGCCTTTTGTTGTTACTTTCTGTTGTATCTTGAGCTAGGAAATTTTCAGTCCGTAAAAGTGCTCTGATTTCTGCAGGTTGTACCCACAGTATACACAGATGTCCGTGGACACACCATCCAGTCAAATCAGGTAATTTTGCAATGCATTAGTGGGTGATGTGCTTTATGCACGGTTTTGAGTACGATCTTGCACCAAGAATCGAGTTTGAAAGGAGACAACGAATAAAAAAAAGATGAAGAACCCAAAGAGGCCTCACTACATTTAATTGACAAGGTTTTGACTGGCCACAACTTAGAAAGAAAGAGTAAAGATAACAAGATTATAAGAATCAATAAGAAAGGTTCACCACGACTTAGGCTTGATCAGAACACAAAGATCCTTCTCAATCTTATTAACCAAAATTATTCAATTGATTGTCTTCAGCAAACGGCAATACTTGTGTGTATTAACTTGTCCTCAAAGTTAGCCTCAAGTCTACTTAATCTAGGGTAAAAACATAGACTTCCTTTGTAATTTAAGAAATCTTAGAAAAATTCCATGATCTTTAAATTTTTCAAAAGAAAAAATCTTCTTAATTTTTAGTTTTTCAAAAAAATCTCCTCTTAGACTTCGATTAAAAAATAATGACGAAATACAAACAGTTTAAACATTAGATGTAAAGTAATCAAATGTCACTAATATGATAATTTAGCCTAGCTTTTAACTCGAACTGATTAAATTTTTCTTAAATTAATAATTTAAAATAATTATTTTAAATTATTAATTTGAGTTAGATTTAATTAATTCAATTTGAGTTTAAGAGTTAGTTTCGTTATTAGTTTATGTTTGATGGTCATATTACGTGTGTTTTATTGTTATTTGTTAATTGAAATTTAAAGAAAGGATATTTTTTGAAAAACTACAGAATATAAGGATTTTTTCAAGAATTTTAAAAATTAGGGAGTTTTTCTAAGATTTCTTAAACTATAAAGGAGGTTTGTGTCTTTTACTCCTTAATCTAAATGACAATAATATAAAAGGTGAAAGACATAGGTCTTATAGCTGAAGAAATTTTTAAAAATGCTTTAATCTTTAAGTTTTTTGAAAATTTTTCTTATAATTTTTATTTTTCTATAAAAGTTTTCTTCTCTAAACGTTTGTTAAATAATAATGATGAAATATACATCAGATAAACATTACACTCATATGACGATCCAACCCAGTTCTTAAATTCGAATTTAACTAATTAAACTTGATTCACACTAATAATTTATTATAGTTATTTTAAAATATTAATTTAAGTTGAATTTTATTGTTTTGAGTTGAGTTTAAGAGTTGAGTTGAGTTATAATGTCAATGACATTTGATTCAATTTACATATGACGTTCATATTATATGCATTTTGTTGTTATTTTTTTATCGAAATCTATAATAAAGAATTTTAAAAAATAAAAAATTATGATTTTTTTTCAAGAATTTTAAAAACTAGGTAGACTTTCTTAAATCATAAGAGATTTATATATTTTACTCCTAATATAAAATATCCTAATATGAGTTCTGAATGAGGCCCATGAACTAATTTGCAGATTAGACAATCAGACCTAACTCGTAATAATCCGCTAATCTTCAACCCAAACATCTTTTTTGATGTCCTAATTGATCTCCATAAAGTTTGATGATCAAGTCCAAGCTTATCTTTAAGGCTTTTGTTGTGACGTGAATGATAGGTTCTAACCCTATAGATCTGACCATGTCAGTTGAAGGGTTTGAACCTGTGCCGTGATGCTCATCAGTGGGTTCTTTCATTTGTTATAACTTGAAAGGTGAACTGACCTTACAGCAATTATTCTTTGCAGTTTTCTGTGACTGAACATTTTAAGAATGCAGAAGTGGGCAGCTTCCGGTCCGTCCCAGGTGTTTTCTTCTTTTACGACCTTTCTCCTATTAAGGTGGGTTTACTGCCGTCATAAGAATGTTTGAGATCTGGTATATTGGCATTGCTTGGTCATGTAATTTGCACTTGATTCTGCAATTATTTTCACTGGTTTTTAATGCTCGTCTTGGTGCATTTTGCAGGTGACCTTCACAGAGGGGCATGTGTCTTTCTTGCACTTCCTAACAAATGTTTGTGCCATTATAGGAGGTAAGTAATCCTTTCTTTCAATTTATATTTGAAAGGTGATTGATGCCAATTTCCTTAGAATTGGTTGCTTGCGTCTGTTTCTGTAATTGAGTTGATATAAACTAGTTGGATTATGCCACCCTTGTGGATACATATATAGGAGTTAAGATGGATTTCTCATTCAAAGACCTGAAGATATGAATACGCTAGACTACTATTTGCCCGTTGATACTGGATGCTATAGTTTATTTATATTATATGTTATTGCTTGCTGCCAAATCCTGACGTTATGTTGTCAACTTAAACATGACATGCGACGTCTCTAGAGTTAAAACTTTTATTTCTTCTGTATTGAGGGCCACTCAGTTACTAATAATCGTATTGTGTGCAGAGATTGCAGGTTCACTTAGTCTAATATTATGTGCATTGTTTTCTGCAGTGGACAAATTTTACAATTTTCATTTTTCTCGGTTAGGTTATTACTTTTGGGACAGTTTCTGACATAGATATTCCTGTGTAGAAGCATAAAAAGTTTATCAAAACGACCTGCTATTACAGGTATTGATGTTTTGGGACTGATAATGTTTTTCTTTCCATCAGGCATTTTCACTGTCTCAGGGATCTTGGATTCATTTATTTATCATGGTCAAAAGGCGATCAAGAAGAAGATGGAACTCGGTAAATTTAGTTGAGGCTGATGCAATCCATTTCAGTGAGTATCTAACTGGTTGGTATGCCATTCGCTAGCTTTTCAAGTAGAATTGGGTTGACGACCTCCTGACAAGCTTTGGCCAGCTCTGGATTGGAACATAATACTCATTAATGATTCACGTTGTAGCTATTCGTTTTAAACTAAATGCCCCATGTGCTCTATTTTTGCCTTTTTCCTTTTTTTATATAGTTTTTAAAGTTTCGGAAGGTAAATTATAGAAATGCTTTGCTTTCTTATCGTTGACTTGTACAATCGAGAATAATAAGTGAACGAATTTACTGGTTCCAGCAACTTCACTGTTTGGAAGATTGGAAAATTGTGTTGCCATGATCAGTGAAAAATCAAAGTTGAAGGTAAAAGAATGCGAATAGAAACATCAAATGAAGGTCAGCAACTGGATAAAACACGCCGAGCCTCCTGTGGCTTCGATTACCAACTTTTAGAGACGAATAAGTTTGAGTTGTACGTCAACAAATTCCTTAAAAAGGAAAAAGATAAGTTATAATTCATACATTAACTTTTTGCCGTTTTGAATTTAGTCCATCTTTTTATCTTTATATTGATTCTTCGGAGCGTAGCCTATGAAAATATATTCCCCTCGTTGTAAGCCCAATTTTAATTATACTCTCCCTTTGCTTTTTGCAGGTAAGTCTTCCATTCACACTTCTTTTGGTTAGCTCTGTAAAATTTCTTTAGATTTAAAATTCGATAAAGACATATCCTAAGTTGTGCACAATCTTAAATCTTCTTTTCAGCAGAATTCTCTTAAAGCATTGAAGAGGGAAGAGTCAAAATATTCGTGTTAAAGTGGCCTAATGAGTGCTTTGATTAGATTTACTGATAATGTTTGCTTCAAAAAGGTTAAAGTATAAAGCAGATGTGGAACTGTACAATTGCAAAATGCAAATCACTAATTTTTTTCTCAGTTCATATCTTTAGAAACCAAACCCACTAATCACGACCTAAGTTATACAGTGAAGATCTTGATTTCAAACATACTCATGAAAGGTGTGCATAGAAACTTGATTTTTCAACTTTTTAAAATAAAAATCTAAAAAAGACTCGTTTGATTTGACTCTCTTTACTCTTTAGAAATAATAGAAACTTGATTTTTCAACTTTTTAAAATAAAAATCTTAAAAAGACTCGTTTGATTTGACTCTCTTTACTCTTTAGAAATAACAATAATAAAACACCAATTGAAACTGGAACAAATCTTTATGGACAGCACCATAATGAAGTGTATGGAAGGAAATGTTGGAGATTATGGATGATTAATCGCCCAGTCTCACTTTGTTTTTACTATTATAATTCTTTATCATCAAATCTTTTACAATAATTTTTGTTGCAAATTTTGTTTCATAGTTTCCTCAAGTGTATGTTTTTTAATTATTTTATTTTATTTTTAAGAGTTAGGTTGAATCATCATATAATTAATATTTGATTAATCAATAATTTTTAACCAAAATTTTTTAAATTAAAAATTACAAAGAAAATTTTCAAGATCAGAAAGTTTTTTTAAGTTTTGAAATTACAAAAAATGTTTATGCCTTTTTACCTAAATTTTAAAATATCTTTAAATTTCTTAAGATAATAACTATTTAATTTCAGACTTTATCATATGCTCTATTTAAAAATTTCTAAACATAGTTTTTACTAGCAATTTATTGATCAATTAATTTACTAGCAATTTATTGATCAATTAAACTTGATATTTTCTAATAAAAGATCAAAATTTTTGTATAATCTTTATCTATGAGAAATTAGCAAACGTAAATTAGAGAAAAGAACTGATCCTTCTATATATTGGAGAAAGATTTTTATTTATTATTTTTCACTTGAGTTGAGTTAGTATATTTATTTATTTTATATTTAGTATAACATATATTTTTTGTCTTTAAATTATAAAATTCTATATGACTACATAACTGGGGCATTTATGATGACTGGAAATAGTGGCAATAAAAAAGAGGTCGCTAAGAAGTAGATTGATATTCTTGCTCCGGAATAAATTGTGTATAATATAAAACAATCAAAGTTGACTGTGTATTGCGATTTTATTTTCATTTGCTCACACATTGCTATATAATATTTATCATGACTAGTGACAAGTGATTAATATTTAGGTTATGAAGTAGATTTTATTTATAATTATAGTTATTCATGAAAGCTTATGAACATGGTCAAGTCCATTGATTGACTAATAAGAAGCACGACGAGATAAGAAATTATGAGACGCAGTTAATACAATAATATTCATAAACATCAAATGAAGAGAACAGGTTTTGCAATACATAATTATACTAACAATGGAATTCAATTACGTTTGACACCCTCCAAGCCATGGTCTAGCATGACAAAAACCAGCTGACCAAAGACCCAACTAAACTGGACTCAGGGAACAACGGCTCTGCAGCTGCCAAATATTCCAGTGCAGACACCCTCCACACCCTAACGAGATGTTCAATTCAACATCAGACTGACAAAATACTAAAAACTACTTAGAACAATAATCTTCAGTTTCTAGGACAATATCGAAGCCCAATCAATCTCATATGACGGATACTTCTGCAGCAAGAAGTTGCCGTAATCAACATCCAGCGGAGCCTCCTCGCAATCCGGGAACGTCAGATCCGACAACGGCGACGATCCACCGGAGACTTCGCTGTCCGTAGGAGCCGGAGACGGTGTCTCAACCTTCAAACGCTTGTCGGCGACCACCTCAACTCCAACATCGGCAACTTTCTTCTTCGACTGCTTCTGTCGCTTTCCACCTTGTTTTTGCGACTCAGCCATGTTTTGACAAATGGCTTCAAGCTTAGCGTCAACTGAGGAATGGAGAGGCTTGTAGTCTCCAAACTTGCCATTTATCTCTATGTGAGAACCCTGGTGTCGAAGGTTTGGGAAGTTAAGCCGCGCAGAGTCGCCTCGGAGCTTGTAGGCTGCTTTGTCGTAGGCCAAAGCAGCTTCCTCGGCCGTGTCGAAAGTGCCGAGCCAGAGTCGGGTCCGGTTCTTGGGTAGACGGATCTCGGCGACCCATTTGCCCCAGTGGCGTTGCCTTACTCCTCTGTAGAGCTTGGTGGGTTTGGGTGGAGAACCCGAGTTCTTCATGAGTACGGGTTTTGGAGCCAAGAAACTGAGGGTGTTCGAGTCTGTGGGGTAGTATGTGCTGAAAGCATAATTAGCGTGGTTTTGGAGGTGGTTTTGGATGTGGTTTTGGGATTGGATCTGGGTTGGAATGAAGTTGTTGGACACGATGGTACTAGGTTCCTCAAGACCCGAGAGATCGAGGGTCGAGAACGCAGTTGAGCAACCATCTGGGTACAGAAAGGGTGGTTGTTGTTGATGATAATGTTGTGGCACCGGTGGTAGAGTAGAGAAAGAACTAGATGAAAAGGAGTTGTAAGAAGTAGAAGGGAAAGAATATAGAGAGGAGGAATCAGAAGGAGATTTGGTTGTTGATGATGATGATGAGGAAGCACTTTTCATAAAAGGTTCAAGTGCCTCCATTAACTCACCACCACCACTACCTGATTGAAGAAGAGATACGCTATCACAGAAACCAATTGTGGATGTGGCTGCCATTTACCTTCAAAACTCAAAAGATAGGTTACAACTATATAATTCAAAAGTGAATCTACCTGCTTCTTGTCTAAATTAAAGAACAGGTTTTTGTTGGCATAAGATAAGAAAAAGATCAAAAGAGGTTTTGAAATAGACAACCTCAGACGATTGAAAGACTAAGATCAACCTTGAGGGATCAAAAAACAACCCTCCAAGTCAATTCACTAAAGGGAAAAATTAAACCCCAAAAAGATGCGAAAATCAGAGGATGCACAAGTAAAAAGAAAAAATAAATCTGGATCTCGATTCTGAAAACACCTGGCTTTCTAAGAAATCCTTCTATTTCAAGTTTGCTTTTAACCCAATTTCAAACTCTTATCAGTAAACAAACCGAAACTTGAAAGACAGATGATTAACAGAAAGGGATTCAGAGAAGCGGGATGTTACAGAAAGGGGGAAAAGAAGTAGAAGCAAAGATCAAGAACAACTAGGTCGCTCAAAGCTCTCTTTTTTTCCTCTCAATTTTTTGAGTGTACACTCACAAGTCTCTCGACCTCACCTTGTTATAGCCACTGCAGTGTTAGCTTTTGTCATTTATATAATGAGAGGCGCAAGAAGGTGAAGACCATAATTATGTAATTTAATTAAATCAGAATGGTTAATTTCTCAATCTTTTACGCGTTCTACTCGATTCCAATTTCTTACCTGCTTCTCTGACGTTTGGAACACTTCAATCAGTGATGGCAGGCCATTAGTCTAACGACACGTGTCTCATGTCCCGTCAACTGACTGACATCTGTCCATCACTCACCGTCAGGTGTCAGCGGACTCTTATTTAACACTGTTGACTTTCTTTTATGCGTTCACATTTTCTCTTTGGAGGCTACAACACAACAGTCTTTATCTCACTCTCACCACCATCGTGTGCGGTGTGCAATTCCTCTCCACTTCTTCTTATTTTACAAGTGACAAATATTTGCACGCTCCGGATAAGTTGCTTAAATCATACAGTGAATGATTGCGTATAAACTAATCCCTAAATAACAACATCGTCGGGATTAAATTAAAGGGCAGATTAGACCGTTGAGAAAGTTGATGAACAGTTGTGATTTTCTAACTAGTACGCGATAAGCAACTTCTAATCATAAATTAATGATAATAATTATATAATAGTTAAACATATTCAATCACAATTAATAACATGTTAATCAGTCCATTCGTCCTTTATACCATTATTTATACGTTGGCTACAATTTTAAAATTTCTCCAAATATATCAACAATGAGGAAAATAATTATTTATTATTGTAGCTAAATTCTATAAAATTTACATTACCTGTCTCATTACTCTATTTATATTATATTCTATGAGCATTTATCTATTATTTTTTATAAGTCTCATTTATTTAATAAACGAGTATTCATAAAATAAAGTAGAAATAAAATAACACAACAGATAAACGGTGAAACTAGCCACTCACACGAAGAATCAAAACCAACTCTTTGAGACAACGAGGAGTTGGCCTAATGACTTTAGCTTCTCACTTAAGGCTCTCCTTTATAGGAGGTCTTGAGTTCGAGTTACTCTAAAGGAGGAGAAATAGGAAATTTGTCCTATTGATGATCCTCTAGCCTCCTAGGTAAAGCTCCTTGATCGGATCAATTACGGACGCCTCGCTTTCAGCGATAGTGTGGGAGTTGAAGCTACTAGGGAATCTGAGGCTGTTGAGAACCTGATGCTAAGTGGGGCCAGTGATCAATCAACAGTTGACCAATCAAGTATGTGACGGCTCCTTGTGCGCAGAAGTGTACAGGCTACGTAGGAACCTGAGGGATCTTGGAGTTCCAGATTTACATCCTCTAGGGTTCTTAGGGTGGGGTCTTAGAGGCTTAGGATTAGTCCGGCTAAGTCGGGATACCTAATGTAAAAAAAAAAAAAAGGGCAAGGGGAAGTACTTAGCTAAACAACGATATATTTTTGAATTCTTTCTTAATAAATTGCATTGCTATCAATTCTCTTGGCTACCTATTTAGGGCATGTTTGTTTCCAATTTAGTTTTTAGTTTTTTTTTATCTTGCTTTCAAATTTAGAAAAAATTGCTTGTTTGAGTTTTTAGTTTATATTTTTAGTTTTGGTTTTTTCCCAATTTTCATAACTTATGAAAACTGCAAAAATTATTTTTTAATTTTCGTTTTTTTCATAATAAAATTACCATCAATGAAATATATTATTTCAGTATTTAATATGAATTACTATTAATAATTATGGTTATTATAATTTAATTATTAAATTTATTTTTATTTTTATAATTACTTTAAATTTTTTAAAAATAGAAATATTTTTTGAGTTAATAATTATTTAATAAATATACATTTAAGTTTTAACTATCTTAAAATAAATATATTTCAAGTTAAATTAGTTTTAATAATTAGAAAATAAATATTAGTTTATAAATAACTTTATTTTTTAAATTATTTACTTTAATAAAATATAGTAAATCTTTTACTAATAGCTACTAATAAATATTATTTAAAAGATTAAAATAAAACTATTTATTTAATTAATCCATAAAATTAATTTATCAGTAAGTTTCATTTAATATTTAATTATTGTCAGTAATAAAAATATAATTATGTTAACATTAATAACCGAACAAGTTTTTGTTTTTTTTAGAAAAGCATAGAGTATTATTGGCCTAATTACTAAATAGTAAAATTTACGTTTACCTTGAGTGTTATTTTCTTATCACATAAAACTCTTATTGCACCCTTCCATTTAAGCGACCTTGATTTGATATGAAAAATTATGTCTTTATAGATCTTGCCATTGCTTTGGATGATAAATCTACGCTATTTAAAACAATCTTTCTCTGATATAACTTATGAACCAATTTTTATCTCCACAATAGATGCCACCCTATGGCCTGAAAAGTTAAATTCTAGGTACTCAGTATTGGTTATACTCAATTTAAAGCGCTTTGACTGTAGAGTATCCCTCCAAAGCTTTAACTTGACATTGACATCCTCTTTTATCTCATCCACTAAAACAATATCATCAGAAAACAACATATACTAAGGCACATCCCTTTGAATTTTTTGGTGAGCTCATCCATCACAACCATCACAACCATAAGTAGGAAGGGGCTCAATGAAGATCCCTGTTGTAGCCCTATCTCGATAGAGAAATGCTCTATATCTCCTCATGTAATCCTTATTCTAGTTTTAACACCTTCATACATATCCTTAATAACTCGTATATAGGTCATAAGAACTTCCTTTGTAACACCCCACTTCCAGGAGGTACGTACTCGAACATCTCGAGGACATTTGGGCATATCCTTAATGAAAACGGCATGTTATAGCAGTCACATTCACTAATTATGGCATCATACATATGAAACTCGAATAATCAAAACTATCAAATCCTCATTTCACTTACAAAACATAGTTACAATGTAGCATTACACTCCATAATTCATATATACAATATCAAAAACTTATAAGAGTCTACTTCTTTTTTACAACATTCTAAATGAATGAGAACTATACAAAACAATTCTATCTAAGCTCCTTAGTCTCAGCTAACCGACCTTTGAGTCATTACTTGAGTCCAAAATGCAAGTATAAGATTTCTTCTAGGATGTCTTAGAAGCTAAGTCTCCTCTCTCGTACCTAAAAAGCTACGTTGCAATTTTGATGAGTTTTGCAAATTCAGTGAGTGAACCATCATCTATGTGCTCACTCATATTACAACACATGAACAATTCACATTTCAAATTTCAGAAACAGTTTACATAATCACAAATTTCACATCATTTCACATTTCGGTTTCAGAACAGTTCAAACAACACAATTCAATCATTCATTTCATATATGTCAAATTATATGTGCAATTGCTTACGAGACTGTACTTTCATTGTTAATTGTTATGACCGAGCGCCTTTTTAACTGTCCCGTATGTGTTGTGCATACCAGGCTCATTTTACTAGTGAGCCTGTGGCTCTTTATACATATTTTCTGAGCTTTAAGCTCTTGTTTACTGGTCACTCCAATCACAACTGCCTTTATCTGATTATGTATATCATGTAATAAAATGCATGAAATCACATATATGCAATCAATCATTTTCATTGAGTATACACATTCATTTTTGTCACATTTTCATCTGACCTAAGTCCAACATTCAACATTTTTGTTGAGCACACTTATTTCTTTCAGATTCACATTCAATGAACACTTCTAATACATTCTTAATTATCAAACTCCTCGGACCATTAATGTCTGAAATTATCATATTCACACAGGTATCAGTTCAATAATTGAAATTAAGCAATTATAATCATTATTAGTAAGGAACATCTAGGTTACTCACAATACGCTCCAGATAGCTATTGCTTTGACGTCTTGGTAATGTCTGGATGCTGACGTTCTATTTACGCTTCTATATCATGCAATACACACATTTATACACATTACTAAATTGCTCATTCATATAAATATCCAATCATACACATATGTATATGTGTTATGTACAATGCATGCTCAATGACTATTTCTGGGTATGTATCCTTAATTCACATCTCATGATCATCCAAACATTATCAATTAGATATATCTAGTTTACACTTAGGTTCATACCTCAAGAATATTTGATTAATCTAAGTTCATCAATCATATATTCATCAATGTTATTTTAGCATTACAAGATCACATAATATCTAAATTCTCATTCATCTTTACTTAATATACCTTACTCATCTCCTTTGAATCACATTTGCATTTCTATGAACGTTTTCATTCCTATAATCATCTCTAAATTTTCAGATTTTGTTTCATTGTTATCAACCACCATGCTTAAGTTATAACCTTGATTATTATCCTAAACATATCAACATTTAATCACTTAATCCATCATCAAACTAAGTTTATTTCAAGCTTCATTTAAGCCTAAATGCATCATAGGAAAGTACCTTATCATTTGTTGTTTCAAACATCACATAAAAGAAGAATAACTCACGTTGATTGCCTTAGTTCTTCTCATTTCAAGAACATTCTACTAGTCTTTTCTTTAACTTCAAAGCTCAATCTATTTCATCACATAAAAACCTCTAATCCATGGTTTTCATACTCTCAAAAATAGAACACAAACATACACATTTATTCATCAAAATTTTTGCACTCATCGTGTACCATTTTCACTATCAATCCATCTCAAAACATCTTTAACACAACTCATAATCTATTTTTGATCATTTATACTAAAAACAGAATATAAACCTACTCATTTCTATGTCCACGTTACAATATACTGCAACACCATTATCATGATCATTCAATCTCAAAACAATCATCATATATGTTTCATTTACAACAGCCCATGAAGCTTGAGGTATTACTTACTAGGTTTAGTTCTAAGCTTCTTCAAAATATCACTTAACCCTAGCTTCAAAGCGTCACACAATCATCATCTTACCAAGGTAGAATAGGCTAGGTTTTTATCAACAAAAATGAAGGCAAAGAAATGGAAGTAGCAAGTGACGGATGAGAGCAAATACAAGGTTGTGAGGTGAGGGTGAATATCATGAATGGAGAAGAAGAAAAATGAAGAAGATGAACAAAGTGAAAGATAATTGAAGATGTCTTGCAAGGATGAAAATATTGTGGGTTTATTAATAAGGTGAAAATGCTTTGTAAGTGTCATGACACTTACCACTTAATTAATTTTGCTACTTAGATTTTAACTTAAACTACCACATAATTTTAATAATTAGTCCATTGTCACTCAATTTTTGTGTCATTTGTTACCTAATTTTCTATACCACTTGTTAGTAACTCCTAATGCCACTTATCAATTATTTCTATTGTCATTTGTTATTTATTTCTACTACTATTTGTCAATTTGTCTTGCCACTTGACATTTCTCCTAGTCCAAAAATACACAAAATTTCAGAAATTTCCCATCTTTCACTAAAAATTCTAAATTAAAAATTATAATTCACTAATTCAAAAATTCAAGACATAAATAAATTACAATTCACATCATAATCATTTAAAATCATTTATACCTGGAATACGTCAATTGAGTGCATGTACAGTCTTTATAATGTGTACAAAAATCAATAATTGCCTATATGTATACTTATGTTAGTGATATGCATGTCAATGTAATGCATTTCCTATTTTCTCAATGATATTTCTCATATACAGTAATCTAAAGTTCTAACCCTCAGTATGGGAAAATGGGATATTACACCCTTAACTTCTAAACATCTCCATATGACTTCCTTAGGTACCCTATCATAAGCCTTTTCTAAGTTAATATAAACTATGTATGGGTCTCGTTATTTTTTCCCTGTGATATTTCATTAATCTTCTAAGGAGATGTATAGCTTATATCATAGACGTTTATAGCATAAAACCAAATTGATTCTCTATAATAGGTGCATCCTTTCTCACCGTCTTCTCAATCACCCTCTCTTATAACTTCATAGTGTGACTAAATAATTTGATGCCTCTATTATTGTTAGAGATTTAGATATTCTCTTTGTTCTTGTATAGAGTAATTAGTGTACTAATTCTCCACTTGTCTAACATTTTGGCAGCTTAAAGATCACATTAAAAAGTTTGACTAACTAATTAAGACCCTCTTCTCCTAGGTTATTCCATACCTCAATGGGTAGTTCATCAGGTCCTTCTGCCTTTCCACTCTTCATCTCCCTCAATGCCCCTTTAATTTCTTCTTTTATAATATGTCGAAAATAAGTGAAGTTACAATATTTCTTAAAAGTGCTAAGATCCCCTAAGAAGATGTTATCATCTTCGCCTTCATTAGAGTCGCTATAAAAGTATCTCTGCCATCTTCTTTTAACGTCCTTTTCAACCACGAGCACTCGTCCTACTTCATCCTTTAAACAATGAATTTGATCCAAGTCTCTCACTTTTTGTTCCTTAGCTATCTCCAACTTAAATATATCATTTTCTCCTTCGTTAGTTTTCAATAATTGATATAATTTCTCGTAAGCTCTACTTTTGCTTATAAGACTATCTTCTTTGCCTCTTTCTTTGCCAAATTGTAACTTTCTCTCTTAACTACCCCCTCTACATCTATGATGTTGTCCATTAGAGCTTTATATATAACCTTTTTTATCTTCACCTTTTCTTATACATCTTTATTCCACCACCAAGACTTTGTCTTACTAGTTAATAGAAGAGATGATAATGTATAATTGCTTGTGACAACTAGAAAAGGTTAGACTGAACAGATCATTAGGAATTGATAATATGGATTCTATAACTACTTTGACGACTCAAATGACGGTAATGACGAGAAAATTAAATGGCATAAACTCACCATCAAACACAACTTAAATTATCAACTGTGAATTCTGTAAGGGAGGGCACCAAAATATGGAATGCTAAGCTGAATATCCTTTGGAAGAACAAGTGAAGCAAGTTGATTTTATAAGAAGTTTCTATAGATTAAAAAAATCCCTACAATAAGATGTATAATTGTAGGTAAATTTTTCATAAAGCAATCAACAAGCTTAAAGCATCCTTGTTAGGATTTTTATAACCTGTGCAAAAAGAGAAGTAGTCAAATTTAAAAAAGATGAAAAGAAATTGTATGCAATTAATTATTTCTTGATTCTAAAATCATGATGTTTTGATGAAAATCCTCAAAATTCAAAATCAATTAATTGACAAAGATTGTAACTAAGAGACCATAAAGTGCATTGTTTGAGGATACCATACGTAATTATAGAGATAATATAAAGGAAGTTGTGAAAATGAGAAATAAAATGAAACAAATATGAAATAAGACTATCATATTCCCGTTGCAAAAATAAACATAACCAAATAATAAGCATAGTGGAAAAATAAAATTTTACAATTTTTGATCGGATCACAATAATTGAATAACTTGAAAAACATGAATCTTAAAATATGAAATCATACATGAAAGATGCATAGTTTACATATCTATACCTCATATTTGATGTATTTATGCTTGATATTTTATACTTTTATTGTATAGTTGGTACTTAATTTGCTCCAAGTGTATTTATAGTTTATAATTGCCTTCATGGACCAAACAGAAAAGAATTCAGATGAAAATGCAGCATAAAAAAATATTTGAAGCAAATAGGGGATACATGGTCATGTCTATGGCCGTGTAAGTCTCTCAGCCTATGCAAACTCGCGAGTTCTGGTGATTCTAGGTTATACACTGATAAAATGTTATCTTACTATATTAATTGATATTATCTCCTTTTTTGATATATTTTGGTGGTTAAATGGGAAAATTAATGTCTATTTTATTTTAGGAGATGAAAAGTAGAGATTGTGTCAAATTAGGACACTATTGGCGATAATCAAGAATTTTGGATAAAGTGAAAAGATGAATGGATAAGAGAAGATAAAGGCTAATGTTAGATTTACTTGAAGAGTTGAAGTTTAAGAAGGAGACTTCTTTCTATCCCTATCATGAAGGAATTGAGATTTTTTTTAAATAGGCATATTTGCAAGATAGGATAGGATTAGGAAACCACTATAAAAGGGACATTCCCTACCTCTCAAAAAAATAAATCGTTCTTCTTCTTACTTTTCTCTTCATTCTTTATCTTTATTCTATTTTTGGTTTTGTAACTAAAACCATGTGTGGCTAAGCTCAATTATTCTTATTCAAGGGGATTCGAACTCTAGTTGTAACCTTATGAGGTTTTTTTTCTAAACTTTTATTCATATTTTAATTCAAGTATTTCTTGTTTTAAGTTCTAATACTTCATGAATTATTAATATTGATTAATCTAACAAATTAACTTAATGTTGATTATTCTATTTCTATTTATGTATTCAATGATACGTAATTGCCATGAAGGAATGGTACAAGTAGCAAATAAGTTATTTATGAATTTACATAGTTAACTTATGATAAGTAAGAAAACTAAGTTGAATAGTTGCAGCTATCTTGATTATTTAATTTAGGGTTTAGTCTTTTTAGCTAAGCTTATTGCTATCATTTAATTGATATGAAATACTATCACATCCAGTTAATTGATGGTAAGTTTTGGTTTGGATGCTAAGTTTGAACCAATTAATTTAGAAAAATTTAAGACTTATTACAGCTATCCTAATATGGTTTGGACTAACTACTTAAATTGTGATATTTATTCTTTTTAGACCAATGATCAATGTTACAATTAAATGAGATCTTTCCGTCAAATCGAAGATAAGTATTCTTGAATTTCTCACTTTTATAATCAATTGATTTATTTTGATTCCTTATTAATTAATTAATTAACTATAGTTAATTAATTAATTAATTAATCCAAAATCCCCCATTTTATTTTATTATTTGAAATTAAGAAACTAGTATTTAGTTCTCTTGAGATTCGACCTATTTTCAAAACTACTATAAGAAGTTAAACAATCAAAATTAATTTTGGGGGCTTTGGCAGCCCAATCAAAATTTGGCACCATTACCGGAGAGTTATTTTAGTTTCTTAGTTTCTTTGCATTATTTGACAATTACTACTATCCTCTTATCTCGTATGACTCGCACTTCTCAAACAGGTAAATTACAATGTAATCCAAAAATTGAGAAGATAGCACGTTGTTTAAGAAAAGATACTAAGAAAGGAAGCAGTAATTCACCTTTATAAGTGAAAGTTGAAATAGATCTAACAATTGGTAACGCCTCTAATTTCAAGAAGTGGAAGAAAAGATGGAAAATTTTAACATTAGCATGTTGTGGGAGTTAGAGTCACCCAATTTGATCAATAACCTTTATTTATACAATTTCCAGATGTTGAGGTAGGTTTCAAATTGAAATCTAGTTTGATTCACTTACTCCCTATTTTTTATGGTCTTGCAGGTGAAGATCTACATAAACACCTAAAGAAATTTCATGTTGTCTGCTTTGGAATGAAGCAACAAGGGGTGACAGATTGGATATATTGTCTTCCCCCAGCTCAATGATAATATGGAAAGAGATTAAATGAATGTTTCTAGAGAAGTTCTTTCCTGCATCATAAGCAGCAAATATCAGAAAAAGAGATATTTGTGATAAGAAAAATTACTAGAGAAACATTATATGACTATTAGGAAATGTTTAAGGAGTTATGTTCTAGTTGCCCATTTTATCAAATTCCTGACCAACTTTTGATTCGGTGCTTTTATGAATTACTATTGTCAATGGATTGGAGTATGGTCGATACAGCTAGTGAAGTAGCTTTGGTAAATAAAACACCTAAAGTAGCTAGATAATTGATATCAATTATGACCAAAAATTCTCAATAGTTTGGGACAAGGATAGAAGGATGAAGTTGTTAAATGTGTGAATGAGGTAAGTAACATGCACCTTGAGGATAAAATTTTAGATATAACTATTGTAGCTCGGCAAATGGCTATAGGTCAATTGCAATTAGCAATAGTATCCGGAATATGCTTATTCTTTAGCCATCCTAAGGAACTGTGCCCCACATTGTAACAAGACTCCCTTCAAGAAGGTAATTTAATAAGGAACTTTCCTAGTCAACCTCAACGAAAATATGACCCTGCAATAATGATATCAACCTAACAATTTTAAACATCCTTAAGCCCCTATATATGCTCAACCTCAATCTTTAAATTTAGGTATGTCTTTGGATGAAATTGTTAAGGCAATTGCTACTAATACTCAACAATTTCAACAGGAAACAAGAGCAAGCCTTCAGAACTTAGGAAATCAGATCACTCGATTAGACACTTCTGTAAGTAAATTGGAAGCGCAAGTATCGAAAAAATTACCTTTCCAAATGGTAGTGAATCCTAGGGTGAATATGAGTTCAATGACTTTGAGAATTGTTAAGGAACTTCAATCTAGATCTTCCTTACTAATGAAGGTAGAAAAGAATGACAAACTTTCAACTCAAGAATTAATAAAGGTAAAAAAAATGATTATCTTCATCGATATCAACTAATGCACGTATACCTCCTTTTCCTAGCAAGTTGGATAGACCAAAAGAAGATTAATATGAAAGAGAGATCATATAAACCTTCAAAAAGATGGAAATCAATATATCACTTTTGGAAGCCATCAAGCAAGTTCCAAAATATGCAAAATTCTTGAAAGAACTATGCACAAATAAAAGAAAGTTGAAGGATAAGAAGAGAATAATTTTTAATAAGAATGTATCAGCTGTGATAAATAGAAAATTACCAAAAAATTTAAGATCTAGATATGTGTACACTTTTGTTTGTTATTGGTAATAAGAAAATTGAGCATTCCATGCTAGAATTAGGTGCATCTATTAATGTTATGCTATACTTAATTTACCAAGCTTTAAATCTAAATTCTTTGTAAGAAACCAATGTGATTATTCAATTAGCTTATTGTTCGTATGTGCGTCTTATTTGAGTTATTGAGGATGTTTTAATACAAGTTAACAATTTAGTATTTCTAGTAGATTTTTACATTTTGAAAATGGATGGAGATAGCATTAAACATTCAATTTCAATTTTATTGGGTAGGTCATTTATGAAGACAGCTAAGACGATAATCGTTGTGGATGAGGGTACTCTTTCCTTTGAGTTTGATGAAGAGATAGTAAAATTCAATATTTTTTAAAGTGATGAAGTACCCTAATGATTTACAATGTGTTTATCATATGGATATTATGGATTTATTTGTGCATGATATGTTTAAAGAAGAAAGTGTTGAAGATGAGTTGGAGTTTAAGGCCAAAGAGTAAGTGAACGAGCAATTTGATAGACTAATAGATTTAGAAACTTTGACTTCTGAACTTACTATAACTCATAAGAAAACTGCTACCTTTTATTTTGCAGGCTCCGAAGATTGAATTAAAGACCTTACATGATCACCAAAAATATGTCTATTTAGGTTTAAGGAGAGTCATTACCTACAACCATCTCAAAAAGGTTGACTATAGGGCAAGAGATAACATTACTTATAGAGTACAAAATTGCAATTACATAGAAGTTTGAGAAGAACCAGACTTGTCGAGCATAATGACCTTAAATAATTGCCCTTATTGGGAGGCAATCCAAAATATGATAGTTTTTATTATTTTCGTTTTAGTTATATATAGTTTTCATTTGATTGTTTTCGAAGAATAAGCTTATTAGCTTAAAAGGGAAAGGAGTTTTAAAATTCCAAAATATCATAGTGCATGATCACGTCTTACGTAATTCAGTTGTTAGGAGTAGAGACCTTAAAATTCCAAAATATTAAATCTCATAATGTGAGATCACCCCTTATACGATTTATCTTTCGAGAGTGAGATCCATAAATTTCCAAAATACCAACATTCATAAGGCGTAATAATACTTTATGCATGTTAGTAGTCTGGTTGGTTTTAAAGAAACTTGTCATTTATTTTATTTTTAAAATATTAATAAAAGTAAAAGTCAAATAAAAATATTTTTACTTAGTTTTTATTAATTACTTTTATTTGTTTTGCTTTTATTTTAGTTTAATTTTAGTTATTACTAGGTTGATTTAATTATTTTTTGGATTAGTATTTTGTTTATACTTGTCTTCATTATGGGATGTTCTAAAGATACCACTAGGATAGCAACAAAAGGAAAGTCTACGGTGAATCTAACTACATAAGATCAATCCGTCGTAGAACCTACCATAAGTACCCATCAGAAGCATGTTTGAATAGCTAAAGGATGAGATAGATTGAGCAATAAATGCATGTGTCACGTGATACCTCTATGTCCATCGATACCATAGTACACCTCCATTCCAATGCTTACATCTCAGGGGAGTCTTCTATTTTATGCGACATTTATGTTAATATTGTTGATGAGATGTGAGTATCAAATGTATACATTAGGGATAATGTATGATTTAGGTGTGGGGGAGCAAGTATTTATATTATTATGAACTTTTTGACTTTGTTTGGACTCATAATACTATGATATATATATTGATTATTCCTTATGATAACTTCATAATTTTCGTATTATTATTCATAAATTATCTTTAAGCTAGGAATACATTTTTGTTTTAAGATCTAATGTATGAGAAAGACAAGCATGATTGGTGCTTTCGTTAAATTATTTTAAGTATCTCGTTGATTTTGTTGAATAAAAGTATGCAAGACTTGATCATTTTAATACCTACATGAGCTTTGAGCCTAAGAGCATTCATCATATATGTGCTCATAGATATCCTTTTTGTTGTGTGTTATCAAACATAGCTTGTTTATGTTGGAACTTTCTTTTGAACACGTGTTGAGAGCACATTTTTAATGAATTTGTGTATAAAGATGATAAAGGCATTTAAGATAAACATTTCTAGCCTAAACAAGCCTACCTTACTTTTTATCCCTAGAAAACAAGTTGAGTCGTACCCTTTCTTTTCGCGCATAATAATCTTGTTACAAGCCAAATTTACCCTTTTTGTCATTGATATTCTTAATGATTTTGAACTCCTAAATTGAAGGGATTGATTAAAGCTTATTTGCATAGGATTTTGACTATTTCTATGAAAAGTAAATTAGTGGATTTAGGTTGCATTATTTTGATTTTGAATTTTTTTAGATTGGGGGAAAAGTAAAAAAAAAATCCTCCTCTTTAATATTTTTGTTTAAAAAAGAAAGGAAAAAAAGAAAAAAATAGAAACAAGAAAGAAAAAAGTGATTGAAAGGGATGTTATTTGAATTAAACGAATTTTGAATTGATTTAAATTAAAACTTGTGTGGATATTTCTTTCAATTTATTTAGCCAAAAAGCTTCTTTTTGTCATATCTTACTTAAGCCAAGTTAGAACCCTTATAAAGTCCTTTTGATTTATGCATTAAGTTCCTTTTTTTAGTGGTGGAGATATGATTCTTGAGTAAGCTTACGGAAATAACCCATTATGTTTTTATTTGAGAGCTTAATGAACCCTAAACACTTTGAGTGTATAAAGTGAAATCCTTGAGTGAGTGTCAAGTCTTTTTATATGATTATTGAGTAAGCTTATGGAAGTAACTTGCTATGTTTTGATTTAAGAGCTTAATGAGCCCTAAACATTTTGAGCGTATAGAATGAAAACCTTGAGGGGGTGTTAAGTCTTATTTCATTTGATTTTGATAGAATTGATATGATGTTATGTTTTAACAATGTTTCCTAAAAGTACTTATTCTATCAATCATTATTTTATCTTAAACCTTTAATCTAAATAAGTTTTTATATATTTGTGGATAACATAAAAGGAAATAAGAGGTTGTTATGAAGATAATTGATGCATTGAATTGATGTATACTTGAGGACAAGTAAGAGTCCAGGGTTGGGGAATTCAATAAGATGTTATCTTGATATATTAACTGATATTATCTCCTTTTTTTGGATATATTTTGGTGCTTAAATAGGAAAATTAATATTTACTTTGTTCTAAGAGATGAAAAATGGAGATTGCATCAAATCAGGACACTATTGGTGATAATCACAAATTTCGGATAAAATGAAAAGATTGATGCATAGATAAGAGAAGATAAAGCTTAATACCAGATTTGCTTGAAGAGTTAAAGTTTAAGTAAGAGACTTCTTTCTATTCCCATCATGAAGGGATTGAGATTTGTTTTAGATATGAATCTTTAAAAGGATAGGATTAAGAAACCACTATAAAACTGATGTTCCCCACCTCTCAAAAGAATAAATCGTTCTCTTCTTACTTTTCTCTCAATATTTCATCTTTCTTCTACTTTTAGTGTTGAAACTTAAGTCATGTGTGGCTAAGCTCAATTATTCTGATTCAAGGAGATTCGAGACTCTAGTTGTAACCTTGTAACGTTTTGTTCTTAACTTTTCTTCATGTTTTAATTGAGGTATTTCATGTTTTGAGTTCTTATATTTTATGAATGATAATATTGATTAATGTGACAAATTAATTTAATGTTGATTATTCTATCGCTATCAATGAATTTAATGATCAGTAATTATCATGAAGGATTAATACAAGTAGCAAAATAGGTTATATATGAAATTGCATATTTAACATATGATAAACAAGAAACCTAAGTTAAATAGTTATAGCTATCTCGATTATTTAATTTAAAGATTAGTCTTTTTCACTAAGCTTATTACTCTCATTTATTTGATATAGAATGCTATCACACCCAGTCAATTGATGGTAAGTTTTGGTTTGAATGCTGGGTTTGAACCAATTAATTTAGAAAAGTTTGAGACTTATTATGACCATCCTAATATGTTTTGGACTAACTACTTGAATTGTAATAAATATTCTTTTTAGACCAATGATCAAAGTTACAATTAAATGAGAGCTTTCCCTTGAATAAGAGTTTAGTAATCTTGAATTTCTCCCTTTTATATTTAGTTGAATTAATTTTATTTCTTATTAATTTTAATCAATTAGTTACTTAATTGAAAACCCCCTATTTTATTTTATTATTTGAAATTAAGAAACTAGTGTTTATTTCTCTTAGGATTCGACTTGGTTCTACAACTATTACAAGAAGTTACAGAATCAAAATTAATTTTGGGGGCTTTACACCATGTATCAGACTATGTATCTCTCAAAACCTTAAAAATTACTATAAAAAGATGTGATCGAAGGCAAAGTAAAAAAGTAGAATTTTGGAGACGATTATAGACATGGAGAATCTCTAGAAGGGACGATATTAATTTAAAGAAGTGGAAAACATAAAGAAATCATCGAAAGATCCATTAGAAACAACATCAAACCTCTACCTTGTAAGAACATTCGTTATAAGATAAAAGGAAGATTTATAATTATGAACTCTTTATTTTTCATTCATTTTTCTTTCTACTTATGTTTGATTTCGTTTTGTATCATGTGTAACTAAACATCTTTAGTGTCTAGATAGGATGAACCTTATTTTGTGCTATAACATGTTTTGATTCTTTTATTTAATGCAATTATTTTGATTGGTCTATTATGATTCAATTATGTGTTTAATATATGATCTAATACATTTGGAATACTAGAACATAATATGATTTCATACTATAGAGATTGAGAAATCCTATGTATAAATGGATTAGGGTTAAAACTAATAACGGAATTCACAAAGCAGTAAAGCAATCTTATAAACTTTAACCTGAGTAATTTGGTTGATAAACTTAAAATTAATTGTTAGTAAACTTAAGAGAGTTATTAGCATACGATAGGAATTTCTATGGTCCAATAGTCAATAAAGCAATTACATAATAAAAGTTTAATTATTTAATGGTTTTAGGGGGACTCATTACCTAGACATTAATTCCTGATATTGATTGTTTTCTAAGTGATATCTTTTGTTTCTATGTTTAATATTGCTACCTATATTATTTTGAGTGTTAAGCTTTATTTTCTTAATTAAAAAGGAAAATTTAATTTTTAGGCTAGATAATAGGATAAAAGTAATTACTAGTAATCACTTTCTTTATGGGATCGAGCCATACTAGCTACAGCTATGTCGTGAACTTGTAGATAATTTATAATTGACAAACTTAACATAAGTCAATCAAGTTTTTGGGGTTGTTGTCAACGATGGTGATATTAGGAACAAATATATGTTATTACTCTAGCCATTACTTTTTGTATTTATTTTATTTGATTTTATTTTATTTGCAGTCTATTTATTTAATTATCTTTTGAAATTTTCTACTTCGATGGTGTGTTTGTTGTTTATTTTGAGGATTGAGATTTAACATCATCACCACAATTCACAATGGAAGGATAAAGCGATCAATACTCTTATGGAAGCTATGATACATCTTTGTAATATGTAACATCACCGTATTAGAAAAAGCCGTTTCTTCACATGTTTTTAGAAGCTCAACAAGTGTCCACTCCCTGTTGCAACATTCGTGGGAGTAATTACTACAATTGTGAATGTCGGGCATCAAGGTATATGTGGGAACAATAAAACATGTACAACGAACCTCAACGCCTATCATACGAGAATACAAATAATTCAGAGTGGAGGAAACCTTACGTATACAGATGGGATGACCATGCTCTAACTGAATATGTACAGCAAGAGTAGCGGTATGAAAGTATTACAAATAAACTAATGGAATACCTTGTCGAGTGGGTAGCTAGCCAACGTAAAGTTAATGAGAGTTTTTCTTCACCTATATATGATGAGCATAATACCTCATACTATCTGAGCTCTCTAATTTCTTAAAGTGAAGAAGAGATGATGATCCATTTATGGATGAAGATACATTTCAAGAAGGCGAGGGCGTAACTGCTTCTTTGAAAGATGTGATGGCTAAATTTATTGAAGAATCAAACATAAGGCATTAGGAAACAAAGGCTTGTGTACATAATACGGTGAATCAGATCAACTAATTGGCAAAGATATTATCTGATGAGCTACAAAGGAGTTTGCATAGTACTATTGAAATAGATCATAAAGAATATGGAATGGAAATAACCTTTAGGGGAAACGAGCTTTTAGAAGAAGTTGAAGAAGAAGAAGAAAAAGAAGAAGCCTTTATTCAAGAAGAGGAAGTAAAAGAGTGGCAAGAGATAACTGAAGAAGACGAGCCCGAAACCTTTATCTAGAAAGAAGAAGAATAAGAAGAAGATAGGACAAAGGTGGTTGCTGAAAAACTGGTGGAGGAACCAAACAAGAAAACTACTAATGAGGCATTGGTAGTTTGCTTAAGTATAGAGGGTTCCCATTCCTTCATGATAAATTGCTTACATCAACAGAAGACTTAGGGAGTTTCATTAGCCTTTATCTTATTAATAGTTTTTATTAAAAAGAACATTAATGCAGTCGCTAGGATTTATTAACTTGATAAATTATGCTCTTATTATTATCTTGCAAAAGGTGGTTTACTTACAAGCCATGAAACTGTCTTGTAGAGAAAAGGGTGGAAGCAAGTTATTGATTATAGACTCAAGATAAGGGTAATGTGTACGGTACGTCAAGCTATCGACGTTAAACAACTGTTGAATGGGAGGCAACTAATGAATTAGGTTACATTTTATTTTATTTTCATGTTTCTTAGTTATTTTAGTTATTTTTATTTTCTTTTATTTTATCCCTTTTTCCTTATATTTTGCAAGGATGTAGTCTACTATTGAATGGATCAGAAATAAAAAAATTGTCTTATTCAGGATAGTACCAACTTAACCCTCTCACTTATTTTTAAATGCTTATATTATGTACATTGAGGACAATGTACAACTTTATGTGTGGGGAAGGGGTTAATGATTTTTAATGATTTCTTTAAGCTTCTTATAATCTTGATTGTTAAATTTTATTAACTGATATTCTGGATTGGTTGAAATATTTCCATCAATACTATATTTCATTATGGAATATTAATTTGAATTAGTGTGCAAAAGGATGATAGTTAGAATAAATTTACTTTTGTAAGTCAAAATTTTTATTATTCATTGAAATATTCAAATTAAATGATATTGCATATTATTTACACATATATAGTCATTTTTTTGAGCTTTTGAGCCTAAAAGCCAAAATTTCAAAATTCTAGAACTTGCTTTTATCATACATATTAAGACCATATTTGTTAAATTAGAAGCATTAACATGATGAAGGCACTTAGATTCAACAATTTATTTTAACATATTTCTTTGATAATACCTTACCCATAAATTATCCCTTAGGAATAACTATGTTGAGCCTTAGCCTTTTTCATTGTTTATAACCCAAATTTGATATCTTTATACTATTTTTCTTTAAAACCTTTCTATTGTTTTAAACATTAAAGGTGATTTAGAGTATTTACTTGTTTGAAACTTGAAATTTTTGAAAGGTCCATTATTTCTTTAATTATGGTACTGAATGCTCGAAATTGTTTTGATTTAATGGAAAAAAAGAGCATAGAAAAGGAGAAGAAAAGTATATGGTATCAATGGAGTTGCAATAAAAAGTCCTGTGTACTTTAATATAACCCTTTTTATTATCCCAATCATACTGTACCTAAGCCCCATTACAACCTATATAAAGACCTTTTGATTTTTGTTTCTAATTATACATAAGTGGTGGAGATGTGACAATATTGCAAGCATATGGTAAGTGTTCTACTATGTATTGATTGAGAGTGTTATACCTTTCACCTTAAACACTTGAGTGCATTGAGTGAAATCTTGATGAGGCTGTAAAGTTTTATGTTTTTGAGTTCAAAGCAATTATTGATATGACTACTATTAACATTGATTTAGGAAGTTAATTTTAGGATAATTTGATTTTAATTGCATGTTAATTTGATTAATATGACATGATAATTTATAGTATGAATGGACATATTAAGATTATTCACGAAGAGATGTTGTAAGATTTATAATTTTGATTATGGTTTACTTGAGGACAAGCAAAAACTTAAGTGTGAGGATATTTGATAGATGCATAATTGACCATATTTATACCTTATATTTGATGTAATTTTGCTTGAAATTTTATAATTTTATTGTATATTTGGTACTTAATTTACTCCAAGTGCATTTATAGGTTATAATTGCCTTCATGGACCAAACAGAGAAGAATTTGAATGAATTTTAACATAAAACAAAGATTTAAAGCAAAAAAGGGATACATGTCGTGTCTCCGTTGTGTAAGTCTCTCAGCTCATGCAGCATCGCGAGTTCTAGTGATTTTGGGTTATACACGATCTAGTACATAGCCATGTATCAAAAAATTACTATAAAAAGATGTGATCAGAGGCAAAATAGAAGAGCAGACTTTTGGGGATGATTCTAGACATAAAGAATGTCTAAAAGGGACAATATTAATCCAAAGAAGTGGAAAACACAAAGAAATCATCGAAGGATCCATTAGAATAGAACATCAAACCTCTACCTTATAAGAACATTCGATAGGAGATAAAAGGAAGATTTATAATTATAAACTCTTTGTTTTCTATTTCTTTTTCTTTCGGTTTATATTTGATTTAGTTTTCTATCATGTTTAACTAAACCTCTTTAATTTCTAGGTAGGATGGGCCCTATTTTTTGCTATAACATGTTGTGATTCTTTTATTTAATGCAATTATTTTAATTGATCTACTGTGATTTAATTATGTACTTAATATATGTTCCAATAGATCCAGAATATTAGTACATAATATGAGTTCATAACATGGAGATTGAGAAATCTTATGTATGAATAGATCTATTGTAATTGAAAGAGGTTGATTACAAACCTATAGATAGGTCAACATAAATCCTCTAGATTAGGGTCAAACATAATAACGGAATCCACAAATTAGTCAAGCAATATTATAAACTTTAACCTAAGTCATTTAGTTGATAAACTTATGATTAGTTGTTAGTAGACTCAAAATAGCTATTGGCATACGATAGGAATTTTCACGATTCACTAATCAATAAAAAAATTACATAATAAAGGTTGATTATTTAATGGTTTTTTGGGGGATTCATTACCTAGACACTAATTCATGATATTGATTGTTTTCTAACTGATTTCTTTTGTTTCTGTGTTCAATATTGCTGCCTATTTTATTTTAATTGTTAAGTTTTATTTTCTTAATTAAAAACCAAAACGCAATTCATAGGCTAGATAATATGAGAAAGGTAATTACAAGTAATCACTGTCTTCGTAGGATCAACTTGTTTTTGTTGGTACTAGCTATAGTTACACCATGCACTTGCGGATAATTCAAAATTGACAAACATAAAACAAGTCAATCAATACCTAAATTAAAATTATCATTCAAAGCTTTTCAAAACCTCTTCAATGTGTCAACCAGGAGTTGTTCACACGTCCAACATCTAACATACACAGAGACGTAAAAAGACACTCAACTCTTTGAGAGGAAATTAGCAGGAGTACTAGCTTCCTTACGCTTATTCCTATAAATAAACAAGACATTAGGTTTTAATTTTTATTAAATTAAATATTTCAACTATAATTAAATTCAAACTATAATTATAATTATAATTTAATTTTAATAAAATCAAATATCTCATATTTGATCCCTAAAATTTCTCAAACTTTACAATTAAGTCTAACTAAATTAAAATTAATTTTTCCCTTTTAAACTAATCTTTATATGTGACTCATTAGGTTCATAATATATTGATAATGGATATAAAATATAGTTATAATTCATAATTAGAATTAGATAAATTAGAACTCTTTTTAATTTATCTTTAATTATCCATATAAATAATTTATATTCATATATCAAGATTGACGTCTAGCAACATATCATAACCACCCAAATATGAGGAATGTAAAAGTTGTTTGACTTAACCTATCCATGCATGGTTATGATGTATAATTTAAACTTTTTGTCATCCAATGTTCTAATTTAACAAAGTACAGATATAGTGTCTACTATTTTGAATTCAATGCTAATTAGTAATTAATTTATAATTGATATTTGAAAACATCTTTTTAATTGTCATTTCACTTTGGCTAGAAAATTTCTTAAACTACTAATTAAGAATAATAAAACATTCTCTCTAATTACTTTAAAGTGATAAATCATTTATTGACTTATTCAACTATCTTTATATGGTTCATATTGCATCCAATTACTACCGAGTGAGCTACCCTAAATAGGATAGGTCATAAGTAGCATCAAAACATATTATTTCCCACTTGAGATTCCTTGGTAATCTCAAGTCTAAGGATTAATTATACAATCATCATAATGAAGAAATCTATTGACAAATAAGTTATGTTTCATTTAAGATCCTTATAATCGAGTCAGTTGAATGAGCTTATTCTTTAATAAATACCCACACATTTATTTAAGTATCTTCATACTTTAATTTATGAGATCAATTACTTTCTTCGAAAGAAAGAAACATAATATGTGATAGTTTTAACATTTCATCAATATTCCATCTTGATGAAAATATAATTAGGAACAATTTAACAATAATATACAAATGCAAATTGAATCTCATAATTATGTTTTCTTATTAATTTTAAATATATAGTAATTATTCCAAGGATTTTACGTTAGGTATTAAAACGTCAAATGTAATTAACATAATATATAAAAATAAATAATGCCTTAATTCATTAAACTAATTGTCATACATAAAATTATAACCATTTGATTGGCTGCAAAGGCATAAGCTAACAATATCCCACTTGCACTAAAGTCAATTGCCTATGTATCTAGTATCATATCCTTCCATATGTTGATCATGTCTTTTCTGAGACATGGTTTAGTAAAAAGATCTGTAAGATTCCCTTTAGTGGGAACTCACTTCAATATTACGTCTTTCTGCTTTGGCATGTTCTCTTTTTCCAGTAAAAAGTAGTTTGGTCATCTTTCCGAAAAGACATGATTGATAAGTTCCATATGATTAATACTCAAAAGGATCCAATATCTTTCTTTATGTAACTTTGTGATTCTAGTTTCATTGATATAACCTAAACTACAATGCCTTAAATAAATTAGATTTTGGTCACTTAAATTTCTTTTCTTACTATTTATGTTAAGGATTGACCTTTCAAGATCTAATTTATACAAACTATTTGTAAGTAATCGTATATATAATAAACATCATCTTTATAAAAAGAACAACTTTTATTCTTAATAATAAAGACAAATCCTTTCAAATTTGAATAAGAAATAGAAATAATGTTTCTAGTAATAATTGGAACATGATAATAATTATTTAGTTCTAGTTCAAGGACAAAATGCAAAGCTATACTATAAATTCCTATATTAATGTAGTAACTCTTACTCCATTACCAACTCACAGGTCAACTTCACCTCTTCCCAACAATCTATTCCTTGTTAACATCTACATGTTATTACAAATATAAGATCCACATCTAATATATAATACCCAAGAATATGAAAGAAAAGTGAAAATATGGATCTCAATTATAAATATACCTAAATAAAAAGCTTCCTTAAGTTTTTTATCTTTCAGGGTAGCAAAATAAGCTAGGCAGTTCTTCTTCTAATGCTCATCAACTTCACAGAAAAACGTGTGCCCTTACCATTACTCTTCTTCTTAACAGCACCTTTTGGCTTTACTATTATAGCAAAAGCCATCTATTTCTTATTATTATTCTTCTTAGAGCCCTTTCCCTTGCTCTTGGAAGAATCCACAACAAGAACATAATTGTGTTCCTTTTTAAGGCACCCTTATACAGTCTTAAGTATATTTAACATTTTAGGCAAAGATACATCCTTTTGATTCGTATAAAATTTCATAACAAATTGTAAAAAGCTCGAATTAAGAGATTACAGGACCATGTCAATGCTCAACTTATAATCCACCTAATTTGCCTAATTTTTCAATATAGTTAATCATCATCAACACATATAGCTCTATTGAAGATCCTTCTACCATCTTGCATTGAAATAATGCTTTGGAGAACTGATACCTCTCCACCCTACTTTGTGCACCAAACAACTCCTTAAGATGTAAAATTATAGTGAGAGCATCCATGTTCTCATGTTGTCTCTGAAGCTTTGAAGACATACTAGCCAACTTCATGGTAACTTGTTCAATGTCATCAATATAACACTGATATCTCTCTAAACCTCATCAGTCCCATCTGAACTAGGCTCTGGTAGAACAACAATGTCACGAACACACAACTTCTTTTCTTACCTGTGAACAATTCTCAAGTTGTGAAACTAGTCCGAGAAATTGGATCTGGTTAGCTTATTATAATGCTCCTCAACATCATATTAGTACTAATCTTCTTTTGACAATCGAACAATATAAAAGAGCAAGTATTATTTTATACTATAAAATCAAATAAAATAAGGATCCTATTTAAAATAGTTGATCTTGAGTTTGCTTAATAAACCAAATAAATTTAAATTAGGTAGATAACGACTTTATCAATCACATTGATAGATGCATAATTAACCATATTTATACCCCATATTTGATGTATTTTTGCTTGATATTTTATACTTTTATTGTATATTTAGTACTTAATTTACTCCAAGTGTGTTTGCCTTCATAGAC
>JANZXP010000194.1:18785238-18799579 GCA_027576715.1 Erythroxylum flavicans | reverse complement strand
TATTTTTGCTTGATATTTTATACTTTTATTGTATATTTAGTACTTAATTTACTCCAAGTGTGTTTGCCTTCATAGACTAAAAGGAGAAGAATTCGAACGAAAACGCGACATAAAACGAATATATGAAGCAGAAAAGAGATACATGGTCGTGCATCAACTCATGTACTTCTCTCAGGCCATCCAAAATCGCTAATTCTGGGTATTTTGGGTTATAAACGGTCTAGTACACAATCGTGTGCCTGACCGTGCATTACCCAGAATCTTAAAAAATACTATAAAATGACATGTTCAGACGCAAAAGAGTAAAGCAGGCAATTACAAAGGCTGAAATCATTTAAAAGGGGTGATTTTGATTAAAAAAAGTGAAAAACACGAAGAAATCATTAAAATATTCATCAGAATACAAGATCAAACCTCTATTTTGCAAGAATATTCAATAGTAGATGGGCGGGCGACAAGTTGCCCAATTCATGGGCCGGGTCGGGCCTGACCCGAGCCCAACTTGACCCATTGTCATCCCTATTTGGAATATTAGTGCATAATATGATTTCATAACATAGATATTGAGAAATCATGTGTGTGAATAGATATACCGTAATTGGGAGGATTTGATTACAGTACTAGAGATAAGATAACATAAATCCTCTGGATTAGAGTCAAACCTAATAACGGGATTGACAAATCAATAAAGCAATTCTATAAACTTTATCCTGAGTAATTCAGTTGATAACTTTAGGATTAGTTGATATTAGACTCAAGAGTGAGCTATTAGCATACCATAGGAATTTTCATGGTCCAGTAAATCAACAAGGCAATTACATAATAAAAGATCAATCAATTAAGGGTATTTAGGGAGATTCGAAACCTAGATGCTAATTTCTTAAGTGATTTCTTAATTCTCTGTTCAGTCTTGTTGCATGTTTTATTTTATTTGCCTAAGTTTTAATTTCTTTAATTAACAATCACAATCAAATTCATAGACTAGATAATAGGATAATGGTAACTACTAATTCATCGTCTTTGTGAGATCGACCTGTACTTATCAGTACTAGCTACAGCTAAGTCGTGCACTTACGATTAATTCATAATTTACAAACTTAGAAAAAGTTAATCACGCATCTTATATGACTCCTAGACCTGTTAGGAGACAACTCTATGCCAAAATATATCTTAAATATTATTCCTAACACTACCGTTAAATTCATATGATTATAAGTTTACTTATCCAAATCATATAAATTTAGTTAATTAGGACCTATTATTTTAAGATAAAATATATTTGGGTTAAACAAGTCTTAAGTTTGCTTAAAAAGTCTTACAATAAACAAAAATATAATTTTATTCTTAAATAATAGAAGGCAAGTATTACATTCTTAACATGTAATTAATATTTAATTAAGGGATTTGAAATTCTAATAATTTTTAGTCTCATCAAAATAATATAATCTTATTATATTAATAATTTCTAACATAATCTAACTATGAAAGAAATCCTTTAAAGCCTTTGCTTGATTCTAATTATTAATTTGGTAATTAATTTAATAAAATAATTCAACTTCTTGGAAAATTAAACCAAATTTCAAAATATTCCTAATAATGATAATCCTTTGAAACAATTTTCAAACATTTAGAAAATTATTTTTCCAATTTTATTAGGAATTTAGACTAATTTAATCTTAATTTAATTAAAATTAAGGCTTAAATTATAAAAAATTAAAATGGAAAACGTAGTACACGTGCCAGAGCATTTTTTGTGGGAGCGTGTGCACTACGCATGCCTCAGTCAATGCTACTGTCGACTAGCACATGTGCCACTGCCTCTTCTTATTTCTGTCCCGCACTGGCTCCGTCTGTCGATTTTCTACCCTAATATTAATGCTTCCTACATCTGATTCCCAAGCTTTGTCCGTTGAAGTTCGTCCGTCATCCATGATACTCCAATTGTGGGCGAGTTATCGCCCTTCTCTACTGGTTTTCCAAAACAACAAAAAACTAGAAACTTAAAACAAAAATGGGCATGCATGATCTTATTATTTTTATTTTTCAAAACCATTCAACGTAGAAGAAGAAGCAAAATAATCCAGGTTCCAGAAAGCAATAACGTAGAACACATTTTGATAATTTTCAGATTTCTAGAAGCAGAGAACAAAGAAAGGAGACAAAATATAAAAAATTTCCAGAAACATATTCGAAAATTAATTAAATCATAAACCCTAATTTAATAAAACAAGCTTTTTTGGCCTTAACTTTTATTAAATTAATAACAATCAAGAAATTAATTCAAGTTAAGCAATTAAAGGAGGCTCTAATACTAATGTTGAAAAACCAACTATGATCGACTCACAGGCGCAACAAAAAAATAAAAAATTGAAAGTTTTCGATCATATCACAATTATTGAATAACTTAAAAGAAACAAATCATAAAATATAAGATTGTACCTAATTCGAAATTCCTATTGAAATCTTTTTGAAACTTTTTCGATATGTCAATTACGAGCTGTTCATATGTCCAATTTTTAATAGTATCCACAGAGCAGTAAAAAGATACTCCACTCTTAAATAGGAAATTAGCAAGAGTGCTAACTCTCTTACGCTTAATCCTATAAATAAAAAACATTAGGGTTTTAATTTTTATTAAAATTAAGTATTTTAATTATAATTAAAGTCAAACTATAATCATAATTTAATTAATTTAATTTTAATAAAATCGAATATCTCATATTTGATTCCTAAATTTTCTTAAATTTTACAATTAAGTCTAATTTAATTGAAATTAATTTTTTTAAACTGCTCTTTATGTGTGACTCATTGGTTCCTAATATAATAACAATGGTTATAAATTATAATTCTAATTCATGATTAGAATTAGATAAATTAAAACTCATTTTAATTTATCTTTAATTCTCTAATTAAATAATTTATAATTATATATCAAGATTGATATATAGCAATATGTCATGACCACTCAAATATCATGATGTCAAAGTGGATTTATTTAACCTGTCCATGCATGATTATAATGTATAATTTAATCATTGTGTCATCTAAGTGTTCCAATTAGACCAAGTATGGATATAGTGTATACTCTTTTGAATCCAATCATCTTCATTCTTGTTAATTAGTAATTGGTTTATAATTGATATTTGAAAATACCTTTTCAAATGTCAATTCACTTTGGTTAGATAATTCCTTAAGCACTACTAATCAAGAATAATAAAACATTCTCTCTAATTATTTTAGAGTGAAAAATCCTTTATTGAATCACTAAACTATTTTCATATGATTCATACTGTATCAATATACTACTGTTTGAGCTACCTTAAATAGGACGTCATAAGTAGCATCAATGTATAATGTTACATGAGATATCTTGGTAATCTCAATTCTAAGGATCAATTATGTAGCCATTATAATTAAGAAATTTTCGGACACATAAGTAATATTCTATTTGAGATTCTCATAATCAGCTCAGTTTAGTGAACTTATTCTTTAATAAGCACTAATCATTTGTTTAAGTATCTCTATACTTTAATCTATGAGATCAATTACTTTCTTCTTAAAAAAGAAACATAACGTTCTATAATTTAATCTATGAGATCAATTGCTTTCTTCTTAAAAAAGAAACATAACGTTTGCTAATTTTACTTTTTCATTAATATCTCATTTTTGATGAAATTATAACTAAGAACAATTCGAGAATAATATATTTGGTGAAATGATAAAATTAAGATCAATTTGAGAATAATATATAAATGTAAATTAAATCTTATAATTATGATCTTATCATTATTTTAATTATACAATAATTATTCTAAGGATTATACTTTTAGTAGTAAAACATTAAATGTAATTAACATAATATATAAAAATAAATAATGTTTTTATTCATTAAAATAATAGCTTATATATAAATTACAACTAACGGATTCGTTGCAAGGGCGTAGAATAAGAGTTGCTCGTTTGAGAAATATCAATAAATAGAAAGAGACCAAAATGGATGATAGAAATGTGAGAATAATGACGTAGATTTAAAGAATTTATATGTAACAAAATTATAAGTGTAAAAAATAAAGAATATTTTAGTAAGATGTAAGCCATCCTTCACGCGCCTCTCCAGTGTCCCATAGTTAACGTCAACTGAGCATCCTTCACATCACTGTTTCATAATCATAGCTTGAATTATAAACGGATCCAAAAAGCTGTTGGACAGGGCATTTTGGAATATGCCTTCGCCTCCACTTATTCCTATTTGCGAATGCCATGACACCCATGAGACCCACGCTAAGATATTTGTCAAGCGGTCCCAACAAACAATAATTTAGTATTAAAATCTATCACTTTCACTTCATGTGTATGTTTAATACAAAGTCCTCCACTTTATCTTTATCCTCAATCCATAAATTTATTTTTTCTTCTTTTTAATTATTTCACTCAATTTCCCTATTTCTGTATGCTCTCACCAATTGCCTATGTTGCTGACCTGGCATCCGACGTCGGTTAACTGGCAGTGACCCACGGATTCCAAGCGAATACCAAAGCTGGGATTTATATCTTCGTTCGTGTCCGCTGGTTACTATATAAGAAAACCGTCTTTCATTTATTTTGGTTCTCCGTCTCCGGGAAGTTTCTGCTTTCGTCGATCTTGCTTGTAGTGATTTACCCGGATTACGATTTTGAGGAGGGAATACAAGAAATTTAGGGTTACGGAATCTGATTCGCTTGTTTGGGGGAGACATTCATCATGTCTAACGATAGAAGGCAAGAATTTAATAACGACGGTGAGGACGAAATTCACGAAGAACTCGAGGATTCATCGTCGATATCTAACTGTTTCGACTCCTCAATCGTCAGAGCGACGCAAGAGAGGTCCGAGATTGGGCTAACGGAGAGACTAACGGACATACTTTTTGAGCAAGGAGACGGAGATTTGCTGCTTCAGAGGAGCGATCGAGAAGATAGGCTTTTGCAGTGGCTTCAAGCGCTGGATATGCAAGTCATGGGCGCGTGTAGAGCCGACGAGAGGCTGAGACCTTTGCTGAAAGCTAATGCGTCTAGTGGCTTGGCCGAGGATCGGTTGCTAGCGTATTTAAACCAGGTTGGAACAAATATTTACGTAGCTGATATCAGAGTTATGTTTGATGTGAAGTTATTGAGTTCTTGATGCGTTTTTGTGTTTCCTTGTATGGTTAATAGCACTTTGAGCCCTCGGAGGTTGGTATGCTAGCCAGGTGCTTTTGCATACCTCTTGTTTCAATTCGTGTTGGCAAGATTAACAAGCTAGGGACTCTGCTGTGCCCTACTTCCATAAGGTATTTGGATCAATATGAATTGTTGTTTGTTCTCTTTCCTTCTTTGTTTGTTGATATTTATAGTTCTGTTGAGAACATATATGTCAGTTATCTTTTGCTATATCGAATTGGAACCTTTGCTGAGATCCAGTTGCGTATAATAATTTGGAAATTAGTTACCCATCAGCATGAAACTTCTAAAGCTTTATCTTCTTACCTTTTTTTGATGAATTTTCTTTCATCCTGTGATTCAATACATTTTCTGGGGAAGCTGATTTGATTTCCGTGCTGAGTATTAGTAAATATTTGTATTATTATTATTTTGTCTTGCATGCTGTAACCAGCAAGTAAGCCTTTTCATTAGTCGTATGCTGTGTTGTGAAAACTTGTTTGTTTTTGCACTATCATTTTTTATCTGAAATGCCAAAGGAGCACTTTTGACTGCTTCAATCATTGTTTTGATAATTTGTTAGCTTCTCCGCTCCATGATATTATATGAAGACTGTCTCTACTTTTGCTGCCTGATTGCAATTAGTTCAATTATTATGTGCAATTATACTTGCCTGATTGCAGTTAATTCAATTATTACGTTCAATTATACTTTGCCTGATTGCAATTAGTTCAATTATTACGTTCAATTATACTTGCAACGGTCTATGCAGGAAGCTGATATTAGAATTTACATGATGTTATTCTGATGTTTTGCAGTTTCACCCGTATTAACACATCTGTAAGTCTGCTATGTGTTTGACAATGTGTACAAGGGTTGAAATTCTCTTTTGCACTTGTGCTTAATTGTGCATGCATTTTGTAGTTGGCTTTGGTTATTTGATGCATAACTTGCTTCTACTCCGAATATAAGATTGTGGCTTAGTTATATCTCTTGTCTTGACTACATCTTTTTGCATGTAAGTCAAGATGAAGTTGTGCTTATAATTATGTCATCCTCTTCCTCATTTCAGTTCCTCTTTTATCTATGCCTCTATGCATTAACAGCACCTAAGTTGAGTTCCTGGATTAAGAAGAGAATGGTTGTGTCTTGTGCAACTGCCAGATGCCTTATTGTACATGTCTGGGGTTGGGGATTGCATTATGATGTCAGGCGACATCATGAAGGTTGGTCTGACAAGCAAACCTTGTCGTGATGGTTATGAAGGGATAGGGTTCACCCATAACTCTTGAATAATTTTATAGTGACAATTCTTTCTTATTTTGATGAAGTTGATTTCTGGCAGGATTTATTCTGTTAGAGCTTTTCCATTAGTATTAGTTAGGCTGCTAAAATGAGTGATACTGAAAACTTTATGTTCCTTTAGTTGTTGATGACTGGTAGAGATTGTAGGTCAATGTTTTAGCCTTGTTGTGATGATAATGTTCATTCTTCCAAGTGAAAATATCTTTTGACTTGTAGGTAAAGTGGGCGTATTCTATTATGATCTCTGAATTATCAGGAAGTAAAGGTAGTTTCATCTCCTACATTGTATTGTAAAAGACCTGCTACTGCTTTCTGGATTTCACACAGTGCAATAAGTCAACTGGAATGGAAGTTTACGTATTCACTTTCAGAATTGCTTTAGTTGCAGTTTTGGGTCACTTTATATTTCTGGGATACTGATGAGGATTTCTTGGGTTGTGAAACATGTTGGCTTTGGCAATATATTTCTCTAGTCATTTTATACAAATGAATGATTTCATTCAGCAATAAACATTTTGTTTCATGGTCATGGATAGTATGATTTTTTGGACTCTCATGATTATTGTTATTTGTATGCGTATTAACTAATTACTGGGGGCAGGACAAGGATTTGGATATCTAAAATCTTGAAATTTTTAAAATGAAACCAACCTTTTGGGAAGGAGATCTTACGATGATAGTATGCCGGAAATACTTATTCTTATGGGAAGTCAGAATCTCACTATAAGAGGTCAAGGCCCTATTATAAGTCACCATTTTTTATCAGGTGGAAAAGCAATCTTTTGGCACTTATGTCAGGATATCGTTTCTATATTTAACTACAATTGTACGCGGATGTCTATGATAGCATATTAATGTTTTTAATTCTTTGCTAGCTGGCAAAAAATCAATTATTTTTCGCTGTTTAGCATAGTATATCTGTGCTCCCCTCTTGAGAGTGCTTTCAAAGGTTATCCAAATTGTGATTTAATTTAAATTTGTATTTTTGCTTTGTTCCTTCCTTTTGTGGACCACTATTTAGTTCTTAAAGTCATTGTTTTTCTTTTCTTGTTGCAGGGGTAACCTGAATCTCACGTTGTTGCCAACATCTGATCTGCGGCTTTCATTCATTGGTGATGATGGTAATGCAGAGAGATTATTTACCTTAAGCAGTACTGCAGAGTGTGCTGCTGTTAAGGTTGAGGAGATCCCGGCTGACTGTTCTGGCCGATCATTTCACATAAAGATAGAAGATGATAGAGATGTTTATTTTTGGTGCTCAGAGAAATCTAAACTTTTGGGAATTGAACTGCTTGCGAAGGTAAATGAAAAAGGATATTTTAGGAGCAATGAAAAAAGAACATGTTTAGTGTAGTTTCTCAATAAAATTTGCTTGGGATTGGTACGTTTTGAAATGTTAAAAATGTTTTTGGATATTAGTTGATGTTATTAAAGCAAATGTTTTATAAATATACAGTATCCATTTAATCAAAAAACAATCCAATTTTGTAGTGAATGAGAAATTTTTAGTTGAGATTATTGACATTTTGTCATATTGACCTACATTGACCTTAAATGACCAATATCGGCTTTTCTTTTCAAATTCTTTAATATATAAATTAGGTGTGAAAAAACGGAAAGAAGGTTTCAAATGGTCCATGAATATGCACTTGGATGAACTTATCCTACATTGTTCTAGGGAGAGGCATTACGATTGTTTTTCTTTTTTTTTGGTCATTCCTTAATAACAAATGTTTTTGCCTTCCTTTGTTGCCTTCTCTTTTTTCGCTAATAGAAGTTTTTTTTCTTCTTATGATAGATGAAGGACATACTGAAGAGAAAACCATCTATATCCGAACTAACTGGAATTAGCAATTCAAGACTTGATTGTTTTGCTACTCATCTACGTGCTTATCTTGTGAGTAGTATCCAAGGAAGTTCAGGTGCTTTTTCCTCATCCTCTGCTACCACGTCTCATATCTCAGAGACTATGCCATCAAAGTCTATTCGTGCCCGGCATGTTGGTAATCAGTTGGGGAAAGCCCATTTATCTTATCAGGTAAGCCTGAGCCCAAGACCAAGTTCCTTCAAAGACGGACTAGCCAAAAGCTTGTCTTCTTTGAGAAATGCTTCTAGGGAGAAGCTGAGACGCCACGTCGATAGCAGTGCTACAGTAGTTGATACACTTTTGGTGGCAGTGCCACAGATTATTGATGCATCTAGCTCTTGCCAATCTGAGCTACCCGAGGTTAAGAGTTGCTTGATGAACCAATCAAGTCTAATAGATTCTGTTGCTAAATTGGCTGTCCCACCTACTTTATTCACAGACTCTTTTGCGTCTTCAATAGGTGATCCTCTCTTCTCCTCACACTGCTGTTGGCGCTCACAAGGCACATCAACTGTGCAGTGCCCTTCATCATCTCCCGAACTTCCTCTCTCATCCATTGAGTCACCCTTGCTTCCTCCTCTTTCATCACTATTGTCGGCCACTAGGTCATCTGGCTTCTTAACTTCAGCACCACCTCTCACTTTAGCAGATTATCCCTCCTTGGATTTCCCTGCTTTCTTGTCAGACCCAATGGTTCAGTTGTCCCGACCAATTTCTCAACAGTTCCCGATATTCACTCCTTTAATGTGTGACCCAATTGTTCATATTCCGGTAATTGATGTTTGTTCCTCAGGTCAGGGCTTTCTTGTAAGTGCTGGTCAAAGTATTTCGAGCAATATACCACCTCTGAAGCCGATGATTCCTGAATCTGAATCCGTAGTGGAAAAAGGTGCAAGGGAGACTCTGCAGCTACTTCTTAGTGGCTCAAGTCCTGCTAGTCCTCCTCTGATTGATGTGCTGCCTTCGGTTCTTAATCATAATGATGACCACCTTTTGCTGGTCACACGGAGTGGGGGCATGTACAATGGATCGAGGGATGTTGAGGCCATTGCAAAAGACATTGCAACCGTGAGCTTGGTTTCGTTTTCTGGGAGCTCCATAGTGGATGGTGTTGGAAAGGTAAGTGGCAGCTCTGGCACTTTGTTGGAAGGTATTGATGTTCTGCAAGATGGATCTACAGCTGTTAATGAATTGATTTTTGATCATAAAGGTTCTCAGCCGTGTAAGGGAGAAGAAAGTACCAGTTGATTTCAGGACTTGTGTTTTGTTTTTCCTTACTTAGGAGGTCTATTTTTTGGTTCTCACTAATTGTAGATACGTGACAGAACAGAAGCCCTGACATTTTGAATTGTAATTAGTTCTTTAATGGCCACTGATCGAGACTTACTGTTGTTCTGCTTTCAACGGACGATTGCAAGTAATATGAGACATGTTTTCGGTTTGGGCAATAGAATACAACAGAGCATGGAGGGATATTACAGTTGCTTGACAGTACCTGGGCTGGGGTCCGTCTAACAAATGAGAGACTTCTAATCGCAATTGGTGTTGGCTTAGAGATGATCAATTCAGACACCTTATCATCCTAGTCCTAGGAAGCAGCCCATAAACCTGACTAAATTATTTGGACAATCTGATTAACTACGTGACAAATTCGACCAGACTAGACCAATGATAAACTTTCCCAATTCCCATCTCTATTAAGAAATCAGAAATCATAGTACAAAGTAGTGCGAGGATGAAATTACACAAAATTTAGACGAGAATAAGAATTTTTTTAAAAATATAAATGAAGATAGTCTTAACAGGAAAATTGTGGTAATAAAACACAAAACTGCTTAATTTACATTAACAATGAAACAATATATATAGCAGTATACCATCAGCCCTGATCTCAGAAATGTTTGGAAGATTTAATCACTGATGTCATGTTACGTTGATTGATTAGTGTCCCTTTTTGTTTTGTTCTTCGGAAGTGTAATTGAGTTTAGGTCTGTCTATTTTGTTATCCTTGTAAAGGATTGTATATAGTTTCAACACTATAGATTTATAATACCTCTTTAAATTTTCAAAAAATATATATATAGCAAAAGAAATAAAATATCATATTCTTTCATTTCTAAGTACCGGAGAAAATTATTGCAAAAGTAAAGTTATGAATTATTTCTAATTCACAATATGAATTATCTTCAACTTTGTACCTTAGTATTTAAAAAGATTTTAAAAAGCATATAATCAAATCAATTGAGTGTTAATTTAAATAAAGTTTATATGGCTATTTGGTCAATTGCCACTCATTATATTTTATATGGCTAATCAATTTAATTTAAATAAAGTTTATATGGCTATTTGGTCAATTGCCACTCATTATATTTTATATGGCTAATCAATCTTATTGTGAAGAAATAGTGGTAGGGTTTGGAATTGATTCAACCTGATTCAGTCTGGTTCTAAATTAACATATTAAGCTCGAGTTGATCCAAATTTAAAACAATGTTGTATTCAGTCTGGTTCGAACAACTTGATTGCTCTATCAAAACAATGTTGTATTTAGTAAATTTTTAAAATGATACCGTTTCAAGCTTAAGCTTTAAAATTTTATCTAAAATAATATCGTTTCAAATAGTTCATTCAGATTTGAGTTGAAAGGCGCGAGCCCATCCGAACTTCAGATTAGACTCAAACTACATGTTCTCCAGATCAGACCGGGCCAAGTCGACAACGAATCCGGACCGACCTAATCTATTATCATATTTGATTTTTTTTGGTCTCAAATATCCTTATATTTTATGGGGAAAAAAAGAAAACCTTTAGTCATTTAACTTGTATACTAATTTCTATTATGTAAACAATGTTTATAAAATATAAACTTCAATGCCCTTTTTTAGTGTTTAGGATAATTATTATTTGTGTTGTAATTAAGCCTTATAATATTTGTTTATTAGAAAGAAAAGCAAGTTTATTATCAAAAATATACTGATAAAATTATAGGCATTAAAATAGATTTATACGTGGGTTAGGTTGGAATGGGTTTAACTAAAGGTTAACTAAGCTTTTAAAAAATTTTTGGGTTTGTACTCAACCCTGCCTATAAAATAGACTTAGTTTCAAACTCAAATTCGATTCCTCCCAACCCTTAAATTAATATCTTTTAAAATTTTTAATAATTATATAAAATGTAGTTATATTACATATTAAATAAACTTAAAGTTATATTATATTTTATAAATTAATTAATTAAAATAAAATCTATTTAGTTCTCTTATATAAAATTTATTGATAAATTATAAGTGAAAATTATTATATTTTATTAAAATAAATAACTTAATAATTAACCTTTTATTTATAAATAAGATTTTAATTTTAATGTTAATTTAAACTTTATATATTTTGAAAATATTTTAAATTTAAATTTAAATTATTAAATTAAAATTAAAATTAAAATTATTTTAGATTTAAAATTTTAAATTAATTATAAAATTGAATTAATTGAATAAATTAAGTTATTCGCAATTATTTTGCAACCTTTTTTCTAATCGCTTTATAAGCAAAATCATTGTTAATGATGAACTGTAAAATGTTTTTAGGCCTAACTTTATTCACAACTTTATCAAATATCTGAAATAAAATATTAACATTTCTAACAAGGTTAGGTGCATTAAAAGACTTCAAAAACCTTTTCCAATAGCAGAATAAACAAAAAATTGATAATATGATTATATCTTCTATTTTTCTAACCATCACATATAATTGAACACCTAAAAGTTGCTAAGTCATTCTTGTTTTATCCAAATAACTCTTTATTTCATAAACATATTTGCTAAAAAATTATCTCTATAATCATCAATCAAAGGAGCTTTGTAATTTGGACAGTAAGAGGTAGTAATATCCACCATAAACGGGTAATAGTAAGAGCAATATTGAATAATAAACCAATATCATACCACCATCTAGCCATTATCATGTCTGCATTATGATCTGCTTCATTAGATTATAAGGCACTATAGATTAAAGGCTGAGTTCCAGGAGTTGTTTGTAATGCAAAAAATTTAGAAACCTATCTTCTTCTCTTTCTCATATAGGTATAATGATCCTCTCTTGTTGGGTAAGAATACCAACTTCAACATCTCCAATATCATCATAACTGCCGCAAAAGGAACTTCTAATACCAATTTCATAGTTCAATCTTCGTGTTCTATTTTTCTCATGTTGATACTCTTTAAGCAAAGTTTTCATTTTACCATTTCATATTATGCTGACTTTTTTATAAGCTTCTACATTACCTTTGTCCCCAGCTATATGCTTCTTTAATCTGTTGATTCCTCCACCTTTCAAATACTTGTCAGAATACAAATAAATGATATGATTCTCCATTCCAAAAACTATTTTAGCATGACCTAAGTTGGATCATCGAATCTTCCTAAAGCGATTGAATTATTAAGAGTACTTGAACTTTCCTCTATTTATCTGTAAAAATAAATAAAGACATGTTAAAATTAAATTAATAACTTTATATCAAAACAAAGCCCTTTTTCCAATTTAGTTTCATTCAACTACTATCACAAAATGTGTATTATTCAACTCAAAACAAGCATAGAAGCACAATTCAGATTTTAAAAACATATATAAAACTTGAACTATAAAAACATACATACATCTTATATTCAAAGTCAATAGTCCAATAGTACTTATTATCAACTACTAGTGATAAGGAAAACACGAAATAAGTTATGTGCAAAATATCAATCATACGATATAGACACGTAAGTGAATTTTAAGAGCTTATATAAATGAATCTTTAAGAAAATTCGAGAATTAAGCATATTCTATCTAAGAAATTAAAAAATTGTAAGTATAATTATCACAGATATCATTAAGAAATTATTTATAGATACATTTATAGTACACATCAATTTGTTGTATCTTACATTTGCTTTGGAAATAAACAATTGCACATTAAAAAAATGACTTTATTGTAAAAATTAAAAACATCATTATACTCTCATAATTACAATCTATATGGAAGCAAATCATATAGTATAATTTATTCCATAATGATCTCAAATGATCAAATCTCAATTATTATTAATTCTATAATAATAAAATCATTTCAAAATTTCAATTAATAATTTATTATAAAATGGTAAAATTATCTCAAATTTTAACCAACAATTTATACCATAATCATAAATTTATTACAAATCCAAAATTCAAATTACAATTTAAAGCCTATTTTTATTGCTCATAGTCATAAAGTCATTCCAAATCCAAAATCCAAATTGTAATTAAAAACTTATTTTTGTTGATTTAAACAAGATTAAAAGACTATTAATTAGCAATTATTGAAACTCTAAATTGCAAAATCTGTCACTAATCTATCATTTAAACAAAATTCAACCCAATCACCTTTCACCATTCACCATTCAAGCCAAGCCACAACTACCAGACAACACAATCCACAATCCACAATCCACAATTCACTATCTTCCAGACAAATTCATAACACAAGCCACAATTGCTACACAACACAATCCATAACATAACACAAGTTACACAACCTAAGAGGCTAAAACTAAAAGGCAACACGACAGATCTTTGACAGTTGAGGAGAGAAGAGGAGAGGAGAGGTGCGACGGATGATTATGGTGTGAGGAGAGTCGATCTGGACTGGATACAAGGTCATGACGCGAGCTAGTTATTGTAGTGGCGATGATTGGACATCGAACGACAAGAGAGAGTGACGTGGCATAACGATGCTACGATAGAGTTCTAATCGGTGTGGTATGGCAACTAGCGACTCCGAGAGCTGGTGGTGATGATGACGAATTGAGGGGTGAGGTTGTCCTAAGGCAGCTAGCTGAAAATGATCTAGAAAAGGGGGGGGGGGATAGATCTTTTGAATTTTCGCAAAGTGCTACAAAAAAGAGAATTAAAAACACACAAGACAAACAAAAACAAATCGAAATATAACAGAGTAGAGAAGAGAGGCAAACA
>JANZXP010000194.1:18756108-18776435 GCA_027576715.1 Erythroxylum flavicans | reverse complement strand
TTCACTCAAAAACTTACTTAACAAAACCAAATAAACAAGGAACCAAGTGCACAACCACCATAACAGACAAACCTGAACAGCTATTCTCTTTTCGTTGTACACAGCTTCACCAGGAACCATGTTCTTAGTAGCAAGAGCATCTTCTTTACCCTTGACAACAAATACTCCTTCATGTCTATGAGGCTCCACTATAACCTTGCTCCCACCTTTCATTCCAAAACCACGGCCACCACGGCCTCTCCCTCCGCCGCGTCCACCACCACGTCCTCCTCCTCGGCCGCCGCCGCCACTTTTCATTGCGCTTCCTCTGGCACCAAACCCTCTTCCACCGCCTCTGCCTCTTCCTCTTCCTCCATCACCACCTCTGCCTCCTCTGAATCCTCCACCACCACCGCGACCTGTATAAAAACCATCATTTCAACAATGGTCAAAACAGAGACAATATAGACACCACAAGCTCAATGTTTCCGAAGAAACGAATAGAAAATGAACAGCTTGAGGTGGATTTTGCTTTATCTACCTCTTGGAAAAACCATTTTTTGACCAAAGCTGTTGGAGCTTGGAACTTACAGACTATACGCTCTTAAGTAATCTGACTGAAGAGAGGCGAAGTAAGGACGATTTATAGAGTGTGGACTTTAGGGTTTAGGGTTTTGCTTCGTCCTCATGTCGTTTTGATTTAAAACGGCGACAAGATAAAAGAGAGACTCGGCCGTGACGAAGTTAGGGGATGATTGGCTTGATGGTTTCGGAAGGGTTGAAGAGCTACGCATCAAATTTTTTGTTTCAGTTATTCTGTTTCACTTCTGTTTTATTAAATTTTATCCATATATTTATATAAAATTTACGTAAATGTATGAATGAAACTTAATAAAATGTGATAGGAACATCATAACCAGTACCAAAGATCTTATTCCAAACGAGTATGAAATGAAGAAAGAATAGTTGGTTATATATTATTATTATAGGGATAATATTATGATATCTAATTATTAAGTATTGCTTTATACCCTTCAAGCATGAGAGTAATGTCAATCATTTTAGAGTGACACTCTATTTTTTCAAATCTTCTTATAGTTAAATATAATTAATTAAATACAATATAATTAATTAATTATAATCAAGTTATATATTTTTCTCTTTTTTAGTAATTAAATATAACTAATTAAAATATATTAAAATTTGATGTAAAACAAAAATTTAAGAAACTTTTATTTCTCAATATTTTTAACAAACCAACTATTATCAATAGTAATGGTAATCGTTAATTCGTTCTATCTAATCGTCATAATTATAATGATTATATCAATTTTTATTATCATTACTCAATTTGAACGAAGTGCTCCTTTATGTTAACGCTCTCTTACCTTCTTGTTAATCCCAACTCTCGGATTCAGATCTTCTGTTCCGCCAACGCTGTACCTACTTTGTGCCGCGATCAATACGTCGACGCTTGATTAAAAAATAGGACAGACTCACATTCTAACTCTTTAATATTAAGAATGCCGAAACTACACAGCCGAGCCGATGTATCCACCCCTCTATTTGTTTGTTTTTATTTGTCACAGACGTGACTACGAAGAGTCATGCCTGTGACTTTTCTTCTTTTGAATTAAGATGTGAATTTTTTGCTATGGAAAATTTTTCATTAAATTGTTGAGTATTATTTTTACCTCTCTTATAAATTTTATTTATTTAATATAATTATTATTTTTTATTTATTTATTTTTATTATTAATCAATTGTTTATATTACTGTGATTTTAATTATAAATTAAATTAAAGTTGGTATTTAGTTATTACATGAATAAAAAATATAATAATTTATTATTATTATTATTATTCGATATTATTATTAAAATTATTTCTATTATTATAATAAATTTCCTTATTGTTAATATTTTTCTTAATTAAATTTATTTCGAATATTATTATTATATTGCTTATGATATTATTATAAATTTTATTATTGTCAAAATAATTAATTTTATTATTGTTATTAATGTTGTTATTCTTACTATTATTTACTATTATTATTATTAAATTTCTGCTGAAGTATATATAGCTATTATATATTAAATTTATTAATTTTTATTAAATAAATTTATTATTATTATTAAATTCTTTACTGTGATTAAATTTATTATTCTTTAAATTAATGATTATTACAATTAATTTTCTAGTTACTGTTAAAATATTATTAATATTTTTAATTTTATTTTTAATTGTAATAGTTTATATTATTACATTTATTTGTATAATTATAATAAAATTTCTTATTATTATTAATTATCTTCTTATAATTATTAAATATATAAATTTTATTAAATATATTTATTATTATAATAGCTAGATATTATTATTAACCGTAATATTATAAATGTATTTATATTTATTATTATTATTATTATTATTATTATTATTATTATTATTATTATATTCCTTATCATTATTAAATTTATTAAATATTTTAATCTGTATTAGTCGTATGAAAATCCTTATTATTATTATTAAATTTAGTATTCTTATTATTATTAATTATTAGTATATTAATTTTGTACTTGAGTATATATACTTATTATTATTGATTATTATTATTATTATGTAAATAAAGGAAAAAAATGACAAGATTCATGGTGGGACTGTTTGAAATAAAGAAAAAATAATAAAAATGAAATAATGGGGAGTAAAACAAATAATATAGTTATGGGTTAAGTAATTAAAAGAAAGGAAAGTAAATGCAAAACTCATGGTCTCACGGTCGCGAAAGAAAAAGATAAAGGACACTGAAAAGGTCGCGATCGTTCTTCGTAACGATCTCGACAATCTCTAAAATTTGGCTCGTCGCGATCGCAATTGTGCACGTGTGTATATACATATGTTGCATGAGTGGGCACTCGGGCCATTGAAGAGTTGTTTCAGTTTCAGCTGTGGTGGTAGTAGACTAGATTCCATAATTCGACCACCACAATCTTAGTTTGGAATGATTATCGATGACCCAGTTCAGCGGCCCCAGTGTAATGACGGCTGTGCAGCTGCGTATTATTTGGAATGTGTAAATAAATGACACGAAAATTTAACTTTATATATTTTCCCTTGCAATATGATTAGCTTATCATGAGTTTATCTCGACGGAAGTACGTCTAGTATCTTGGTAGGGGATTGAGATGCGTGTTCCTGTGTCCCATCAATCTCAATCATTCATTAAATAAGATGAGTGGTTAAAATTGATGGGACATAGAGGCACACCTAAATTTAAGTACAAGTACCTCAATTCTTTGGTAGGTGTTTCAAGCGGATGTTCAAGAGACGTCCAGATCAATCCTGTCACTTCTCTTCTGCCTTCCTTCTTCCCGACTAAAGTAGATGTTCAACAAGCTCTCAAGACTCACCAGTTTAATGCTTCGTCACAAGAAGGAAAGAAACAACAAAATGAAGAGAATCTCTAAAACTACCCCACCAAAAGAAAATGAATACTAAAAAAATGCATCAAAGGTCGAATCTTTACCAGATGAGGTATCGATATGGGGAATTCCCCTCTTCAAGGATGATACAACTTATGTAATTCTATTGAAGTTCTTAACAAGAAGGGACTTTAAAACCCTAAACTAATTTGAGGTTTCTTCCACCCTTTTCTTTTAATTTTCTTTTAATTTAACTTAATTAGTTTAATTATGTCTAGAGTGTATTAGTTTAATTAATACAGCTATAATCATACGTGTTTAGATTTATGTCTTATGTGTTTTGCCATGATATTAACGTTAACGAAGATGCTAACGTCGAGTTAGATCCAAAAAAATTAAAAGTTTGAGTATTTAATTGTCACTTTTTAAAGTTTAGATTATAATTATAAAATTGAATAAAAATTGGGAATTTTTTTGTAATCAATCCTTTTGATAATAATAAAATATGAAATTATTAATTATTTTATTTTTAAAAATATTAATCATGTAATTTATCAAGAAAAAGTGACGCGCATGCAAAAATAAGGATAATATAATAGGTCAAATGCGTCAAAGATTATATCTGGAATCAAATTGATTACAGTAGAGCACAAGAGAGGAAAAAGGCCAAAATGGAAAACACAGTCAAATAAAATGGTTTCAAGATAATACAAACTAAGTGGACCAAGAACAAAGAATGAAACTATTTCTTGTCTACTGGATTAAAGTAATCTTTCTTGTAACTTCACTTGATCATTTAAATATTCTATAGACTCAAGTTACATGAACATTGCATATATAATGCTTAATCTATACACTATGTCACATTTAAGAGAACTTTAAAAAGGTTTCAAGGAAATCTATCTTAATAGATTAAAACACTTTTTGAAGGGAGACTTTTAAATGTGTTTAAGTATGTTTGAGGTAAATTTTGCAAAACGATATCCTTTAATCTTTGAATATGTTTTTCAGGTAGTTAGGTCGACCTATATCATATTAAATCCATTGAATGATAAGCAAATTACATGTATTTTGATACTCGAACTGGTCATTGTAATTAGAATTAGTAATATGGCTCGATTTTATCCTAAAGTCAATAGGTAAAATATATTTTAATAGAGATTTAAATATTATCTAATTCAAATATTATCATTTAAATAAACCTTACTAATGATCTTAATGTAAAAGGAGGCTATTTTGTTGATGGATGAAATATAATTTTTGCTTCAGGATTCATTTACTACTCTTCCTAGATTAGTATTACATACAAACTAATAAAACATCTTTCTTTCTCCGGAAGTCGCTTTATCTTATGCAAGTATTCACTTCCATCATGTTTTTATAAATTAATCATAATTTACTTAATACTTCTTAGATTTTCTTTCTAATTGTAACCTCCGTTCCTCTTATTTCGTACGTTTAAATGGGAACTTTTTAAGAGATTGTGTATTGTTGTAAGACGAGAAGGTTATAGTGTGAGCATAGTAGATCAATGTATTTACTTATATTTAAAATATAAATGGCATGAGTGATTTAATGATCTATAAAATCGGGGTAGTTTTTCTTTATGATTTATGCAATCAATCATCATCCTATTTACCATGCCACTTGTCGTTTTAGATATGAGATGTGCTTAGTACAATTGAATATTATTTCTGATAGTTGTATGGTGATTGATCTTCAATATATGTTAATGTCATTAAGTATTTACGATATGATCTGTTTTATGATTACTAGTCAAGAATGGGTAAAAAGTTGGATTATAATAATTCAATCTCAAGTTTAGAATATGTTGATATATTCATCATCATCAATAAAATATAAATAAATTTAGGTTTCAGTCTAAAGGAATTAATATAGAAAAAGGGGAAAGGATTTCATATAACATAATGAAATTGATCAATTATATAGAAAGTGATATTTGTGAAACTTATAAGCATTTTTATATATTAATATGGTAGAAGTTAAATATACTTCAATATTCAATTATGTACGTAGATAATTACATGAGATTTCTTAGTTATCCCAATATTTACAATTGCTTTTAACTCTACTTTTCGTACTAGTTATTGAATAATGAATTCTTATCACAATTAACTTCATCCAATAACTTAGGAAGTCTTGATGTATGTCAAGAGTTGGTATATAATGAAATAGTTCAAGGTAAACTCTATAATTATTTATGTATTGATATCTTACTTTTATAACTTCAATAATTATCTACATATGATTGTATATTTTCTTTATTATATTATGATATACATAGATAATGTAGACACAGATGTGGTCGTTCATCATTTTGAAAGTTTACTTTGATGAATAAAGGTATATCTATTTGTTAATAATCATGTATTTATTTCATTAATTTTTTTATAATTGTGTATGATTTCTATAACGATTTCTTTTTAAATATAAAGCAAGTGATGAGAAGTGATGCCAAATTGTAGCACAATCTTTTTTTGGCTTCTTGTTAAAGCATGTTATTGGTTTCTATTTGTATCTCTTGAAACCAAATTGATATATTTGAGCACTCCCTCTTTTTCTAATCTACATATACTAATAATTAAACAAATGATAAACATTAAAATTTTCATTTGTTAAGTTGAAATGATAGTGTCTTGCTTTTCTTATAACATGTTTGTATTGATTGTTTTATGTTTAAAAAAAGAAAAAGTACTGCATATCATGTACAACAAAATCTATATTTGAAGTTTTAGAAATATTTATAAGAAGGAATTTATAAAGGTACGTTAACTATTAATATTTGAGTATAACCTTTTCAAGAGATCATTGACACACTTAACTCGATAGAGACATAGTAGGTTGAGGAAGCTGAAATCCTTCCATTAGTTTGATTTCTTTATGAAGATTCAGTACATGGCTTGAAATGACATAATTAAGGTCACATCTATTAGGAACCACATCGTTGTTAGGTACCTAATATAGACATTTGCTAAAGAAGACAGTGATTTAAATTTGCTACTTTATAGTTTTAACATTATGAAAATTGAGTAAAATCTATTTCATCATATGCATTTCCTTGCCTCCATAATGTTGAACTCATAAAGAGAAATAATTAAGTAAATCTAATTTTGTATAGCACACGATATTATGAACTTAACTATATGATCCTATTTGTAGTATACTTACTAGGTGTTAAAATTTTAAAAGGTATTTTGATGATTAATGTAATATGCTATTTCAATTATTGTATTGTGTAATGTGTTGTACATGTATTTTATAGAATACGCTCTATTTATTGTATATTAAAGAAATTTAAGTGTTTAAATGTATTATTGAGCTTATAACGAAGATCATGGATAAACCGGAGATAGTTTTGGACTCGATCGAATTTTTTCAAAAATTTTAGAAAACTCTGAAAAGCTACGGAATGAGTCCGAACAAACTTTAAAAGTCCCGAAATGTACTTTAGAGATTTAGGTCACACTTTTGAATGAAATCTAGAGGATTTGAGCGACATTCGATAATTTGACGATTTAATCCGAAAATTCTTCCGGGCAATCAAAAAAGTTACCAAACAATTTTGAAATACGATGAAAAGCTTCGAAATTAGGATTGGAGTCCCTAGGAACTGAAATAGGTCAAAACAAAGGTTGTTTGAATAGAATTCAAGTAATCCAAAATTATTGGACTAAAATGCACTTTATTGAAAAATAATGGGAATTAGTGAATTTTCTCCCATTTAAAAATTTTTAAGCAGCCAATTTAAATGTTTTATGCCCAATTAGAGTATTTAATGATCAATTTGAAGTTAGGGTGACCATAGGATATTTTTTGGAATTTATTTGGGCATAAAGTGCATTAAATTCAAAAAAAGGGGCAAAATGGTCTTTTTGTCAAAACTTGTTAGAAATAGCCGGTTGGGTTGGTCCGACCAAGAAAGAAATGGGAGTCTTTGGGCATTGCTTAGGTCGAGTTAAGGCTAACTAGCTTAACGCCCTCACTGCACACTTTCTATATATATGTCCTATTTTCAGCTGCATACTATTGGAGAGAGAACTGCGATGGGTTCAGTCAAAAGAATTTACCACACACTCAATAAGATATACCAACTGAGATATTTAGCTAATAGAGAGTTACCTCTAATCGAATATCTTTTTTAAAAGCATCGGAAGAATGAATTAGAATCCCGTGGCCCTAAGTCTTGATGTTATCAAATTTTTTTGGAGGAAGGGGATTGATAGACAGAAGCAGAATAATCCCATATGAGCATTACATGGGAAATTTTCCATGAGATAAGCATGAATTAACTGGTTTGGAAAGTAGACAATTAAATGGTGACAAGTGGCATGGATTAAAGTGTAAATGTGAGAAGTTTTGGTAAAGTTGTAAATATGAAATGTTATTAATGGGAATGGTGGACAAAAAATGTAATTAAGAAAAATTTTCATCTCTTTAAAAGTGGTGTGGCCAACCATTGATGGAGAAAGAATAAAAAAGAGAGAAAAAAGAAAAGAAAAGAAAGAAAAAGGAGAAGAGAGAGGTTTGGCTAGGCCATAAAGAAGTGATCCAAGGAGTTTTTCATGTTCTTCTGACTCCAATCAAGCATCCAAAAAGATCCCATAGCCATCCAAGTGAAGAGGAAGAAGAAATTGAATTGGTAAGCTTACAATGTTGTTAAAAAATTGGATTTGTTATGTTATGGTTTAGATTTGGTTTTGATAGTGTGAATTGCACCCTTATGATATGATATCAAGGTTTTATTGCATTAGAAGTGATTAGGAGAAGAAAATTAAGAAAACTAGTGTGTGGAACCTTGGTCAAAGGTAAGATCCATTGCCTGAAGGTTTTATTTTTCCGTTTGATGATTTGAGATTAATGAATGACATTAGGAAGTTAGTTTAATGATTAAAGAATGGAAGAAAAACCATGGAACTGATTAACAGAAATTTCAGCCATGGCTAGGGTTTTTAATGTGATATGATCCAAATTCTATTTTGATGTTTTATGGTGTTCATAGCATGATTTTGATGCTAATGAAATAAAGAAATGAAAAGAATTGATATGGAATTGGTTTTGGTTGAAATTCGGCTAAGGGTGCTTGATTATGTAAAAATTTGTTGATGAAATTTTACTGCTTAAATGTGTGTATTAAAATGTCATGGAGTTGAATTTAGATTGGTTTTAAGTGTTAAAAATCAAATGGAGTTGAATTGGAAAAATTTAATGTAAATATGTTAAGTTTAGCTTTAAGGGCATTTTTGGTATAAAAGTGTGGTTATGATGTAATGATCATATGAATGAGAGTAAGGATAGTCATTATGTGTATTTATGACATTGGAATTATTAAATGAAGTGTTATGTTATTATTTGAAAAGAAATTAGTATATGGAGTGTATGTGGAAAGTAATAAAGTTGAAATGGTTTATAGTGTATTAGGTTGGACAATGTATTAAGGAGTTGAAAATATTAGGTTTTCGATTTGGAAAATGAAGTCAATTGTAAGGATTTCAAAGTAGTGAAAAGGAAACTAACAAGTTCTGAGTACATTTTAAATTGATTTTATGCATATAGTTTTTGTTTTATCATGAAATGAATATTTATGTTGACTTTTATGTGAATGATATGTTACAAGTGAATATAGTGTAAATTTATATTCTAAAAATTTATGAATTTTAGTTTGAAAATTAAAATTTTTATGATTTGAAGTTACATTGAAATTATATTATTTGTTGATAAAAAAGGAATGAATTTTTAGCCTATGGTATGCCTTGATGGTATAATAGATTTACCGGTTGAAGTACCTTAAAAAGTGCATGACAATGTTAGGGGGCATCAATCACTAACAACAGGTGGTATTGTGTCTGTCAGTAGTCTAGTGAGTCACCTTCTGTATGTATTGGGTATATATAGTGCTAGCCAAAATTGTTATTGGTAAGTGATGTTGAACCAGCTTCGTATCTACCAGTTTATAGTGGTTAATCTATTACGGGTAAGCGATGTAGAACCAACTTCATAACTAGTGGTTAAATAGTCACAAGTAAGTGATACAGAACTAGCTCCGTGACTTTATGCCCAGGGTACCAAGGCTTCGTCACCTAGTATGGCCTGAGTGATATAGGAATTCCGCTCTACTATATATAACTAGGGTACCGTATGGTACTAATTCTAATGTTTAACTTATTTTCAAAATAAAAGTTTCAAAAAACTTATTGCCACCACTATTTATTGTTTAAGGAAAAAGAAAACTTTTATATTATGAGATTAATTTCGAAATAATATTTTAGAAAAATTAAAATTGTGTTTTACGAAATGTTATTTTATCACCAGATCTTATGAAGCACGAATGAATTTTTATGGCAAGTATTTTACTATGAGCTTTATTATTGTATGAGAATATTTTAGTTATGAGAAGTTTTAGTAAAATGATCAACACTCATTAAGCTCGTTTAACTCATCGCTATTTTTATGTTTTTAAATAAACCATCCCAGGTATGTGTATAAGTGCTACAGTGGTTGGGATTCTACCGCATGATTAGTTGTATCATTGGGTGCTGCTCTGCTTATGTCATTTTTGTTATGTACTTGTTTTCTTGAAATTGGCTTAGTTAATTGTATATATGTTTTAAATTATTTGGAAAGTGTTTAAAAGTGTGATCTTGTAAATATGTTTGTGGTTGCTGTGATGTGGACCTGAGGTCCCATTCTAGAAGTTGAGATGGCATATGAAATATTATAAGTGTTTTAGATCATGTTATGCAGGTTTTTGAAATTTGGAAATCTTAGAAAATTCTTTTGTTATGCTGCTGGATTTTCCCAACAAACAAAAATTCCCACTATTTTTCGCGTTTTTAACTTTTAAAGTATAAAAGGTTTTTAACAGTTGAACAATTTAGTTTTGCAGAAACCCTTCGTTTAAGTTAGATATCGATTAGAGGGCTACCGCGGAGTCACCGAAAGGGCTCCAGTTGGGTTTCAGAAAGGGAACATCTAGGATGGGTCCTTTCAATTAACAATTTATGGGTATTTCAAGAGGTATCAACTTCCTTTCTTATTGAAATGTATCAAAATTTGAGGGCCTATACTTATAAGGTAAAAGAAGTAGACATTTAAGCAGTTTGTAGTCTGGTAGTTAGTGGATAAATTTTATCATGAGAATAACATATACTTGAATTATTTTTATCATATTGTTATTATAGTATTTTTTTTCCATATAATGATATGCAATCATATTAACATTGTCATCCCTAGTTATAACAATTAGTTTGTATCTCCTATGAGTATTTAAGTTAAAGATGAGCACAACTAAATAATAAATTAGTTATGGGGTGATTCTTAGACATGTTAAAGATTTAAAGAATAATGAAATGAGTTTTTAGTGCATTGTTATGTATATGAGTGTGATATAACATGTTAATGCATTTTAAGATCAAGAAAGATGCTATTAAGTTCTAATTAAGCTATAATGTGATCTTGATAATAATTGAGTTGTCTATGATTCCTTTTATTTGGAAAAAGTAAGATGTATATAAGGTTTATCTTTGTCCTAGAAAAATAAGATATGTAAATGATTCCTCTTTACCTTTGTAAAGAAGTTATGAAGGGGCTTCTCTTCATTTAAAAGAAGAAAGATGTACAAAAATTCCTCTTTACACATTGAAGGAAGAGAAATGATATAACTTCTAAGTGGACCTTAAGGAGTGAATGTAAGTTAAGGATTGATTAACCTAAAATTATAAATATCTGTTCGCACTCTCTTTCATTTATATTTTTATTATATTTGTACTTGTGTGAATGTCATTTTATTAATTGCCATATATACTCATTAGTGTAACATTTCATTCACTACTTTGTAAAAAATTTTTGATCATACACATCATTCACCCCTTTTTTATATGCCACCCGAAGACTCAAAATATGTTTTTCTATTTGATGTCAAATATGATTATTATGAATTAAATATCTTCAATCATATGTTTTAAAAAATTAATCAAATAATAAATATGACAATAATATTATTAACCTTTTGAATTCTTTAATATATATGTTATAAGATTGTGATAATATATATCCTATCAAAACTTTGTTAAGGATCACTACTTAAATGCACCTATCATTCTTATATTCTAGCTAGGTGAATACAAGTGTTAATCCCACAGGGACTCTAAATACTAGTACTTACTGTCTTTATATTATCTAATTTAATAAAATGAATGATTGATTTAAAAGAAATAATTAACTTAACTATCTAAAATACCAAACCAAAGTAATAATCAAGATTGAAGTAACCAATATATAATTCAAATCTAGAGATGAATCTCCCTAGAACCTTTTTATGCTTGAATTTATCTTCATTTAATGATTCGCCCTAGTTTTTTGGGCTAGTATAAATTCTAAAGTTATAATCATATTCTTTCTCAAGATATAGAACCTTTATGTTTAAGTTGATTGATTGAAATCTCGAAAATCCTAAGAATGCATTACCTTTTTCTGTGAATTCCTATTATATATTTGACTTTAACTTAAAAGATATATGTGGTCATATCTCTAAGATTCTATGTAACTTTTATTATACATGCCATGATTTACTCATAAATATGATTTCTCATTTTATAAAATCTGGAATTGAATGAAAAAGCTAACAAATTTCAATTTAATCATAAGTAATTATAAATAATTGTAACACCCCTATACGGAACCTACAACCATCCACGCACATAGCAACCAAATTCCTGTACATGCATTCAAGGTATACAATTCTATTCAATACTATACATATACACATTACAAAACTTCCCAATGTTTAACATTATCATTTTACAATAGTAATACATCTCTACATTTATATGGTAATCCAAAAGAAAACATATAATTTCCTTTCTTCATTACATATACAATCATCTTTAGCTAAAAACACATTCCAAAAGTACTTTTCTCCTATCTATTGGCCTTGGTCCTTGCAGATGTTCCCTATAACTTCTCCTATGACTTGGACCTACATGGATTAACACCCATGCTAAGCTTGAAAGTTTAGTGGGAAAACACTTAGTTTGGATGACCACTCACAACAGTTATCCGCCGAGCACATACATTTATGAACATCACAACAAATATAAATAGTGATAGCATACTTAATTAAATACATAGTGCAAACATGCTTCAATATGTTATTTGTATACCATAAATTCACTTTCAAAAGTCAAACATTGATATTTAGCACTCAATGATACAAATTATCAATACAAATGCAAATGCTCATCAATATCGATTATTTGTGTTTTCATACTATATTTCTTATTTATATCTATTTAGTTTACTTTCTATGTTAGGCCTGCACATTCTCATGGGTGTGGATATCCGAAGATATCAAATTATAGATACCCGAAAACATCAAATTATAGATACCTGGAGGCATCAAACTGTCGATACATGGAGGCATCAAATTGTGGAGACATTATAGTCTCAAAATGAAGACACCATTGGTGTCAAACTATAGTAGCTGCACTATAACCCTGTAGGCATGCCTATCTATCCACCACTAAGATAATAGTGCAGGCATTGTAACCTTTACTTTAACCATTTGCCACAATTCGTTATATGATATTCACTTGAAGTCATAAAATTTGTATCTGTGTTCATACATGCAAGTCATAACTTATCACCGTTAGAAGGGTGTCAAAATCACACTTTTATAATCATACTATACACATATAAGCAATAAATATGCAAAAAATCATTTATGTACATGATAGTTTTCTTTGGAATGCATTATGCTCAATCTTAAATTCCAATGTTTAATCACCTAATTCACATATGGTAAGTCCTATTTTATTTATTTTTAGGTGTTTGAAAACTTTCATACACATTCAAAAAGGTTCAAATAAGATTCGGTAAAAATCAGAAACAAAAACAAACTAAAAATAGTGTAATTTGGGCCAAGCCCACGGTGGTCTAAAAATAAGCAACCAATTAGTCTAGAAGCAAATCATATGATAGACTTCAGTTGTTCCTTAATATGCATATAAAAAACGTTTGAATTATTAAGGCTTCTATACATTTGTTACCCTATGTCTCTAGTTCCTATAGTACTAACAATCAGACCATTTAGACTTCTAAATCATGAGATATAGACCAAATATCATAAGATGCTCCAAAACAAGGGCAACATCAGGTTACCATTTTCGATCCCAATTTCCAATGTCATAAAGCTAGGATTAACTTAGAGTCTCTTCTAAAGATTTTTAGTTCTATGTCTTAGGTTTCGTATTCAACTTAAATCACCCAATTTAGAGTTCTGTAGGCTGAGTTATGACTCAAACAATATGACTGGTTAAACAACCTAGACAGAATTCTACTACACGATACTCTCTTGTCATATTCAACCAATTCTATGCAAAGTAACACCAAAATAAAAGCAAAGAATCATCCCAGATGCCATTACACATCCAAATGAATCTTTGCACACATTAAAAAATAAAAAATACAGAAATTAACTAAGCGGAGTCCCAAACCTCAAAATTGACAAAGTAGGTCTTTTATTGCCTTTCCTTCCTCCTTGGCTTTGCTTGACTCACCAACTAGAAACATAAAAATTACACACCTCAATCCCACTTCCAACCTTATAATTGTAGTTCTTCATAATTAAAGCTAGAAAAGGTAAGGTGAAGAGAAAATCCTTAATTTTTACTTTGATTTCCAGCTAAGATTGGCTTGATTTCTTACATGAAAAATGATGGGATGGTGAAGGTGAAATGGAGAAGAGAAAAATCAGAGGCTAGGGCTCTCAAAGTGTTGTCCATCTCCTATCTCCATATGTCTCTTCATGAAATTTCATGACTCACACACATGCTTAATTCCTATTGGCCACATATGCTTTATTATTATTGGTCACACATGCCTTAATCCAATTGGTCTATGTATTAACTTTAGAAAAATTGCACATTGGTCCTTCTTCTTCCTTCAATTCCCACATTGAACGACGATATTATCAATTAATTTCATTCCCCTATGTCTTAAGTTTCTAATGACATAAATCTCATACAATTTGGTTATTTATTCAGGGAGTTATACCCAAAATATTACAGTTTGTTTGAAAACAAGTACAATAGCCAGAACTCAACTTCAACATAGAATTCAAAAATCTTAGAAACAGAATTAATCCTTGATGAAAGTTTTATATATATGTCTTTAGTTTAATCTAAGATTTGAAATATCCAATTTGGAGGTATACAAGCTAAGATATGGTCAAATTATAGAAGTATGTTTAGTAGAACCTATCCATCTAATGAGGTACACATCCCAAATCGACTAACTTCGATCTTATCATGCAAGAGCAACACAAAAACACATCCAGTTTAACCAAAAACATCCCATTTTCTTATGGAATACTTGTTTTATTAATTCCCCTCACATCACACTCATAACTCCAAGCAAACATATCAAAAATTCCTATCCATATTTCACGTCTAATTATGTATGTCTATGCCGAAACGAACAAATTACCTATTTACCCATGTCTTTTACATTATGTACCATTATGTCTCTTACTATACTTAGATGTACTTAATTCATTTGTTATGTTCACTTCTTATTACACCTTAGACAGGATATAATACTTCTAGGGCATATGTTAGGGCCTTACATTTCTTGCCCCCTTAAAATGAATTTTGTCCTCGAAATTCCTACTTGTATTGAATAGTTGCGAGTATTGAATTCTCATCATTGATTCCAGTTGCCAAGCTGCTTCTTTAATGCCATGATGTTGCCAGAGCACCTTTACAAGAGGAATTTTCTTATTCCTTAACTGTCTTACTTCTCTAGCTAGAATTTCCTTTGGCTCTTCATCATATGAGAAGTTTGGTTAGATCTTTATTTCTTGTAAGGGTAACACATGTGAATCATCCGATCAATACCACTATAGCATTGAAACATGGAATACATCGTGCAACTTGGATGGTTCCATAGGCAGAGTCAACTTGTATGCCACTGGTCCAATCCTTTCAAGGATTTCATATGGACCAAAAAATCTAAGACTAAGTTTTTCATTTTTCCCGAACGTTAACACCTTTCTCCAAGGCAAAAATTTTAAGAAAACTTTGTCACCTATCACATATTCAATATCTTTTCTCTTCAAATAAACATATTATTTTTGTCTATCACTTGCAACCTTCAATCTTTGCTGAATAACCCTCACTTTCTCTTCAGTGTCTTTGACTACGTCAGGCCCAATCATCTTGTTCACAGTCAGTTCTGTCCAACAAACTGGGGTTCTACATTTTTTGCCATATAATGCTTCATATGGTACCATACATGTACTGGATTGATGACCATTATTGTAGGCAAATTCCATTAAAGGAATGTATCCATCCTAACTTCCTAGAAATTCCATAACACATGCCCTAAGCATGTCTTCTAACCCTAAGCATGTCTTCTAACACCTATATAACTTTCTCAAATTGCCTATCCATTTGTAAGTGAAAGGTTACGCTAAAGCTTAGTTGAGTACCCAAATCTGCTTGCAATCTTTTCCAAAACCTTGATGTAAACTGTGGGTCTCAATCAGAAACAATTGACAATGGCACTCTATGTAGTCGAACAATCTCATTCACATACAACCCAGCTAACCGATCCATAGAATAATCAGGTTGAATCGGTATAAAGTGAGCTGATTTGGTGAGTCTATCCACTATGACCCATACCACATCATGTTTTCTCTGTGGTGGTAGACCTGTAACAAAGTCTATGATAGTATTATCCCAGTTCCACTGTGGAATAGGAATGGGATTCAATAGGCCAGATGGGACTTGTTGTTCAACTTTCACCTGTTGATAAGATAAGCACTTGGACTCATAGTCCATTACATCACACTTCATTCTTGGCCACCAATAATATTGTTTCAAGTCCTGGTACATCTTGTTACCCCTAGGATGTATAGTGAACACAGTATTATGGGTTTTATGTAATAACTTCTTTTTGAAGTCCTTTACTATCAGTACACATAATCTACTCTTAAAGTATAGACTTCTATCATCTTTCACTACAAGTCAAGTTTAATGATGAATATGGAGGATTATCCACCAGAAACGCTTTCCCATAGAAGGCTATATAGAGCCCTTAAGAATAAAGTAAGACATAAATCAGTTTGTTTCCCTTCTTGCACCTCTTGTCCAATTTGTTTCAACTTGGCATCATCTTTCTGTGTATTTACTATCATCTGTCTCAATTCATGACTCGCTTTTATCTGAGCTATCAAACCTCCATCTAGAGCAAATCTCCATCTACTATGTTGTAATGACAGTGTTGAAATAAACTTCTTACCTAAAGCATCTGCTACGACATTAGTTTTTCCTGGGTGGTAGTCAACTATGCAATCATAGTCTTTGAACAATTCTAGCCAATGTCGTTGCCTCAAATTTAGCTCCTTCTGTGTGAGAAGATACTTCAGACTCTTGTGATCCATGTATTCTCTACATCTTTCCCTATATAAGTAGTGCTGTCAAATTTTGAAGGCAAACTCCACTACTGCCAATTCTAAATCATGTTTAGGGTAGTTCTGTTTATGTGGATTTAACTACCTTGAGGTATAAGCCACCAATTTCCCATCTTCCATCAATACACAACCCAGACCATTCCTAGAAGCATAACTGTATATGATATACTCTTTGCCTGGAGTTGTCTATGTCAACACTGGAGCTTCGTGAGCATCTTTTTTAACTGCTCAATACTAGCTTGGCATCTATCATTCCATTCAAACTTTGTACCTTTTTAAAGTAAGTTTGTGATTGGAGAAGCAATTACTGAGAACCTTTTGACAAAACATCGATAATAACTAGCTAAGCTAAGAAAACTTCTCATTTCCATCACATTCCGAGGTGGCTTCTAATTGACAATCGCCTCAATTTTACTGGGATCTACCCTGATACCTTTTGAAGAGATGATAAGCCTGAGGAAAAAACTTCCTTTTGCCAAAAATCACATTTGCTTAATTTGGAAAATAATTACTTCTTTCTCAAAGTTTAGAGCATAATTGTCAAATGCTGAGCATGTTCCTCTTCATTCCTCGAATAAACCAATATATCATATATCAACACCACAACAGATTAATCTAAGTGTGGTCGAAACACCTTATTCATCAAATCCATGAAAGCGGTCGGTGCATTAGTTATCCCGCAAGGCATCACTAGGAACTCATAGTGGCCATATCGGGTCCTGAATGTAGTCTTTGGAAAATCTACATCTTTTACCCAAAGCTGGTAATAACTCGAATGCAAATCAATCTTAGAAAACACTACTGCACCTTTCAATTGATAAAACAAATCTTTTATTCTGGGCAATAGATATTTATTCTTTACAGTTACCTTGTTAAACTGTCTATAGTCTATACACATTCGTAGCGTGCCATCCTTCTTTTTGACAAAAATGACTGGTGCTCCTATGGTTACACACTAGGCCAGATAAAGCCCTTATCCAAAAGCTCTTGTAACTAAATCTTGAACTCTTTTAACTCTGTAGGAGCCATTCTATAATGTGTCCTTAAAATAGGCGTAGTACTAGATACAATCTCAATAGATAGTTCTACCTCCCTCTCGAGTGGCAAACCCAGTAACTCTTCTAGGAACATGTCAAGAAACTCATTTACTATTGGTATGTCTTGTAAGTTCACCTTCTCCCTTTTTGAATCAAATACTAAAGCCAAATACACCTCATAACCTTTTTCTAAGAAGTCGTCTTCCTTGTATGGCTAATATTACATTATTCAAAGGATTAGACTGAATACCATGCACCATTGTTTCTGAATCATTAGAATCTTTGAGCACAACTGTTTTCAACCCACAATCAACTATAGCTTGGTGTTTGGATAACCAATCCATGCCCAAGATCAAGTCAAATTCATAGAAAGGTAGCTCTATCAGATCAACAACAAATTGTTTCCCATTAATCATAATAGGGCAATCTCTATACACTCTATTCATATGTACACTATGGCCCAATAGACTTGTCACATGTATCATAGGCTAGTCTATCTATTGATAACATCCTACCACACACTCCCTTAGTGCAAATGTATGAATGAGTGGAACTAGGATCTATCAATGCATGCATATCAAGATCAAAGAGAGAGAAGGCACCAACTATAACTTATGGGCATCCTGTTCCTCACGAGCCTTCATAGCATATGCCCATGCTTGACCGACTAATTTTACAATACTATCAACAAACTCAGATGCTATACTCAGAATGGCCCTAGACTAGCCTAGTCCACCTCTGCCTCTACCTTATCCTCTAGATGCTATAGGTGTATTGGATGCCCCACTGCTCCCCGGGATGCTTTAGTTTGTCCTGGGCCTTGTGGACAATTAGCCATCAAATGATCCATACCCCCACATTTAAAACAGGCCCCAGTCAACCACCTAGACATGCCCCAATGTCTTCTGGTACAGTGTGGGCACTCTGGTGGTCCATCTCCCTGTCTAGCTGAAAAGCATCTACTAGTATTAAATGTTATGGACTGCCCCTGACATCTTCCTTTGGTGGTTAGGTTATACTAACTTTACTGTGGAGGCACCCTGCAGGTCTCAGGTTCTCTTATCAGAAGATGAGCCACCTCTAAAGAAACTCCTCCTTTGTGTCTTTTCTCTTTTGACTATCTCCTGCTTCTCTACTCTAATAGCTACTTCAACCAGCTGATAGTAGCTCACCTGTTGTAGAGAAGTTGCTGCCACTAAATTCTCTTTGATATAATCATTCAATCCATTCTCAAATTGTCTGCACCGGAAGGCCTATGTTAGAACAGGCTCTGGAACATACCTACTAAGCTGGCTGAACTCCTTTTCATACTCAGCCACAGATAGGTTTCTTTGTCTCAGATTCAGAAATTGCTTCCATTGAGTTGCTTTATAAGCTTCTGTGACATATTTCTTCTTGAACTCTTGGGTAAAGAACTCCCAAGTCAGAAGGTTAGGCAGTTAAGGATGCAGTAGGACTAATTTTCACCAATCATAGGCTACCCTTTATAGGAGAGAGACAACACAGTTAGCCATTTCTTTGGGTGGCCCCTTAGATGGACACCTGATCTCATTCAGAACCCTTTGTGTCCGCTCTAACCAGTATTCTACCTTATCTGATTCTTTTAGAGTCACACCTACAAATTCTTCCACCCCATGCTTACTCAAAGCTTCTATAAGAGTTTTAGGAGTGGTCATTCTGTCCATCAATCTTAGCATATCATGGGAGAGCTTTAGAAACATCTCCCCAGGTACTAATGGTACCAGTATTTCACTCCTTGGAGGCTTAGGACGACCCAAAACTGATTGATCTCCCCCTACCACAATATCAGCTGACTCCTTCCCAGTTTCACGAGATCTTTCCATCTCTATTATCTATACGAAAATAGGTACATCTGTATTAGGCCAACACAAAACCAAACTATATCACACATTATTAGACCCTTATTGGTCAAAACCGCCTAAACCAGGCTCTAATACTACAAAATGTAACACTCCTATACATAGCGTTCAACCATTCATGCCAAAGTTGCGAATATCGTACCAAACTTGGTATCAGATTGGGTTCTGGTACGGTATTGTACCGATATCGGTCAATATCAGGTACTATTTCGGGTAATTTTTTAAATTTATTTAATAGTCGCTGAAATTTTATAAATTTTGCAAAATAGTCCATTGGTATATTATACAGTTATATAATGTATACTTTACAAGTTTACATCAAACCTGTTTCTAAAAATCATAACAATAAATAATAATCACAATTAATAATTTAATATGAAATAATAATAATTTTTAAATATTTCACATATAAATAATAATCACAATTAATATGAAAAAATAAAATCATCATAATACAAATATAAAAATAAGAATAATACAAAGTATTTAAAATATTACAATAATACAATTTCATCATT
>JANZXP010000194.1:18732423-18756008 GCA_027576715.1 Erythroxylum flavicans | reverse complement strand
ACCAAAATCACCAAAACAAAACATGAACCTATCCACACTTCTCATGTACTGCTCGAAATGTTCTAAGAAAAGTTTCGGGGTACAACACGAACCGTGCGTTTACGGATTATCAAGGGTTAATAATTAAAACTTACACATAATCAGTAACCTGAATGAGTTTTTAACGCCATTGTCGGGGAGGCAATTAGTTTAATTCTTGTAATCTAAGGTTTTTTCACCATCTTTAGTGAAAAAAAAGTTGGGCATAAAGTAGACGACACATCAACTTGGATATCACCAGGCAACAATGAGGAATCTTAAGAGTTAAATGCTAAGAAGAGATAAAAAGAATAATCATAGATGATTTATATTATAAGGAGCAAAAGACTCTTACAGATTTCAATGAGCCCTAATTTAGTTAGGGAAATCATCATCCTTATATGAACCTATACACTTAGGGGTGGCAGAACTACTCAGATTTCTATTGGTCTAACAATGCAAGTACTCACATGGGACATCAAGACCTATTTGAATTTCAACAAGATGAGTCCCATTCATGGGATGCCAAATTGGACAAAATCATGGATAAGCTAACAGACATGGAAGAGAACCAGAAGAGACTAGAAGAGCAATTTGATTAAGTAACAGAAAATCATGTCTCTTCTATTCACAACCTGGAGATACAAGTAAGACAACTTTCCTGTGATTTTTGTAAAAGAAGAGTGGAAGACTCTCTGAGCAATATGAAATTATACCAATGAGAGCAATATGAGGCTATCACACTTAGAAATGGGGAAGAATAAGAAGAACCAGTAGAAAACCATGTTGAACCCTATCTTGTAGAAGACCAAGAGACTAGGAAAGAGGATGAAGAAAAGAATGATAACTCTCCCTATTATTCCTTAGATCTTGGTATACTATGCTTGAACATAAAAAAAACTAGGGTAGGTGTCCATGAAGAGAACCTCATCATTCGAATTAGTGATGACCAATTAACATTCAATATGCATGATGTATTAAAGAATCCGGAGGAGGGCGACGTATTTAGAAAAAATGATGTGTTCGAATCTTGTAAGGGGAATGAGATGATGAAGAACACTTGACAACGGACATCAAGTTTGAAGAAGCCATAGAAGTCTCTATTCAAGAAGCTAAAGAAGAAAAGGAGATGAGGGTGAATGAGGAAGAACCAAAAAGAGAACAACTCACCCTCTTACTAGGCAAACTGTTGGATTCCATGGAAGATTTAGGGAATTTCATTATTTTTTATTTTATTGACAGTTTATTAGTGAAAAGGAAATTACTGAAATTAATTGGTTTTCTCAACTTTATCAACATTGTCCTCTTGATCATTTTGCAATTTGTAGCTTACTCACAGACTACAAAATTGATGTTAAACGAGAAGAATAGAAGCAAGCCACTCATAATTGATTCGGGCTTAGCTTCTAAGGATGAAAGGTTAAGCTAATGATCCTAAATTTGCATGTTTAGTAGTTAGATTTAAATTGTTATATAGTTAGGTTTATTTTAAATTCTAAAATAAGTTTTGAATGATTTAGAATGGTTTGGATTGCTAACTTTTTTACTCTCTTGAATCACTTATAAGATAAGGAAACACTCTCGATGTCAAGTGGATTTTGTTTCAACACTTTCTCCATCACCACCTCCAACACCATAAACGTTTCGTGTTTTAACCCTTTTCTTTTCATTTTTGTTAGTATTTTTTCTTATGCTTTTCGTATATTGTGTTTTGTTTTCCCCTGGTGTGTTTATGTACCTTCTCACATTGAGGACAATGTATTGTTCAAGTGTGGGGAGAGTTGTGCATTTTTACCTTGAGTGTGAATTTTGCATATTGTATGATAGTTTGTTTAGGTTGCATGATGTGAATTGGGTGAGTGCATCAATGGCTAGGACTTAACGGGATAAATTTAGCCTTAAACATAGTCCTTTAGGTTGCAACGATTTATTAGCTTATGAAATTAGTGACCTAAGTTGCTTAGGGCTAAATATGTTGGTTAATTAGGATACAATGTTAGTTGATTCACCCTAGGAATTTGCCATACTTATTTATAATTTTAGGCCAATCAAATAAGTGGTATTATTAGTACATTTTCATGAGAATGATTAGCTAAAGCAATAAGGTAGGCAAAATTGTGTTAAAAAATAAAAATAAAGGTTGTATAATTTTAATTAAAATAACTATTCCTCTGGCCTTTGGGTTATGAATAGACCTAGTAGCCAATTGAGAATATGATGTAGCTGAGTAATTGGATCAACACGCATCACAAATTTGTGCCTTTATGTAAAAAAGCTATAATGACATTCCAACCAAGTAGTTTAATAACAACATGACTTAGTTAAGTAACAGAATCGACATTCATCCCGAATGTTTACCTTCACGTAAAAAGACTAGGTTCATGTCCTTAAATAAAAATCAACAAAAAGAATGTTTTCAAAAAAAACCTACCAAACTTGTTAGTAGCTTGATTTTTCATGAAAACCTATTGAGGAATAACTACACTTTTGTTTTGACTGAATGATTATCAATGTGTGTCTGCAAGTGATAGAGGTGAATAGACTCTACATTAAAATTTTAATTAGTTTGTACATTTAGCCCAAGGTGTTTAGACGTGGATTTCACTTGTTAATAAGTTAGAAAGATTTGAAGGATTGTGTTTATAGTTAAATTTGTTTCGCTAAGTTGAAGTCATTGTCTAATTATTGCATATGCGTGTTTTGTGTTGTCTTGATTTGTTTGATTGTTTTTGTTTGCTTAAGGACAAGTAAACGTTTAAGTGTGGGGATGTGATAAGTGTAAATTGCATTGTTTTTTAGGACATAGTTTGACATGTGTTTGTCCATTAATTTGATTATTTAGTATATGTTTAGGTTAGAATTGTGTTAGTTTGTTAATTATTTATGTTTTGAGTGTTTTATGGGTTAGTACACGTTTTTGAGTTTAAATATTATGTTTTTGAGGTACTTTGATGTATTTGCTAGTGTTTCAGGGTTAATATCGAAGAACAGAGGAGTTTTGGAAGACATTCGGGCCGAAACAATAGCCCATGTCATAGCCAGGACACGATCTTATAGAAGGTTTAGATGTAGGCCACGATCGTGGCTTGCGTTGGGCAGTACGCAGACACTCACTAATGTCAAGTTTTGAGAGATTTTTTGGACCTTTCGGACTCTAAAAAAACCATAGCGTTAACCAAAACACCAGAGACTATTTAAAGAACAACAAGAGAAGGAAGAGGGAGCTTTTGCATCAGCCACCTTGAGAAACCCTAGAGAGAAATCATCAAGAGATAGAGGAAGAGAGAAGAGGAGAAGAAGCTAACTCGACGTACTTCCCGGATCAGGAGGTTTCCCGACGTCACTGCCTCCTATCATCCATTTAGATTGTATTTCCTATTTAATTTTAGTTTTGTTATTGTATAGAATTAGATTGAGTAGTTGACGATAGGATCTAGAATGTTGAAGATGTTCTAAACTCACCTTCAGAATTTTATTCTTGAATTAATGAAAATCTGATTGTTTATCTGTTTATTGGATTTGTTGTGATTTGATTCTGCAATTGCATAATTCGGTAATAGACTGAGAGGGTGAATCGAATGAAAAATAATTAAATTGTACTAACGAGAGTTAGGTGATTTAATAGAATAAGAATTTAATCAAATCGAGAAATTGTGCGAAGAGAGATCTTGCATAGGTTTCCAATAGTTTATTAGAGAACTTCAGAACTAATTATAGTTTTAGATAAGTTGTGAATTGAGAGATTGTAACCTCTATAATTTGATTAGGGTTTATGATTTAGGGTTAATGGTTATAACTTGAGAGAGAGTACTCAACCCTAGGATAGTCTAGAATCAACAATTCGATAATTCATAATCAGTTAGGTTAACATTAGGGATAGGCAAGATTCCCTTTCTCTCAATTGGTAATTGCTTTCGGTTGATTCTTAGGTATGTTGCAATTGCTTAGTAATTAGTATTTCGTGTTTAATTCTTAATTTGTTTGATTGAATTAAATTCTCGTTTTTTAGTTTTGTTGCATCTTGGATTTCTGTTATTGTTTTTGGCCTTAGATTTTATGATTAGATTAACTCCTCCTTGTAGGATCGACACCTTTGATACTACACTAACGAACCACGCGCTTGTAGATGATCGAAGGTTAATAATTAAAACTTACACACAACCAATAACTCGAACAATTTCCATCCCTACCAAAGAATCAATTTTTGTGTTGTACCTTGAAAATATTGATTTTTTGCCTTGTAGATTAATATCAAGTGTCATTAAATGATTGCTAACAATTGATATCACTTCCACTGGTATAAAATATGAACAATAAATTATTTTATATAGAAAATTACTAAAAATCCTCACTATTCAAAACAAGGAAATTGGTATAAAAAGACCAATTGTTAAACTAAGTAAAGAAGAAAAAAAAGGTAGCCATTGGTAGTACAAAAAATAATGAAACTTTTTAATTTCGTATTGATAATATTGGAGCAAATTGACTTGGCATATACATTTAAAAGGAGAAGGCATTGTTACATAGACCTAGTAGTAAAAGGATATATTAATATTTTGATTGGTAATAAAATTTTGGAAAAAGGAGTGAAGGAAGTTATTTAATTTTCTCTTTTAATACTTATAGATTATACATCGAATACCATTTTCAATGTTAACAAAAGGGGAGAAAATGATGATTTTAAAAGTTGATCATTCATAATAGATGAATTTAAGGGGAGCATGCATTGTATATTGTTTTAATATAATGGGAGTTTACTTAATGTAATATAATTTTTCCAACATCACCAAAAAAAAATTATTATTATAACAGGAGATATTATTTTACCAATTGAGTTCCTGTTAGTGATAACATATATATATTGCTATTAATAAATTTACTTTCAGTTATATTAGTATATTTATACAGTGAAATTAAGCGATATATGAAAGAAGAAGTTCAATGAAAGAGTGAAATGATAATAAGAGCCAATTGAATATATTAAACAATCAAATGTCGGAGAAAATGAGCAAAGTGGAGAACATATGCAACTTAAGAGAGCTTTAAAAAAATTCGAGTGAACATCTAAGAAAAAGGAGGAATAAAACACATCAAGATTTAAGAAAATTATTATAATCCTTTTTATAATATTAGCTTAGTTATTTTTAGGGACTCAATCATTACAAAATCATTTGCATATAGGTAGATTAAATATACTTTATTACACCTAAGAGAAAATTTGACAAGGTTTTACAAAAAAATTTTGAAAATTAAATCATTTTTTAAGAAAATTTTAAAATGGTATTCAGTCAATTTTTATTAAATAAAAGCGTTTTTAAAATGTTTACATTATAATAACATATATTGAGCCCTTTTCCATTGGTGTGAGTAAGAGAAGAATGTTTTGAGGTATATGGTTGTCCAATTGCTAGAATTAGAAAATTGTTTGAAGTGTATTTTGTGAGAGTTACTTTTGACCTTGAATACGCTTTGTAATAGGTTACTATCCACTGATAGGTTGTCAAACTACCAAAAATAAAAGTGTATTTCCAATTCTCCAAAAACTAGGTAGCTAGTGGTGAATCGGGTCGAATCCGTAGGTAATCAATGCAGAGTTACTCAAATGCTCAGAAAATAACAGATTGAAGAATTGATATTGCGGGAGATGTAAATAAAAATAAAAGCAACGCAGAAAATTAAAAGAGAGCTACAGTAACAGATACGACATGAGCATGTAGTATTGGCACAAAACAGATATGGGCAGCTAATAATAAAACGAGATTAAAATGTAATAGGTAAAAACCTAGCCAAGGTACTCTTCAATTCAGCCTGGAAATTCAATCATTGACATTATAAGATAAATTAGACAATTCAGATAGACAAAGTTATAGTCAAAGGTGACGCACTTATTAACCAATCTTTTCTTAATTTGTCGGTAACTCCGAGAAATGCCCTGACAAATTACTTCCCTAATCTAAAGACAACCCCCGGAAAACGCCCTGACAAGATTAATCTTTAGTTACATTAAGAATGAAAAAGACCCTTGTCCTAACCAATAAATTTTGAAAACGCCGTAATTTATTTAATCAGATTATTTAATTCCATCAATTTTACCACCAACATACATCGTTCGCAAGATAAAACCAACTCGCTACTTTAATAGAATAATATCCACGACAATACTATCATATTCAGCAATTTATCACTTAATCAATCACACAACTCGTGACATTGCACAATAAATTAAGCAATAATAAATCTGGTTCAAGCACAGGAATTAAATAAATATCTGAATTGCATAAACAAATAAAAACATAGGCTCACAAATCATCCATAGCTGAATATCCAAGCACTCTGACTAGAAAAGGGTTTAGTTGTTCATAGCTAACATGAGAACACAACAAAATAACATGAAAACTACAATAACGATGGTGGCTAGCTGCTAACTACTCCAAACGAAAGAAGGAAGAGAGAACGTTCAAAAGTGAGCAGCGAAAGTTGTAAAAAGAGTCGTCTGATTTCCTTATGCCATAAGGAATTTATATCCTCCAATTCGTGACCCTAGCCAAAATTAGTAGAAGTTTCCTAGTTAGTCTTCAATTTGGATTCTTCATTATGGCTTTCCAGCTGGTGTCTGGCGTCTCCAACAAAGATCCAGCCCAAAATAGATGACGATTGGGCTTAAAAACTCGTCCATAAATTCGGCCCAATTCTTGCCCGATACGACATGAGCATGTCGTATCTGTTTCCAGCACATAACTTCTCCAAAACAGCCCAAATCTCATGCATTACAATTTCAATCCCCACTTTGGTCTCCTGCACATGTAACAAACATAAAAGCACACAAAACACACAAATAATAAACAAACACATACAAAATGAATGCAAACTATCCTATAAACCATGTATGAAATACAACCTATCAAACATGGATAAAACAATTTTTGATTCCCAACAATTCATATTTCTAACAATCACAAAACATGCGTAAAATAATTTCCATTTCTAACAATTCCCAATAATTCACATTTCCAACAATCACAAGATATTCATAAAACAATTTTCAATTCCAACAAATCCCAACAATTCACATTTCCAACAATCACAAAACATGCATAAAACAATTTCCAATTCCGAACAATTCGCATTTTCAACAATCACAAAACATTCATAAAACAATTTCCAATTCCAATAATTCCAAACAATTCACATTTCCAATAATCACCAAACATGCATAGAACAATTTCTAATTCCAACAATTCCCAACAATTCATATTTCCAACAATCACAAAATATGCATAAAATAATTTCCAATTCTAACAATTCTCAATAATTCACATTTCTTACAATCATAAAAAGGGATATAATTTAATTATTAGAAAATTATAAGAAATTATATTGAAATTAATAATGATAATAATATACCTTTTTTGAAGCTTTAAATTGTATCGAACAAAAACCAAGTCATTTAACCTCTTATGCTCTAATATATTCCTTTTTTTGGAGTGGATAAATTCAAATGTGCTCTAGTTTCGTTCACAGCCTGTTGCACTCACATATTGACTTAAAATCTGAATTGCAAACTTTTTCAATTCTGGAACACCATTTTCAAATTGATCCCACTAAGAAATTGTAAGTTATAAGATAACAAAAGTATCGTTATATACAAAATAAAGTGATAATTAATTTTCAACAAATAAGAAAAAGAAATAACTAATACCTGGAAAAAGTTTTTCTCTTTGTTAAATAGCAATCGACATTCTAAAATCCCCGTAAGACAACTTATAAAGCTCCATTTGTGAGCTTAAAAGATCTTGCATCGCGTCAATGTTAACTATTGTTGTAATAGTTAAAAGCATTCCTCTATTAACTTCAACTTACTTACTAAGATCCAGTCTAAAATAAACACTAGGATTCAAAAATGCCCCAGCTGTAAACAACGAAGAAGAAAGTTGTCTTTCTCTTCTTTCATTAATGATTGAAAGATATGGTGTGTACAAAGAAGGCCTATGTTTCATATTGGCTTTGATTGCTTCTGTCCCTATGTCCATGGCATCAAAAATATAACCCGTTGTTGGCTTTTCTTTACTATCAACTAAGTGAAATACTCTCACCAAAGGCTCACAAACTCGGATTATAAATGAACTTTGTCACCTTTTTAGCTTTCTGCATAGTCTCATCAATAATAGGAAAATACCCAAGATCCCTTATATTCTCCAACATTAGGTCAATGTAATGTGTAACACAAGGAGTCCAAAAAAAACAATTGTAAGTATTCTGTAACCTTTTTCCCGCTGCTTTATAAGTAGAGTCATTGTCAGTAATAAACTGAGCAATATTTTCTGGCCCTACTTCATTCACAACTTCATCAAATATCCTAAACAAAGTCTCAGTATTTCTAATAAGTCCAGATGCCTTAATAGATTTCAAAAAAATAGAACTATTTGTAGAATCAACCAAAAAATTAATAATAGGCTCTTGTCTCCTATTTGTCCAACCATCACACATGAATGAACATCCATAAGTACCCCCAATTCACTCTTCTTTCAGCCAAATAACTTCTAATTTCGGAAACAGAATAACTCAAAAGTTTACCTCTTAAGTCATCAACTGAAGGACCTTTGTATCCCGAACCATAAGAGGCTATTGCATCTATCATAGTTTGATAATAATAAGACTGAGAAGCATTGAATGATGAACTTGTATCATACCACCATCTAGCTACTGCCATATCGACATTGTGAGCCATATCTCTTGATTGCATTACACTACGAATTGAAGGTTAAGCTTCAGGAATTGTTCGTGGTGCAAAGAAACTAGCCACCTGTCTTCTTCTCTTCCTCACATTAGGTTCAGATACTTCTTCTTGAGCTTGAGATGGAACACTACTAGTACCAGTACAAGTACCAGTACTAGTACCACCACTACCACTACCATTACCACCTTCAACATTTCCATAATCACCACGGAAACTAGAAAACGAACTTCCACTACCAATTTCAAAATTCAACCTTTCCCTTCTATCTCTCTCATGTTGACATTCATCAAGCAATGTTTTCATTTGCCACTTTACATCATGACTTACTTTTTTACAGGGTTCTACATCTCCTTTAACCCAGCTAAATGCTTCTTCAATCGGGTGATTCCTCCACCTTTCAAATGCTTGTTACAAAATAAGCAAATTGTATGATTTTTCATACTTGGGACTAATGCGGCATGAGCCCAAGTAGGATCATTATATCTTCCTGATATAGTTTGATCAAGAGTAGTTAAACTTCCTTCCATTTATCTGTAACAAAAATATGAAGATGTTAGTTTTATAAGAAATTAATCCATTAGTAGTTTTATCAATAAAATTAGCAATGATATGTAAAGAACCTCTTAAACTATTACCACATAGTTTTTTTACTAATTGTCCTCTTAAAATAATCAAAATGAATCAAAAAGATTAAGGATAATAAAATATTCCACTGTAAATTTGGATAAGATTACTAGAATTAAATTAAAATTTAAAAACTAGTATACACCTTAAACATTGCAATTAATTATGACTTTTTAAACAAATAATAAAAATTAATTTAATCTAAAATTTAATAACTCAAACTTTAGATATATCTAAAGTAGTCAATTCTAATTGTTGTCTTTCTATATGAATATGATGCCATTTGAGCTCTTTCAATTTAGGTTCTTTTTTGTGTATGTTTAGACAAATTATCTTTTCTTTAACTAATGGTAATATAATTAAATAATTGCACTTACAATTACATGTCATTTAGCATAGCATGAATGGATCTTCTTATGAATATGCTGTCATTTAGCAAAGTATGAATGGATCATCTTAATTTTCTATTTTTATTTTTAATTCTTTTTTTATTTCTAAATTTAATGAACCAAACATTTAGTGAAATTTAGTGAACCAATTTCAAAAATTCAATTGAACCAATAAACCAAACTAACTAACAAACCATTACAATTAACTTAACCACAATCAATATACGAGTTTCAATTTTCATAAACCAAATAAATGAAGCACATTCAATATACGACTCTCCCATTTTACGAACAAAAAAAATTAACCAACCACAAGTTTCATGAACCACATTCGGGTCTCCTATTTACCGAATACCAACCAACCAAACCCACCACAAATTTCACAAACTACTTCAAATCCGTCCGTCTCCAACAATTTACCAAGTTCAAATCCATCTCCAGCATAAACAATTTACCAGAAATTCTTCACAATTTCATTCCTCACAGTCAAAACACAAAGTCACAAACAATTAACATAAACATTCTAACAAAATTTTGGGAAAAAAACACACCCAACAATCAGAATTTCACAATATATTCGGTGGTGATGGGTCGAGTCGACTGGTCCAGATCCGGGTATTATTCCCAGATCTGTCGATTGTTGTTGGTGGTCGTTGGAGGTGGCGACCTGCGACACCCGAAGCTGGTGAGGTGGTGACATCGCTACAGGCAGAGCTGGTGACTGGCAACACTGTGACAGAAGGAGCTCGTAAGGTGGTGACTGGCGACTGGCAAGAGGCGAGAGGCGATAGGCGGAGAGGACATCAAGAGCAACGGAGAGAGGAGAGTCGGTGGAGAGATGTGATAGTTTTAGGGTTTTTTTTGCAAATAGGTCCTTACAAAATGAGGATTTACGGTACCAGCCCGGTATCGTACGATACTCCAGTACTGACCGGTACCAGCAAAAATGCCCGATACTAGCCGATATTTGAGGCCGATACCTCCCCTCTTAGTACCGTTCTGTTTTTCAGCCAGTACCGGTTGGTACGGAACGGTACTCAACACCATGATCCATACACATAGCAACCAAATTCTTGTACATGCATTCAAGGTATACAATTCTATTCAATACTATACATATACACATTACAAAACTTACCAATGCTTAAGATTATCATTTAATAGTAGTAATACATCTTTACATTTATATGGTAATCTAAAAGAAAATAACGATTCCCTTTCTTCATTACAAATACAATCATCTTTAGTTAAAAATACATTTCAAAAGTACTTTTTCTCCTATCTGTTGGTCTTGGTCCCAACAGATCCCTATACCTCACTCCTATTACTTAGACCTACACAGCTTAACACTCATGCTAAGCTTGAAAGTTTAGTGGGGAAGCACTTAGTTTGGATGATTACTCATAGCAGTCATCTACCAAGCACGTACATTTATGAACATCACAAAAAATATAGATAGTGATGGCATTCTTAATCAAATACATAATGCAAACATGCTTCAATATGTTGCTTATATACCATAAATTCACCTTTCAAAAGTTAAACATTAATATTCAGTGCTCAATTATACAAATTATCAATACAAATACAAATGGTCGTCAATATCGATTATTTATATTGTTATACTATATTTCTTATTCATATCTATTTACTTTACTTTCTGTATTAGGTCTACACATTCTTGTGGGTGTGAATAACGGGAGTTGTGGATATCTGAAGATATCAAACTGTGGATACCCAAAAGTATCAAACTGTGTATACCCGAAGGCGTTAAATTCTGGATACCCAGAGACATTAAACTGTAAAGACATTATAGTCTCGAAATGAAGACAACATTGGTGTCAAACTGTAGCAATTGCACTGTAACCCTATAGGCATGCCTATCTATCCACCAATAAGATAATATAGCAGGCACTGTAACCTTTACTTCAACCATTTACCAATTTCACAATTCATCATATGATATTCATTATAAGTCATAAAATCTGTATCTGTGTTCATGCATGCAAGTCATAACTTACCACCATTAGAAGGGTGTCAAAATCACACTTTTATAATCATATTACACACATATTAGCAATAAATACGAAAACAAATCATTTATGTATATGATAGTTTTCTTTGAAATGCATTATGCTCAATCTTAAATTCCAATGTTCAATCACTTGATTCACATATGGTAAGTCCTATTTCATTTATTTCTAGGTGTTTGAAAAGTTTCATACACATTCAAAAAGGTTCAAAAAAGATTCGGTAAAAATCAAAAAATAAAAAACTAAAAATAATGCAATTTGGGCCAAGCCCATGGTCGTCTAAAAATAAGCAACCAATTAGTCCAGAAGTAAATCACATGACGGACTTCAATTGTCCCTTAATATGCATATAGAAAAAAGTTTGTATTATGGTTTTAAGTATTCTATACATTTTTTACCTTGTGTCTCCAATTTTTATATCACCAACAATCAGACCAATTGGACTTTTAAATCATGATATATAGACCAAATATCACAAGCTGCTCCAAAACAAAGGCAGCATCAGATTACCATTTTAGATCTCGATTTCCAATGTCATAAAGGTAGAATTAACTTAGATTCTCTTCTAAAGATTTTTAGTTATATGTCTTACGTTTCATATTCAACTGAAATCACCCAATTTAGACGTTTGTAGGTTAAATTATGACTCAAACAATGTGACTAGTTCAACAAACCCTAAATAGAATTCCACTACACAATACTCTCTTGTCATATTTAACCAATTCTATACAAGGTAATACCAAAATAACACCAAAGCATTATCCTAAAAGCCATTACAAATCAAAATGAATCTTTATACACATTAAAACATACAAAAATATAAAAAATTAGCTAAGCGAAGTCCTAAACCTTAAAATTGACAAAGTAGGTCTTCTATTGCCTTTCCTTCCTTTCCTCTTTGGATTTGCTTGATTCATGAACTAGAAACATAAAAAATACACGTATCAATCCCATTTCCAACCTTATAATTCTAGTTCTTCATAATCAAAGAAAGAAAAGGTAAAGGTGAAGAGAAAATCCCTAATTTTTACCTTGATTTCCACCTAAGATTGGCTTGATTTCTTACATGAAAAATGATGGGATGATGAAGGTGAAATGGAGAAGAGAAAAATTTGAGCTTAGAGTCCTCAAAGTGCTGTCTATCTCCCTTCTCCATATTCCTTTTCATGAACTTTCAAGACTCACAAACATGCTTAATTCCTATTGGCCACACATTCTTTATTATTATTGGTCACGTGTGCCTTAATCCAATTAATCCATATGATAACTTTAGAAAAATTGCACACCGGTCCTTCTTCTTCCTTTAATTCCCATATTGGACTACGATTTTATCAATTAATTTCATTCCCTATTTCTTAAATTTCTAATGGCATAAATTTCATTCAATTCGGGTAATTATTCAGGGAGTTATTCCTAAAACACTACAATCTGTTTGAAAATAGGCACAATAGCCAGAACTTAACTTCAAGTCAGAATTCAAAAATATTAGAGGCAGAATAAAATTTTGGTTCCTTCATTAAAGTTTTAGATCTATGTCTCTAGCTAATATACAATTTGAATTATCCAATTTGGAGGTATACAGGCCAAGATATGGTCGAATTACAGAAGTCTATTCAGTAGCACCTATCCATCCAATAAGTTAGACATCTCAAATAAACTAACTTTGGTCTTATCATGCAAGACCAACACAAAACAAATCCAGTTTATCCAACAACATCCCATTTGCTTATGGAATATTTCTTTTATCAATTCCGCTCACATCATGCTCATAAATCCAAGCAAACATATCAAAAATTCCTATCCATAGTTCATGTCTAAGTATGTCCATGCCAAAATGAACAAATCACACATTTACCCATGTCTTTTAGACTAAATACCATTATTTCTCTTATTATACTTAGATACACTTAATTCATTCGTTATGTTCACTTCTTATTAAACACTAGACATGATATAATACTTTTAAGGTATATGTTAAGGCCTTACAGAAGTAATAATAAACTTGGGTCTTTCATTAATATCAAATAATAAATCTAAAATCATAGTTTTAGGATTCATTCCATCTAGACATATCTCAATTTAATTCATGCTAAGACAAAAGAATCTAAAAATAATTAAGAAAGAAAATAAGATAAAAGAAAACATTATTATAGATTTTTGAAATCTTGAAATTATTTGATTAAATCTTGATGAGATCCCTTCTCGCTCTGCAAATTTGCTTCATTCTTATGTCAAAACCATCTGCTTCAACCCATATTGTTACTCTCTGGTTCTTTTTTGTTTAATTACCCAAAATTATGTTATATTCTTATGAAATCCTAAAAAGATTCAAAGAATCCAAACTATCTCAAGCAATATAGGTCCAACATGGACCCGTATTGGTTTCGTGTTCTTTATAGCTATAAAGACCCCTAGTTTAAATAAAAATCACTACATCATAAGGTCACAAACTCAAGTATTGGCTTAGTGACTCCTTTGTCACGCATTTGAGTGTTAATAAACACGAGTCTATATTCAGATTGCATTATTTTATAAAACATGTTTCAAAAGAAGCTAAATGGACCAGAAATTAAAATCGAGCTTAAAATGAGACTGTGTTTAACCTATGTTTTAAACATAGGTCCATAACCTCTATTCATCTGAAATTATACTAAAACTTCTCTAACTTGACTTCAACTTACTATAATTTGTTTTCTCTTCATTTGGGAGCTAAAATAAGTCTTGCAAATAAAATTTAAGTGACATTGAGTGGTAAATCATATAAAAATAATCCAAGAATGAGTAAACTGCTCACAAAATTATGCTAGAATATAACCTAGTTAGCATTATCAAATTCCCCCATACTTAAACATTTACTTATCCTCAAGAAAATCAATTTCATCATTCTTAATTTAAATAAATGATAACTTCAGGAAAGAATTTAACAAATCAATTACCTCAATCAAGATTCTTCATTAGTCATTCAATTATAAAGGTCATCAATTTACTAGGTATTTAGCTACTTGTATCAATTCATAAATCAATTCAATTCTTCTCTATAATCTTTTAAAATTTAACGCAATTAATAAAATTTAACCTAATGTATACAGTGAAAATATATGAGAAAGATGTTTCAAATTCAAAATATTTTATACCTCTTATTGATTAAAAAAATAATTTTAGGGGGTGTTTAGTTCCAATTTTTTTTGGTTTCTTGTTGTTGTTTTCTTAAAAAATGAAATAGACGCTCAAAACTTGTTTGTTGAAACTTGTTTTCATTTTTCATTTCTAAAAATAAGAAACAACAATAATTTTATGAAAATGTAAAATTTACATTTTCGTGAATTTTTAAAACAAGTTTTTTTAACAAAAACAAGCTTTTTGTAACAAAAACAAGTTTTTTCTGTGTCAACTTCTGTGATTTATCTACCTTTACTAGTATACCTGACATCATTGACGATATCTAGATGAGCGAAGGTGGCACGATCATAGACGTTGATTCAATGAGCGGAGGTGACATAAAGGAGGTTATGGTGGACGGAAAGGGAGGTGACAGGGAGAGGGTGGTGGTGGAGGTATGAAAGACTAGGTTGGTTTGGAATGATATAGAGACATTCTCTCCTAATCTTATGTTTACCTATTGCAGATAATACCAACTGCAAATATTCCTTAATTTACTCCCTAATCTTCTCCTTGATTTATTACTTTTAATTAGGATTATAATCATATTTAGGATAGTTGTTATCTTTGTACTCCATATATATGTTGTGTATATAAACCTACCTAATGTTAATAATACTCTTAAGCTTTTATTTACAATTGATATTGTTTCCTATTATATAGTATCAGAGCATTGATCCATTTTTTTCTTACTCTACTTCCAATGGCTTTTTCACCTTCATTCTTCCTCAATGGCAACCAATGATCAATCTCTTATCCCTAAAAATGCTGAACCTACCAATCCTTTCATCGTCATCTCCCTTTCCCACATACTCAAACTCACTCCCATAAATTATATATCATGAAAAACTCAACTTGAAGGTACCTTCTTGGCTACGACTTACATAAATTCATAGATGGTTCTCATCCTACTCCCTCTAAAACCATCAACAAAAATGATACAACCACTACTAATCCTGCCTACACTATATGGTTTTGTCAAGATAAGCTCATTCTTGGAGCTCTTGTTGGCACACTTTCCAACCCACTCTTTCCTCTCATTTTGTAATGTCCAACTACCCATGACGCTTGGCAAACTCTTACCAAGACCTATGCCAATCCCTCCAAAGGCCATCTTAAACAAATCAAAGATCGTCTTCGTAATATTACCAAGGGTACTCGTTCGATTTCTGACTATATGCAAGGCATCAAACGTTATACCAACTAACTAGCCTCCCTTGGTTATCCCCTTGATCTTGAGGACATCGTTGACAAAGTTCTTGACCAACTCAACGATCTTGACTATGATAGTGTCATAAATGCTATTTAAAGCCATGAAACTCCCATCACGTTTGATTAGTTACATGAAAAACTCATCAACCGTGAACTCTCCCTCAAACATAAAACTAATTCATCCAATACCTTCCCTGTTACTGTTAACTATGCGGCCAAACACCAAAACCGTAACTATCAAAACCTTCCTCCCTCCTCCAATGCTGGCCTTCTCCCCACTCCAAACTAATCCAAATTCCTTCCTCCTACTTGGCCTTCTCAACCCTTCAAAGGACATTGTCAATGGTGTTGAAACCAAGGTCATTATGTCTCCTAATGTCCCATTTTCTGCTATCAATATCCGAATGACATACTACTTTCTCAAACCTCCAAACCACCCGTGATTCCTGCCCATGCCTAACCTCGCCTTGTCGCTAAAGGCTATCAATCCCCATTTCCTCATACCTATGCTGGCACTGCTACCGAATTTGCCTCCAATGTTTGGCTCCTCGACAGTGGCGCCACTCATCATGTAACTCATGACCTTGACAACCTTGCTCTTCACTCCCCCTATGATGAATCAAATCGACAGCTAATGGATATATTATCTCAGGAGATGCAAGGGAGTTTGTACAGTTCTGCTGAAACTGATACTATCGACCAAGAGGCAATCGCCCTTAGTAATGAAGAAGGGCTTCCTAAAGAAGAAGACAGAGAAACCTCCATTCAAGAAGAGGAAGTAGAGGAGTGGCAGAAGATAACTGAAGAAGATGAGCCAAATGTCTTTGATCAAAAAGAAGAAGAATAAGAGTGGACAGAGGTCATTAAGGAAGAACCTGCAGAGGAACCAAGTAAGGAAATTACTGATGAGGTTACCTTAAGTACGGATGGTTCCCACTTCCTCAAGGACAAAATTTTGGAGCTAGTCGATGATACAAGGAGTTTTTTTTATTCCTTACATTTTTAATATTTTGTCATTAAAAAGGGAATTAATGGAGTTAATCTAATCAATTATGTCATTTGGATCATCTTACAACAAATGGCTTACTTAAAGGTAACAAAATTGCTTTATAGAGAAAAAGGTAGAAGCAAGCCATTGATCATAGACCCTGGATGACGAAAATGTGCAGGTTACATTGAGCTACCAATGTTAAAGAATCATTACATAGGAGGTAATCCATGAGTTAGTTTTAATTTTATTTCAATTTTGATATTATCTTTTGTTTGCCTTAATCTTAATATAGGATTTTGTTTTTTGTTATGTTATTTCTTTTATTTCTTTTATATTTTGCAAGGATGTTAGTTTTATATTGGATGGATTAGAATTAGAGAAATAGTCATAGTTAGGAAAGTACCTACTTAACCCTCTCACTTTAACATAAATGCTTATATTATGTACATTAGGGATAATGTACAACTTTAAGTGTGAGGATGGGTTTAATGAATTTTTAACTGATTACTTCAAGTTTATTATAATCTTGATTATAAATTTTATTAACTAATATCTTGAATTGGTTGAGATCTATCCATAAATACTGTGTTTCATTGTTGAATATTAATTTGAATTGGTGTGCAAAGGTTGGTGGTTAGAATAAAATTAGTTTTCTAAGTTATATTTTTTGTAATAAATGAAATATTCAAGCTGAATAAAATTGCAAATTATTTACACACATATACACCCAAATTTTTTTATTAACCTTTAAGCCTAAAGAGCAAATTTCCAAAATTTTTAGCTCTTTTTATTCTTTTATGTGTGTAATATCATGCATAGGAGGATAATTCTAGAACTTGCTTTTATTATGCATGTTAAGACCATATTTGTTGAATTAGAAACATTAATATGATGAAAGCATTTAGATTTACCAACTTGATTAGCCTATTTCTTTGAAATTACCATACCCAAAATTTACCTTTAGGAATAACCAAGTTGAGCCTTCGCCTTTTTCATTGTTTAAACCCAAATTATATAACTTTATCCTATTTTTCTTTGAAGACCTTTTTATTGTTTTGGACTTTGAAGGTTCTTTACATTATTTACTTATTTGAGACTTAAAATTTGTGAAAGGTCCAATATTTGTTAAATTTTGGTACTGATTGGAATGTTGAAAAAAAAGAAGAAAAATAAAATAAAAAAGAAAGAAAAGAAAAAAACCAAAGAAAAAAGAAGAAAAAAGGATAAGTTTATAATATTAATAGAGTTGCATTAAAAGGACCAATGTATTTTGTAAACAAGTCTTGTACTATTTCTTTGAGTAAATTTCCTTCAATTTAACCCTTTTATTATCCTATTCATACCGTACCTAAGCCCCATTACAACTTTTAGAAAGAGCTTTGAATTTTTGTTTCTAGTTTATACACAAGTAGTGGAGATGCGAATTTATTGCAAGCATACGATAAGAATTCTATTATGCATTAATTGAGAGTTTTGATGTTTTTTACCCTAGACACTTGAGTGCATTGAGGAAAATCTTGGTGAGGGCGTAAGGATATATGCTTTTGATTTCAGTGTGATTGTTGATGTGATTACTATAATATTGATTAGAAAGTTAATTTTCAGTCAACTTGACTCTAATTATATGTTAATTTGATTCAATAGGATATGATGATGTATAGTATGAATGAACAGGTTGAAATTGATGATGGAGATGTTGTAAAATTTATAATTTTGACTATGGTTTGCTTAAGGATAAGTAAAAACTTAATTGTGGGTATGTTTGATAGATGGATATTTGACTATATTTTTACCACCCATATTTCATGTATTTTGCTTGATATTTTGTACTTTTATATTTTTTTTGGTACTTAATTTGCTCCAAGTGTGTTTACAAAGTATAATTGCCTTCACAGACTTAAAGGAGAAGATTAAAAAAATGTGGCATGAAACAGGAATCATTAATTTGGAAGGAGTGCATGATCGTGCATTTTGTGATACGTAACAAATTCTGATTATGCACAGTCAGATGCATGATCGTGCATAACCTAAAAACCTAGAACTCAATATAAAAGTGATGTTTTGGGGTTACAAGAAAGGAGGAGACTTTGGGAGGTGATTTCCAAATGTGGAGTCGTTCTCTAGGTGTGATTTTGGTCCAGAGATGCGGGAAACACAAAGAAATAATCAAAATATGCATCGGAATACAAGATTAACCATCTACATTACAAGAACATTTGATAGAAGCAATTAGGGAGATTTAGAATTATGATTCCATTGCTTTCGATTTGTTTTTCTTTCATTGAATTTTTGATTTCATTTTCAATCATGTGTAACTAAACGTCTAGTTAGTATTTAGGTTAGATGAGCCTTATGTTAATACTTTGACATGTTTTGATTCTTTTATTAATGCAATTAATTGTTTGATATATTGTGATCTAATTACATGTTTTTTTTATGTTCTAATAACTTGAGATATTATATCATAATCGGATTTCATACGTAGAGATTGAGAAATCCCAGTGTCAATAGATCTACCGTAATTAGAAGGAGTTGATTGCAACCCCAAAGATAGGATGACATAAATCTTCTGAATTAAGGTCAAGCCTAATAGAGGGACTCATAAATCGGTAGCGCAATCCTATAAATTTTAACCTGAGTAATTCGACTAGAGACCTTAGGATTAGTCATTAGTAAACTCAAGGTCAGCTATTAGCATACCATAGAAGTCTCTACGGTCTAATACATCAACAAAACAATTGCATGGTAAAAGATTAATTTGCTAAAGGTTTAGGGAGAATCAAACCTAGATCCTAATTTTTGATAATGATAACTTTCTAAGTAAATTCCACTATCTTTGTGTTCATTATTGTTTCCTATTTTATTTTAGTTTATTAGTTTTAATTTCTTTTCATTAAAAATCTAAAATCAATCCTTAGGCTAGATAATAGGGAAATGGTGATTACTAGTATTCATAGTCTTCATGAGATTAACCCGTACTTGCTAGTATTAGTTATAGCTACGCCATACACTTGCAGTCTATTACAATATTGACCATTACAAAATAGGTCAATCAGTATAAGACCATTTATATCCTTCAACAAAAATAAGTGACAAGAAGAATAAAAACATAATATCTACACATGACTATAAGCCAATATGTATTCCCCTTGGAAACTTTAGTATTAAGAATACAACATACTATACGAGTAAAAGAAGATATTAGGTTATGGAGAAGAATATGAAGAATATAAGGGTATGTCAGAGCTTGTTTCTTTTTCCAAAAATACTTGTGAAAAAATAGTGAAGTATATGACCTAAGAAACGACCATGTTTGATACCGTGCTTATGATGGAAGTCTATAATTAAGGTATGGAAGCCTTAAAATAAAAGTAAAGTTTTTGTTTTGTTTTACTTTCTTTTCAAGTTGTAATTAGTTTCTAGCAGTTGTCTTCGAGAGAAAGCCTTATAATACGTCTCTAATATCTTTTTTCAATAAAAAGGAGAATAAAATCATTCCGAGGAAGCCAATCATATCAAAGGATTGAGATTATCATTGTGGGACTTTCTAATAAGTTTTTCATTTCTTTTATTTTTCAATTTCAAGGATGATTAATGGCTACATATTTTTATATTAAGATTAGATGAAAATATAGCTTATTCATATATGGATTGATTTTAGTCTTTGATAATAAAGAGTTTTATTTTAGGAAAATATTTCTATTGTCCTTTTCAAAAAAATATTTGTATTGTTATTAATGCTTATTAGATGCGCATGAAAACTTAAACTTGATTTCAATCTACATATAAACATTGTCTAAAGAATCAATGTGAAGATTGATTTGGGAACCTAGGGCTAGAAATAGTCTTATATGATGTTTGCAACATTAGGTTGACCTTTTATAGGATTTCACAAATTATAAGGCATTCTTATATGTGTTAATCATGTCAAGATATTACTTCTACATCCTACGGATAAGTAGCTATAAGCCTAAAAGTAAGAGTTCATTATATTAGGATTTTTTTCACTGATCTAGACAATAAAATATGTAAACAACTACATCAAGAGTTTAAGATGACGACAGGGATAGTTTATTCTAGGTATTATTATCTAATTATTCTTGTTGATTTTTTATTTGATTATTTCTAGTGATAATCAATCTATTTAGTTTCTTCTAATTTTGGTTTTAATTAATTAATTAATCATACTTGCTTGTGACTAGATAATAGTAGGAAATTTAGATTTAGTAGTTAAAATTTTTCTTGTGGGATCAACATATACTAACCACTACAATAATACAGTGATATGTTCTTTACTTGTATTCTTATATTAAGATAATATAGAAAACATGAATTACTCCTACAAAATCGAGATGCCATTTGTTTTAATCAAAACATGTGCCATTAAATTAAAGTTTCTCTAAAAGGAAGTTAAATGTAAATTTTAATTAAATTTGGTTTAATATGTGATTTCATTCAATTATAATTAAAGTTGGCATTATAGTTTATTAAATGCATATGTTCATGATTTTCACAATCATTATTATTTAAAAATAGAAAACAACATATTTTCTTATTTTTAGTACACACATTAATATATAATGATTTCTAATGATTTAAAAATTTAAAAGGCATCTAGATAAAGTATATATATATATACATATACATAATAGTTAGAGATGGTAAGGATTATAACAACCTTCTATCATTATGTATAAATGTATTATTTTAAAGCTTGTCTAAATTAATTGAAATAATAACTAGAAAAAAAGTTTATGTTTACTAGTCTCATTTAATCAAGGCATTAGAAAAGATGGGAACTTTCTCTGGTCTAGTGATACTATGAGGAAATCAACTGCAAAAGTCAAACGGTTTAATTTATGCACACCTAAAATTAAGGGAGGTTTGGGAATCACTTTGATAAAGATTATGAGTAAGGTATTAATTACTCAAAGGATCTACAAACTCCTAACTAATAAAGATTCCCTATGGATAAAATCAAACCCAATACCTGAAGGGTATGAACTTCTTAATAGTTAAGCTAAGAGCAAACCTTTTCTAAACTATGACATAACTCTTAAAGCTAAGAGATTGTTTATAGATAGAAATTAAATAAAAGGTAAGGAGTGGAAATAACACTTCTATGTGGTTCGATAATTATAATTAGTTAAGGCCTCTTTACTTGATCCTTATGCTAAATAATGTGAAAAATTATTGCTAAACCAAGCTGATTCAATACATTGAGTGGTCTTGCAATATTAGGGGGTTTTCAGGAATACTTAACAACACCTAAAAATATAATCTTATTGCAAATAGGGAGGACAGGATGATATGGTTGAGATATGGTTTAGGTATATTCACTAAAAAGTATTGTTAATTAATTCTCATACCAATAGCTCCTAAGGTTCCCTGGTTCAACCTAGTTTGGTTTAATTAGAATCTCTGAAAAGCCTCTTTTACACTATAACTAGCCATAAGGATTAAGCTAAAGATGTTAGATAGAGTCAAGAACCCAAATATCCTTAGCCTCACTTGTAAGTTATATGATCAAGAACCTGAATTCATCAAGCACATATTCTTCCAATGTCAATTTGCAACAGATGTGTGGAGGAAAATTCAATAGTTATACAACATCCACTATCAATAAACTAATTGGCTAGACATTTTCTAATGGATAATGTATTTTCTTTTAGGTTTTTTTCACTAATTAATTCATCTAATCTCTCATAAAAAGTTTGATATCTTTTTCTTTATTTATCTCACCTTTTTATGAATTTTCAATATTTATATTTTCTTTACTACTCATAATTAGAAAAGGTTACTTAATACATATAATATATATCAAATTAAAAGTATTGGAAATATTTTTATTATCTTATGTTGCAAAAGAATAACTTAATATATAAAGTGAAATAATTTGAATTTATTTTTATTAAAATGTAATGATTTTTCTTAGTAAATTTAATTTATGTTTGTATATTAAAGTCAGATGAACTATTCAAATAATAAATTTAGTTCATAAGTACATAAATTTGTTGGAAATCGAGTCGAGATCTGATCTCAACTGCAGCGGAATAATTAATAAATTTTTTCGTGACTTTTGATTTCTCGAAAACTAAAATCTATTTAATTCTATAAAATGATTAACACAGATCATAATAAAGCAAAAATTTAATTCGTACCTTATTCCGAAGCTTGATCTTTATCTTGTCGTATCCCTCGAACCGTTTTTGAAACTGATCTGTTTCAATCACCGTAGCCGCACAAATGTCCGGCCTCTAACGGTATCCACAGAATAAGTTAAGAAAACTCTGTAACTCTTATAGAGAGGGTTAAGCATGAATTATTAGCTCCATAGAGCTTAAGTCTATTTATAATAAGCTTTGGACGTTTTAGTAATTTAATTGAAATTAAATTCTAATTTCAATTAAACTTTAATTAGA
>JANZXP010000194.1:18700765-18732323 GCA_027576715.1 Erythroxylum flavicans | reverse complement strand
AGGAATAATACATAAATGCAATATGAATCTCATAATTATAATCTCATTATAATTTCATTTGTAATGTACAATTATTCCATGGACTTTATCATATACATCTAAACATGTACAAGATAAATAATGCCTTTAAATAGTTTGTCACTAAATTACAACTAAAGCGATTGGCTGTAGGGCATAAACCGGTAAAATTTTCTTTTAACTTCTAACTTTATGATGATGTTATGAGAATGGATAATTAGATATTTGGTGCAAACAAAAAAATATAATGAAATTTAATTAAATATAGAAATAAGATTTTGTTGTTAGAGTTTAGATTTATATATTTGTGAATACTTTTGATTCTATACTTCTTTTTTATAATTATAATATTTGTCATAGATGTTGTTAGTGTTATCAAAGTTAATTTTTATAAAAATATTAATGTAAAAACTCTATCAATCAAATTATTCGTAGAAATTTTCAAAAAATATTCGAAGAAAATTTATGATGTAAACTTCAGATAAAGTCATTGATTAGTATTAATTATTTAAAATCATGTTTAAAACTTTTAAAATTTAACATAAATTAATTGTATCTTTTTTTAGTGTCATATATCATAATATGAATTTAATGCATCATAATATAAGATTATAAATTTATAAATCATTGATTAGCATATATTAAATTTAAAATTTTTAAAATAAAAATTGATGTTAATGTATAGATTTGAATTTACGGTAAATTATTTCAAATAAGCCTTTTAACAATTTATCAAATATGTCTTGACTTTTATTTTGTAACATTACATTTCATGACTCATGAAAAATAATATTTATAAATCCAATTGTAACATTATTAATGGTAAAACTTAATAATGTTCAAATAGATTTTACCATCATGTCAATACAATTTTTAAGGAATTTATAGAATTTGACCATATTTGGGTCTAATTTTCATTTATATATATATTTAAAAATTTTCAATCTTAAAAATTATGAAAAACTTTCTTCATCAAATATATACCCCCACTGTGTTAGATTATTATTAATAATTTCCAATTGTTTAAGTCAAAATTTTAAGAATTTATTTTTTTTGGAAATAATGGTTCAATATAGTTAAATTCTTGGACTAATTAGAATACATAGGTATACAATTTTTATAAGTAGTAATATTTAGTGTTCAAAATGAAAGTTGAGATATATATTTTTTTGAAAAAATTAATGGAGTATATATATTGAAAATGATTCAAAATAAAATAATACATCTTTTAGAGTTATACTCCTTTACCAAAGCCAACCACCGACTACTAATATCATGCTTATCAAAACGACTTCAAATTTGATATTTTGCTCATAGTTCAAGATATGCGATAAAAATTACCTTTGAATTTATTATTTAAAACATAAATAGTTAGAAATTATAATCTTTTTTATAATTAATTATTATGTCAATTCCCTTTTTAATACCACATGGTAGTGTTAAGAATAACATAATATTTTTCAATTTTTTGATGAATTGATGATTAGTTTCATTTAAGACTAATTTTTTAGGTAACATTTAATTACCTTTTAGGATTCTAACCAATATTTTAAATTTAGATTCCAATCTTATAGCATTATCAATTCTTTATTGCTTGACATTAATCTTTTTTAATGCATGAATTAAAGCATAAGTAATCACAATATAAGTATTAGGTTCTCATGAGGTTTGATATCTATATATGTTCATTTGTTTCATTTTTAAACTTTATTATCCGTATATTTTTACTATTGTGTTATGGGTAAAGCAGAAACTCTTTACGATTCACATTACAATATCATATGGAAAATTGAATATGAGTGATTAAAAATTTTAATAGAACATAAATATATATAGAATGTGGGTACATATATATATATATATATATATATATATAGACACACACACACACACATATACATGTTAAAATTGAAATCAAGAAAAAATTTGTTCATATGAGTGCTATATATTGTTTCATTGCAAAGTTGAGTGTCATTTAGGATTAAGAGTCTATATATTATTAAAAAATAAAATTGTATTTGAATAGATATTAATTTTAAATATAATTATTTAATTGAAATATTTAATTATATATTAAATATATTAATGATTTATAAACCTTTTAATTTCTTATTTGATGTACAAATACACAATTTGAGGTACAAATACACAAATTTCTAGTATATTCCTAAAAGGGAAAATTCTCATTCTATTACAAGTGCAAAGAACTAAAGATATTCGACTTGTCTTTTGTGATGACCTATTGCTTATGAGTGGAGTTAACTCCAACTCAATCAAAATCATGATAAACTCAATACAATATTTTAACAAGCTATTGAAGTTATCAATTAATAGGGATAACTGCCATTTGTTTGTCTTTATAAGTGTAACGTATCATGTTGAGTGGTTTGCCATTATTTCAGGTTTGAGCATAAATGAACAATCATATAACTTAGGTATTCCCAGAATAACTACCAAAAGATTGACTTTTATTAGCTACTAACCACTTTTTGAAACAGTTATATGAGATTTAATCACTGTAATTAAAAATTATTTTGATTTGCTGTTAGGCTTCAGCTTATCCTTTCAATCTTTAATAATATGCATGTGTATTGGACTTCAAATCTCATGCTCCTTAAAAATGTCATCAACACCGTAAAACAAATACTGAAAAAATCCTTATGGCTAGGGAAACTTTTGATGCTTCAAAAGCTAAAGTAAGATGGATTGATGTGTGCTTAAAGGAAGGACGCCTATGCACTTCCCTAATTAGACTAATGATTAAGGTGGTGATGAAAACAAAATATGGAGACTTTTTATAGATAAGAAAGCTTTATTGGTCAATAAGATCCACATTGAATATTTAAAAAGGGTAAGCTTCTAGAAAAAAGTTCCAAGACTGACTTATTTTGTTCACTGATTCAACTCTTGAAAATGAGGGACAATATAAGAAGAGTCATGAAAAGCATGATAGGTAATGGGAAATCTACTTTGTTTTGATATGATAATTAGAATGAATTAGGTTATCTTTACAAATTTCCTGAACTCTCGAGTTCGAGACACTTAATAACAGATTTGGTACTAGTTAAGGTAATTATCTAAGGGAATGAGTTATCTTACAACTTAAAAGGATTATCTATCATAATGACAAACCATCCAAATAATAGATCTAATCCAAATAAAGGGACTTAGAAGAGTTTAGAGAGTAAGTTGGCAGTTTATAAAGGATTTCTTTAAAACCCATTGTGAAATGAAAAGACGATGACCATGTATTTTCCTTAATCATGATTTTAACTTTTATATGCATAAAAAAATTGATTTTAAGGTATGAATTCCCTTAATTTATAGAGGGGGTCCCAAATCATACCAATGATGAAATTAGAAGAAAGTTTTGTTACCATCTCCATTCTATATTTAAAAGATAACTAAACTATATTCCTTATCATTAATATTTATCTCCATGACCTATAGATACTATGGTTAATTTTGAAGGACTAGATACTTTCACCTTTTAAAAAATTAAAGAAGAATCCACTTCACTTAGAGGTCCTCTTTATTTGTGTATAGTTTCCAATGCCTCTTGGTCAGTAGGATTTTGCTCATCATGTAGACTGAGGTGATGCCTATGTTGTGAAATCAGTGCAAGATCCATTCTCACGTAAAGTGGAATAATTGCAAAACATATTTTGTATAATTTTTTAACAGCCAAGATTACTTAAATTCTATAATATGATTAACAAATAAAACATATAAAGCATGAATAATAATTCATACCTTATTGTAAAGCTTGATCCCTTTCTTGTCATTTCCCTCAAAACCATTTTCGAAATTGGCTCCTCTCAACCACTACACTAGCATAAGCATTCAACCCCTAAAGGTATCTACATTATATATTGAGAGAACTTTAAAATTATTTTTAAGTGGGTCAGGAGATAAATGTTAGCTCCCTTGGAGCCTAAGCCTATTTATAATAGGACTTAGACATTTTAGTAATTTAATTGAAACAAAATTTTAATTGTAACTAAAATCTAATTATAATTATAATTAATTATAATTTAATATCAATTGATGTTTATTTATTAAATATCTTATATTTAATTATAAAGTTTCTCAAACTTTACAATTGATTCCAACTTGATTAAAACACCTTTTCTCTCTTTCGTTCTTTGTCTATGACTTATTAGGTTCACGAATATGTTGGCAATAGATATAAATTACAAATCTAAATCATATCTAGGATTAGATAAATTAAACTCTTTTAATTTATCTTTAATTCTCTAATTAAATAATTTATAACCATAGATCAAGATCGGCATCTAGCAACGCATCATGAAGACCAAAATATTTAGGATTGTTAAAGTGGTTTTAATTAAAAATTTTTATGCATCATTTTTTCGTATAATTCAACCCTTTCATTATACAATGTTTTGATTGGACATAAAGCATGGAAATAATATCTATTCTATTTGAATCCAATCATGTAAGTTCTCCACCATTAGTAATTATTTCTATTAATGAAATTTGAAAACTATTTAATAAAGTGTCATTTCACCTTCGCCAATGATTTTCTAAATCAATACTAATCGAATTCTCCCTAATCACTTTAGGGTGATGCATCTTATATTCATTACTCAACTACCTCCATATAGTTCATGCTATATCTAATGACTACTAACTAAGCAACTCATGACAAGAATATGCCATAATTATTATCAAAAGATAGAAATCCTATATAAAATAATTTGGTGATTTCAAGTCAAAGGATAACTTATACAATCACCACAATGAGAATTTCCATAGACATACAAGTAATGTTCCAAATGAAATTCTCATATGGGGTTACTGTAGTAAACTTGTTTTCTAACAAGTACCTATACATTTGTTCAAGTATATTCATACTTTATTTTATAAGATCAACCGCTTCCTTCATAAAAAAGAAACATAATATATTCTAGTCTTTTTATGATCTATTAATGTCCAATCTTAATAGCTCAATGACTATGAACAATTTAGGGATAATACATATATGCAATATAAATCTCACAATTACAATCTCATTATGATTATACAGTTATCCTATGGACTTTATTAAATATAACTAAATATATACAAAAAAATAATTCTTTTAAATAATTATGCATGAAACTAAAACCAACTCATTGGTTGTAGTACGTAAACCAACAAGTTAGACCTCCATACTACTTTGGTTGGCAAAAACTTGACCATTCAGCCTTGGGAATCTTAGCTATGTTATTTATTCCACTCTAGAGGAAATATCTAAGTAGATTGTTAATTGTTTTCATGTTTCCTTTTGGAAGAGCAAGATAAGAACATCAATATATGTATAAACTACTCAGTATGGAGATCACTAGCTACAGGCTTTGTTTACAAGGCAAGCATTTATTGCACCAATTGTTCAGTCTATTATAAATGGAATCTAAAAGGTGGGAGTAAATAACTTGAGTAAGCTCTTTTGTGGTGATAGGGACACTAATGTACGTAAAGGGAAGTTGTTATTATTTTAGCCTCTTGGAAATGGCTAAAAGACCTATATTAGGATTCACATATATAGAGATAGCAAATGAGCTTTTATAAGGGTTAAGAGCTAGATTTAAAATGCTTTTGAATACCTCTAGATAGTTGATGAAAAGCTCAATTAAAGTGCAGGCAGCTCCATATAACATATCAAAATCATATGCAAATGGGAGATAGAAAATACCTAGTTTTCTAAACCTTTAATGGAATTTGAAATTAGGTTCCTTTGCAATCTTTAGCTTGGTAAGCCTAGAAAATATCTCTATTCTAATAGCAAAAAAATAAGATAAAAAAGGGTCACCTTGCTGAGGCCACGAGTTGTTCTGGAGAGCTTAGTTGGCTCTCTATTCACTATGATTGAATAAGAAACTGAAGTGATGCAACTATGAAACCATGTGATGAATTTATGATAAAAACCTATAACTTATAGGGAGTTAAGGATAAACTTCTTGTTTAAAGAGTCAAAGGCTTTAGTGAAATCATTCTTTAGTGCATAACTCGTGATGGTAACTTTGGAGTTATAACTTTTAAATTAACTCTTGAGCTAACAAGATATTATCACCAATATTCCTTCCTTGAACATATTGCAACAAGAAATTGTTCAATAGTCATTCAAAGTGGAGGGATTTGTTACATTTGGAACTAGACAAAAGTATGTCATTAATCTCAATAAGTATCTTTTTATACTTGAAGAATTCACCAACTGAATTAACCACCATCTCACTAATGGAATCCTAAGTATTATGAAATTTTTTTACATTAAAGCCACTAGTCTAAGGGCTTTATTTGAGTAAAAAGAAAATAAGGTTTCCTTAATCTCATCCACTGTTACCTTTTTAGTCATCTCATATGTGCACTTGTTTGGGAACGAGCCCACTAAGGAGTTCCTACAATCTTCAAAAAGAGGTAAAGTATCAAAATAAAATCCTAGTATTTTCTTATTTTGTTTACATATAAATCCTTAAAGCTTTATTAGTTAGTGATTAACTTTCGTTTTGCATTTTTAGTTGAGACAATCTTATTTCTATATCTTCTAGCTTAGATAGCCTTATAAAATAACCTCTAAATCTTATCACCTTCTTTCAACCATATAATTTTGGATTTTTGCAATAACTATGAATTGTACGTTTCTAGTGTAGATGCATACTTCCTTATCTCTATACTCTCTTGCTCTTTAAGTGTTGAATTTGCAGGATTCAAAGAAAGCTTCTCCTAACATATGTTAAGTAAGGTTAATGCTTTATTTTTATCCTAGGTCATTGGGTCAGTATGTTTCTTCTAGAGATTAATCAGCTCAACCTTAATAGCCTTCAACTTTTTGTAGGCATTTCAAAGCTTGTACACCTTCAACTACCAAATTTAGGCCCTTATTAACTACCTTCTTAAAATTAGGGTGTTTTAATAGAGAGTTATAAACTTAAAAACAGGAATTGTTTTTGCCATCAATCGTCTTAGCTTGAATTATAAGGAGTGAATGACCTGAAGTAAGATGATTACCAAAGTTACCTTGTATAAGAGGGTAGTGAGCCATACAAACTGATTTCACTATACTTCTATCTACCTTTTTTTATAAGAACCAACTTCCTGTCTACCTATTAGTCCAAGTATATAGGTTACCTATGTATTTCTTATAAATAACCTCTAGTTCTTCTGTGAATAAAGAAAGTTCTTCATGTTTAAGCTTTATGTACCTCCTATAGCCTTGTGTTTCCATTGGGGAAAGAATATAGTTGAAGCCAACTATTAAAATCCATGGTGTAGTAGAGTTTACTCCTATTGATTATATGTGGTTCCATAATTTCTTTTTATGAGACTCCTAGTTTGAAGCATAAAAAATTGTATTGAGCAAAGGGGTTGTTGCTATATTAAGAGGACTTCACAGTGGATGTATTGATCTAAAAATGTCCACCTCCTCAATTAAAACATTCTAGGGGTAGACATGATAATTCTTCCATTGAAATGAGCATAATGGTTATTGATTGTGGACCATTATTTATTAAAGCCAAAGACCTTTTTGAAGTTAACCTTTCTTTATTTTTATTTCCATTAAACCAACAAAATGAGGCTTCTTAAGGGTTAAAAAATCCTTAAGATCTATTTTCTTGTTTGGGCTATTTAAGTCCCTAACATTCCAAACAAAAAGATTTATGGGGTAGGGGAAGAAATTGGTTTTTTCTTCCTCGATATCATTCCAGTCCTACATTTGTTAGTGCCAAGATTAGATATACAAGCTTTAGTTGTATTGGTATGGCTATATAACTCTCTATATTCTCAGAATGAATTAGTGGCATGTTTCATTGACCATGCTCCTTCTTATAGTCACCCTATTCATTAAAGATAATATATCTATCAAATATATTGGTGTTTTACAATGAACATTTACAAAAGCCAAGCTATTTCAATTAAAGGAATTCTTGACATGTGTGATTGATGGAACAATAAAGACTTGATTATCTTTAATAGGGGAAGGAACAACTATATCTTAGGTACTAAAATCCTTAAGATTAAGGTGTAAGATTCCTTCATTATTAGTAGTAGAGGAATCCTTTTCCTTTTGCCCATAGATGGACTCAATCTTTTTAGTGGTCTCTACTTCTTTATTCTTGGCCCTTTATACCATTGTTTGGTCTTTCTTCTTAGGCTAGCATAAGTATATAACCTTAATATAATCCTTAACCAACTATCCCTCCTCATTTAACCTCATTATTTTGATAAACTCCAAAAGCTCCTTATCTAGGTCTACCTCCACATAAACATGAATAAAATCAATCTGTTTTAGTTTGGTCGTGCTTTCATCAAAACTAAAGGGCCTTCCTAATGAGCTAATAATGTAACTAAGGCCTTCAGCGGACTAATATTCTAATAGTACTCTATGAAAATTTACCCAAACAGATATATATCTCAACTTAGATCTATCCAAGCCAATGTTGGGATACCATTTAGTGAAAAATAGTAACCTTCCTCGGATATGTCAAAAACCTAATTCTAAGATTTTTTTGGTGCATTATCTTTCGTCAAAAATTTAAAGATGAATAAATCATCTTCACTGAGTACATTATCTAAGCTAAGCTTACTCCAGTTAGGGTATACCTACTATGCATAGTTGCAAAGCATAAACATTTTTCGAGGAAATATCCTACTAGAGTTGATTGCCACACTAAGGTATAAGCCACTGGAGCCTTAGGGTTAGAAGGCTTATGTACCTTATTTTACTATAGGAATTCGATTCTTCCACCACCTTACTTCAAGCAAATTTCTGAGAAGAGAGCAGTTTTGAAGTAGTCTTCTTTGCATTATACTCGAGTTAGGAAATGGAGGAAAAGAAAGGTTCAAATCTAAAGTTAGTGGGGTGGCATCTTTAAGTGGAATGAAGGCATGGACAATGAGTGGTTCTTGGTGCACCATACCATGGGTGAATTGCTTTAAATGGTAATGAAAAGGTTAAGTGAATTAGATTTGTGTCAGGAGGCCAAGTAAACAGCAAATTGAGAGGCTAGAAGGAAGTGGGAGTTTGTCTTTCTAACCCATCATTTATGATCTCTTATAAGTTTTTATCTTTATACAATCATTCTAAATATTTTAAAGATACTTTTTAACAAAGTATATTTTTTCTATTTTACATCTTCAAAATTTATTTCTTACAGTTTTTATATTCCTTGAAAATTTTGGTCATATTTTTAATATATTTTTCATAACTTTAATTCCATTTCTAACCAATAATCCAATCATGATATCGTAGCTTGCATATATTTAAACATTATACATTGGCCATGTTTGGTAATTAGCGGATTGTATTAGCTGTTAGTTGATTCTATCAGTGGTTAGCTGAAAGCGAATTAATATAGTTGATTTGACCGGTGGATATCATCAACTGTTTATTTAAATATGTTTAGTAAAATAAACTATTTAGTATTTACTTTTTATCTGTAAAAAAACTTATGAGGGCGTGACTTAAAAAAGATTTATAAGGACATGACTATTATATCTTAGTATTTCTTTGAATATTTGCATAAGATTTTATATTTATGTTTCAATTTACTTTAGTCAATCATTCAAAGTTAAATAAATGAAAACCTATTTTTTAATGCTCTAAATAAAAATAATTATTTAAATTAATGTTCGAAACTAAACTGAAAAAATGTAATAGTTAATGAGAATAAAACCTATTTTTAGTTATAAGGACATATAATCCTTTAATAAAATTAGTTTTATCTTATAACTAAAACTAAAAAAAGATTTTTAATAATTTTATCTATTAAAAATAACATTTAACATAACTTTTTAGACATAATAACTATTTTTAGAAACATTTTTATGTTTAAAAATATTTAAATATAAAAACATATTTTAAATTTAATGATTTAATTCTTCTTGATTACAAAATTTAATCCAAGTATTAATAAGTACGACGAATGTAACTTGAAACTTTCCTGCCTAACCCAATCTTCGAATCTAACATTATAGAAAATTTTGGTTGTTATAAAATAATTTGGTAGCGATTTTTGTATTATATAATACAAAATCCAATGATACTTATTTTATTTAATTAAAAATGGAGTAATTTTTAGAAATAATGATACCGGTATGAAGCAAACAATTTTATTAAAGAAAAAATTTCATCTTGATTTAATTTTTTAATAAACCATAGTATTTTTTTAACTTTGAGTAAATTAAATATACGCTTATCTATCTCTCTCTTTCTCCTATCATCTCTTGTAATTTGTAATAACTTTTGGGTACAATTGTCTTTTCGTCCTTTAATTTCTCAGTCATCAGAGCAAAATGCTCCTTATATGGCGTTTTAAAAAACAATGAATTAGATTCAATCTATCAACTCAATCAGCTGATTATCAAACATGATTATCAGCAGTTTGACATGGGCCCTGTTTGGCTGATTATATCATCTGTTAGCTAATAACTAATTATATCAGTTGATTTGACCAACGGATTGCATTAGCTGTTTGTTAGAGATGTTTGGTAAAATTAGTTGTTTAGTATTAGCTGTTTATGTGTAAAATAACTTATAAGGACATGAATTTTAAAAATAACTTATAAGGACATGAATTTTAAAAAAAATTGTAAGAGCATGAATATGGTAAATCAAGTTTAAATACAGAATCAAAGTCCTTGTATATTTTTACTACAGTTTGAAATACGATTATTGCATTCCTCTTTGTTATAGTTTTTTACAGAGCCTTCATTTCAACTTATTTAGAGAAGTCATGTTCACCTATACTGTTTCATCATCTATGAGCAATTTATGTAACTCTTTTTATTTTTATTTTCGTTTAAAGTCAACATTGTATTTATAACCTATTGCTGCATAAAATAATTATAAGAATAAACACTGCTTCTAAAAACGTAAGTATCTAGGAACCTCAACTAGGCTGTCCTACTTACCAGAAATTGTTGTATATTAGAACCAACAAAAATATGACGTGTGTAGTACTTAATTGCAATTTAATAAAAAATACAATTTAAACAACAAGATCTTACGCAACTTAGCAATAGAATTTAAAGGGCACAATTGACTTTTGATATTTAAATCTTTGGCCGTTGGTAGAAAATGCTCTTATATAGGAGCGTTTTCATTTTTGGTTGTTTGTTTTAAATCAACCAATAAATCTGCTACTCTCTAAACACCTTTAGTAGTTGTTTGATGGGTCAAACTTCTGAAAACAACAAATCAGCTAAAAAAATAGCTGATTGGTAGCTAACCAAATGAGGCTATGGTCAAACAATCAAATACCTCTCACAATGCTAAAAAATAACTGATCAAATATTTACCAAACAAGGCCGTTATAAATATTAATTTTAGTTGACATTTGATTTTACTCTTCTTTGCATAATAACTCCGAATCTATACTGCAATCTTAATTGAAGAAGAAGATAAATAGTAGTGATAAATTTCATTTTCTTTTCTTTACCATCATGTTTATTTCTTATTAAAATTTACATGATGTTTAAATACCTTGTGTAATTTTTTTAATGATTGATACTAATAATTTTAAATGATATTAATAATTAAAATTATGTTTGTGCCTATAATTTCTTTATCAAATAAGTTTAGCATTTTGTGTAACGTGAACTTTTATTAAAACTTTTAGATAAGAAAATTTAATAATAGTTATCAAAGTTGTTGTTTCTTTTTTTCTTTTTTTATTAATCTAAAACATTTTATTTCATTAATCTAGATTTCAATAACATAGAGAATTTATCTCCAAAAGAGTTTCTATATGATTTTTAGATGTAGAAATATTACAAATATTTTTTAGAATGCTATCTATCTATCTATCTATCTATCTATCTATATATATATATAGCAACTATTGACAACTTTAGGGAGGGATCAGTTAATAAAGGTCGAAGTATCATGGTTAATCTGACCACAGTTGCCACTCGTGTTACCAAATAAAATAAAGAATCACAGACAAGAATGATGCTTGGAGAGACTAGTAAAAGAAGCTACTACATGTACATATGCTGATGAAATAGTCTAAGCCACCATTGACAATTGGGTTGGCAGAATGAAAAATATCAAGGAAAAGAAAGGCAAATGCATAAGATTGGTTGAAGAAAAAGATGATGACACTACCAAATTAACACTCTTACGTGGATCTTTCCATATTCTGAGACCGATTGAAGCATGTGATACTCAAGTAAGTGGAATGCAAACTCAGCTGCGACTCAGTGATGGTGATCAAATTAGCTTTGGTCAACTTGTTCATATTATGATGCATAAAGTTAACAAGAATAGATGAAAGGTGGCCTATTGAGCAAGTAAAAAGTAAGCAATATGGTTCCATGGAATTTCAAAAGAAGTGCCTACCGAGTCAGCATATAGCTTTGCCACATCACTCAATGACATGGAGGCGTCCCTGTCACCGCTATAAAATTGTTCCCAGTTGTAAAATCATCAGCTGCTCCTAGTCTTATTGTACTGCTTTCACCCAGGACTCAGAATGATGCGCAGCTTAGCCTTAGAATGACTAGGACATTTCATGTCCAATTGAGAATCTGCCTTGAAATGAGATATTAAGAATGCTTTGAAAATTGACTTTAATAGAGGCAATGACTGCAAGTCTCAAAGCAAAATTCGTCTTGTAGTTAGATCCTCTAATTCCATTATGCTGGCTTCTGATGACTGAAATATCAGAAAACTGAATTTATCTGAATAATCATCTTTTACATTATTATGTTTTATTTTCACAATCTTGACTTTCTTATGCATGTGTGCATTTGATATTCAGAGAACGACGACACAAGCAATCACATTCAGATTCTATTTCACACCACTAAGTTCAGCAACTGGAACCATGACATAAAACAAAAACAGTCCCCCGTTATCAACGAGTTTCCTGTCGACACATCTGAGAAATCAAGTTGTGGGGTTTGACATAAGCCCCACGATGAACGCTGGCGTATAGATTTTGGCCCTGAAGTTTTAGGTTATTTGAAGCAATGCCATAGGGAGACGGCATGAAGAAATTGGCTTGACCTGAATCAAAGACCACTATTGATCCATCCTTAGAGTGATTCCAGTCGATGAGAACTTTCTGCATATTGATGGGCTTTTGCTCTGGCGAGATGACATTGAACTGATCTAGAGATCGAAGCTTGTCTCCATGGGATTGAGGAGGAGTCGCGTCTGTGAGATTCACGGTTGTGATGTCATGTATGCTTGGTCTTCTCTTGTCTTTCACTCCAGAAAGCTGTTGCCTTATGAAGTACTTTTGTGCATGGCTTGCCACTTGTGTTGGAGTCTTAGAAACTACGAAATTTCGGGATATGTTTCTCCAATCCCCTTTACCATGCTTTAGTAATCCCATCAGGAATCGCCTATAACTCAGAGAGAAAGACGCGAACAATATGATCAAGCATGGATACAAAAAGTTTTTATAATTAGAGGAACGATTTTTCTGTCACTCGGGAAAGAAACAAAAAGTAGAAAGCAATTGGTATGCAATCAATCGTAACATCTAACTCAACTTTTGATGCTAAATCCTGAACCAGCTGCAAAATCAACGTGAACTTGGAAATAGATAATCAATTCCTGATATCAAAATATCACGTGGTCCAGCATCATTAAAACAATTTCAAGACCTGAATTGTAAATTTAGAAACATAATTTAAAGGGAATTCACCTGTGCTCCTCTTCTGTCCATGGCACACCTTTTTTTCTGGCCTGATCAACGTTCTTAACTATCAAAGGCCTCTTTCTATAGGCATCAAAATCACGATTTTCTACCAACTCCAATGTGAAAGACGATGTAAGGTAACCTGGGATCGGTATCTTCCCTGCTTCTATGTTGCTAACGTCTTCTTCTAGTTCTCTATACTGCTTGATCACATCATAAACTGTCTTTCCTGGAATCATCGCTGCCACTTTTCTCCACCTTTCAGGGTCATGTTCACCGTATATAGCCAAAGCACTCTCGAATTTTTTGTTCTCTTCTCTTGTCCACTCTGTGCTTTCGCTAAACCAACTGTTACTCGACTTGAACGAAGATGGATATAGAGTTTCCATGACTTCTACTTCCTGCGTGCTCTGACAAGTTCACATCAGAGTGAAGCGTGAAGGATTGAAGGGTTGGAGGAGTAGAGAAACAGGGGAGAGAGAAACGGACAGTGTCTGCAGAGACCGGGTTTTTATTGTAGTTGTGGTCAACAAGACATGAAATGCAGAATCATATGCCGGGAATCAAGAATCTCCCTTTCGTAACAGCATAAACCAGCGAATCCAATAAAGACCCAACTTTGGAGAATCGAAAAGAATCATGAATAGTTGAGGGAAACCTAATCTCCTTCCGAAGAAATAATTTAAGAGGACGAGAAGAAAAGCCCAGACATATAAAGGTTCAACTCTGTATCGGAGAAAATCTTGATAAAATTAATGTCAGGGTTTGAATATACTTATGTTGAAGAGCTAAAATTGGTTATAGTGAGAAAAAACCTTGGAGATCACAACATCAAAAGGAGTAGATGATGAGTTTTGGAGAAAGTTAAAAAGCAAGAAAAATAGCATCCAAACAGAGGTTCTGAAGATATATAAAAATGCGTTAGAAGGAGGAGGGTGGTACTGATGCAAGTTCAGCTGGTAGGTAAGAACAAAGAGACGATGGAAACACAGTAAAGTCGCCAATATTTTGGTGACTGATTGGCAAAGGAGAGCCTTATAAAGGTGGCTGGTTTGATATTGATATTGGCATGACAATATGGCATTTGTCTGGGCTTTTTGGCACTTTTTATCTTCTAGCCCAATCTTATTATACAGGAAAAGGACTTTCTGGAGATTGAGCATTCATATGCATAACAATACAAGGAATCGGAATAAATTGAAAGTTACTGAAGCACAAGCGATTAAGAATAAAACGCATTCTGTAATGATAGCAAACTATTACTCAACAGTTCTACAAATTGCGGTACTTCATCTCGTACCCTTTTCATTTACAGATTAAGCCCCAACGTAAAGAGGGTAGACAAATAAAGTTTTTGTTTTCTCCAAACCATTCAGGTCAGCACCAGATCTTTTGGTCTCATTTTTCAAAATATACTTTCAAACCAGATGATCGTTTGCCAAAATTGAAACACAGAAATTTAAGGTGAGCGAACAATGGCCCTTGTCAAAATTGAACCTATATAGAAACAAAAGAATGGGCCAAATGGAGGAGTTTTTCAAGAGTTCTATGTGATAGGAAGATTTCTTTAAAACTTAAGGGGAAGTTTTATAAAATTAATTCTTCCAACCATATTATACGGGGCAAAGTGTTAGCCTACCAAACATAGACATATAAGACAATTATTGGTAGCAGAAATACGTATTTTTCGGTAGATGTGTGACATTACAAGGACAGATAGGGTCCGGAATCAGGTGGTGAGAGATAGACTATAGGTAGCTAACTTTGCTAACAAGTTGAGAGAGATTAGACTTAGGTGATATGGGCATGTGCGTAGGAGGCCCTCCGATGTTCCGGTACGAAACTGTGAGAGAATAACACTTAGTGAATAGAAGAGGAGAAGAAGGAGGCCTTACAAGAACTGGCGGGAAGTGATCAAAGAGGATATGTCAAAATTGGCACTTAATGAGGTAGTAGTTAGAAATAAAAAAATTTGGAGTAATCGAATAAGGGTAAAGGATTAACCGTGTAAAGGATTAACCGTTCTAGATACTCATAATCAGTACAGTAGTACTAGGAGATGCTGAGGTACGATGTGCGGTTTGCATGACAGATGTGAGGAGACAGTAGGGGGCCATCCCGGCAGGGTCTCTGAGTAGCTCCCCTTACTAAGAGACATGATGAGATTGGAATTTGTAGCCTATTAGGTTCTCCCAAATCTGGCCTTGTTAAGGTATTTCCTATTATTTGTATTTATTTTCTGTTGTTATTTCTGTAACCTGCATCATTCGTATATTGTTTCGTTTGCATGTAAGTTTACCGGAAACAACATCTCTACTATGTAGGGGTAAGACTACATACTATCGCACCTCCTCAAATCCTGCCTCATTGCGAGATTTCGGACTGATGATAATGATATAGAAACAAAAGCTTGGTACTATTTAACCTGTCCGATTGCAAGTGGAATAACAAAAAAAAAAAAGGAACTTTATAAAGCATGTACATTTCTTCAAGTTCAATTCCAAAGCTGAACAACTTTCAATCCGGGATAAGATTAAAACTGTATTGGAAGGCCAACCTTGTGCAAATTTTATTCCAACTCTTTCAAGCAGCAAGCTAATTGGCCATATAAAAGAAAAAAGAAATGCACAACCCATTGGTTTCTTCTATTTGGATATTGACGGTGTTGATAAATTCAACTTAATTAAGTCCTGCTACCTTTCTCTTGCAATGCCTAGTCTCAGTTCAATCTCTGGTTCGAAAGCCGTTTCCATGTTTAATATCTAGCACTTCGGAAGGTCACTAGGAGGGGGTAGAAGCGACTCGTTTGGGCCTTTTCCATTGTCCACCACAAATCCCATTTTTAGTCCCCAAGTTGTGTGTACTTCCAAATGGCAATGCAGAAACCAGACACCTGCACAACCACCACTATGTCAGAATATTGGAATAGCTCTCAGGTATCCCTTTGCCACTTCATGTCAAATGGTCCAATTATAAATAAAAAGACAGAACAGGAAAACATAAGTGAAGCACAAACATTTACTACCGTGTCAAAGCAACGTCCGCCTTGATATCCTACATTATCTGACTAAAATTTAGAGTTACCTGGATTATCTGCCGTGAATCTGATTGCAGTCCATCCCCCAGTAGGTACACTAATTGTGTTCCGCGCCACAGGATCAACCAGATTAAAGTTCTTGGTGTCCTTGTTTGCATTAAAGTTTCCTACTCCTTTACCAACGACAAAGAAATCAAATCCGTGAAGATGGATTGGATGGCTTTCAGGTGCTATCATGCTAGTACCTTGGAGCACAACTTGTACGGTATCGTTGTAAGCAAGCCTATAAAGTCTAGTGCCATTTGTGGTCTGCAAATTAGTCGGTGGATTACCAGTATAATTATACGGATTTGGAGGGTTAGCAGGAAAATCTTGGGTGAAAACCCCACTTATGTTGTAGTAATGTGCTTGAAGTAGAGCTGTAGTAGGCATTACAAAGCTCACGTTATTAATATCTGCCACGGATTTGCTACCATTGACACACGTTGGACAAGGGTTGATGCCAACACCAATAGCGAAGAACAGTGAATGGTCTACGTTTAATTGGACTTTTGCAGGGTACTCCTTTGAGTTTAAGCTTCGAAGATTGTTCATAAAGTTCATTGCAACTGGCGTGGCGTTTATGGCTGGTGTATTGGTTAGGACTGGAGGGGAAAATGCGAGAGTTCCTTTGTAGCGTAAAAAGGCCAAAGCAGTTACGTTGTCGACGGCTACCACAGTGTCCATGAAAGGAGAGACACCTATCACGTACTTGCCCACATTTTTATTTGCAGTTAGCAAGGCATTTGTGGTTTGGCCAGGGCCTATAAAAATGGTGTCCGTGGTGAAGGCTTTTGTGTAAGATGCATCAACTTCAACGACTGTTAGATTATGCCCTGCTATTCTGAAGAAGAGCTCGTCGTTTACTGCTGCGTTCACAATTCTTAACAAGTACGTCTTGCCACGTTCAACTTTCAAACTGAAACCTGCAAACGAAATGATGATAGAAAAATAAACGTAAGTGTCCATTGACTGTGTTAGACGTACAATTTGAAATGCCAAGTTATTACCCTGAGATGTGCAATTAGGAACTGGTCCTGGATGACCATTAACCGTATGAGCATCGGATAGATTCGGTGCTAAACCGGTTTGCATTGCCCGGTTGATCACAGTTTCAACATCTGTTTTCCACCACTCCCCTACAACATAACAAAACCCTTCGTCAGGCATAGGCTTGACTTAAGGAAGGAGCTTTCATTAATCATTTTATTTAAGTTACCTAGCACGATGGTTTTTTCCTTCTCAGGCTTTGGGAAAGGATAAGGAACTCTTTTCTTGGGAAAAATGACTATGGCGCCATGTACAGTCGCTCTAAGCCACGAAATATGGGCATGCCATAGAAGTGTGCCCCTCTGGCCCGTAAGAGTGAAATTGTAAAGAAAGCTTTGTCCGGATTGTATTGGACATTGTGTGATGTATGCTGGCCCATCTGACCAGCCCGTACGCAATTGCCTCACTCCATGCCTGAAGATTTGTATAAAGTAAATTTCAAGCACTTAATTTTAGAATTTTCATCACAAATGCCTCTCAGTTCTCACCAGTGGATGGTAATATTGTTCTGGACATTGTTGATGACCCTTACAAGGACATTATCGTCTTCCCTTGCATAAAGAGTTGGCCCAGGAAACTTGCCGTTGACGGTCACTATGGACTTTGTGGCACAAAGCTTTGTCACATTCTTCAACACCACCTGCACGCAGTTGCCATTATACCAAGACGATATTATCTATCAGCTCTATCTTACCTTGTAGATTATGTTTTATGATATCATATATAGCATTCAGAGTTTTGTGTTTCCTATAAACTTGATTGCTCCCAATGACAATAAAACTACATTACTTAATGGTACTAATTAAAAACTAGATGAAACTTAAATTAGATATGTAACTGTTTAAGTATTAAAAGTTTCACTGAATGAAACCCCCCTTTTTTTTCGGTTGGTGAAACAAAACTTAAGTATATCTGTTTTTGTTTTGTAAAATTAAATATGTCATGTAACACCCTAACATTTATTATTATTATTATTATTGTTATTATTAATCATCATCCTCCTCCTCCTAAAAAAAAGAACCATAAAAAATAGTTCAGAACTTAATAACTGATCAAAGAAACTAATTAGAACCCGGAGAGCTTTCCTTTCCTGGGGTTCTGGCCCTAAATAAGCCTAAAGTTGCAAACGTGACAATATGGCGTTGGAGGTTGACCTAGTCAGATAAGAATTGCATAATTAAATTGTTGCATGCTATCTGCAATATCTTTTTCTTGGTCTATGACGAGCCACTCCAAAAAGCGAAGACACTTACATTGAACTTATAGTGACGAACGGCAGACTCCACCCATGCAGGATAAAGGAAAAGCATGAGAAGCAGCAATAGTCTTGCCCGAGTGTCCATGAACTCTTCCTCACTCACCTTTTTCTCCCTCGACAAGATAGTTTATTTATGACTAACACTAATATCAGACCCGTCACCTTGTGTTTATATAAAGCAAATTTGTCTTTGATGCAATGTCATTTTTGCCTGTTAGGTGAAGGGAAATTTTAGCCATATGTACTTCTTTCAGGTTTTCTTGCATGTTAAACAATGTCGTTCTGTTCATGTGGAACCTCATAGTTTCCATTGCCAATCGAAAATCCCTTCTGTGACTTTGAAACGTACAGCCCATCTGAATGTATATCTCTCTATGTCCATCCAATGTTTTCCAGTTTTCGTGCATGTAAAGCCATGTATCATATCTATCACAGGGTGCAGAAATACATTGATACCTTCATAAGCACATACGTAACTCCTTGAAAATGAAAGATGATTAATTATTTTTCTTTCTTAATCACACATGTATCGAAACAATTCTTCCTTTTTGTGCTAACTATTTTTTAAAATTATTTTCGATTAATTGGAAATTTACTACTTAAAAATTGAACCAAATCTGAGCGTCGTTTTCAATTCTATCATGTTCTTAGGAATAGAAAAAGGGGCAATACCCTAATTTGCTTAGTTTTAGATGTTTCGAATAGCATATAGAACTCACCGGTCGATTATTCTATTTACAATTTGCATACACATTGGAATATAAGCGTTGGAAAAATGGCAGCCGTAAGCTTTCCAGAAGAGTACAAAGGTATGTTGAGGTGGGCACTTGTGGTGGTTGGTAATGTTCTACCAATATAAGAGATGTCAACAAAATACAAATATTGCGGTTGAGAAATGATTTTCAAGAAAATGAGTGTCCAGGCATCAGTTCAAAAGGCTTCAAAGAGGAGATTATCCGTAAACCTTAGCCCTGCCAGATTGCTTTTTGAAATTCCACAATTTTCTCGTTAGTCTTCTCTGCTTTTTCCTCTCTAATAGAACTAGAAGCAGACCTCCATGTATACCCACAAAATATGTTTCCATTTTTATCCTATAAAGCTTCAAGCTTCTAAGATTGTCCTTTAAGGCATTTCTTGCAGTCTAAGAATTGCAACATTGAACATAACATATAAAAAGCTTCAGAACACTATGTAGTGATCAAGAAAAGTAGGTGAACTCATCGATTTTCTCCTGTGAGAGAAACAGAACTAGAAAAGGTATATTGTCCTGAATTGCAGTTCTCTTTTCACTGGATTACATGATAAAATTGCTTACTAATTCTACTTCGAGGCAATTATTTACATTACAGTTCCTAGAACAGCTGTTCTCCAAACTATTTTAGTGACTTGTTAGCTCGCTGACTTGTCTTCAACATGACACTCATGTAGTTGTGTTATACCAAACTTATTCAAGATCAAGTACAAACATCCAGTAACAAAGATTATTGATGAAACTGTATAAAACAAGGTAACATCGAAACACACCTGATTTCAATCCATCATCATCACCCACTTTGAAATCCCGCAATAAAGCGGGGTCTGGAGAGTCTGATAGTACGCAGCCTTACCCCTACATAGTAGAGAGGCTGTTTCCGGTAGACCCATATGCAAATGTGACAATAAAAAGTGATGCAGATGAAAACTGATAAGTTAAGAGTGGAGGTAAATAAAATTAAATAAATACATAAAGAAATAAAATAAAACAAAACCAAATAAAATAGCTGCTATGGTGACTAAAATCGTTGTGAGTAGATACAAGTTTAAAAGAAAAGTTATTAAAAAAAAATATAAAATAAATAATAATAATAATAATAATAATAATTAGAAACATTGTAAGAGAGCTCAAAAGGAAAAAAAGACTGGAGTGCTAGCGAGGGACTCTTTGGAGAGTTTACAGATAGAAAGAAAATCGTAGAGACACGTTATGCCCAACACAAATAGATACCCTGACTACCAAAGGAGGTCTTGTAATGGCACAAGTATGAGTTACTAATGGTAAAAACTAGGAAAAGACTGATTGGAGAGGATTAAATCCTTTCCACAGTCTCAAGCCATCATTTATACGCATGAATAGGGCGTTGCGGCGCAGTTGGTGGTACTACCAATGAAGGGAATCGCCGAAATTGCATGTTACCAAAGTCTGAAAAGCTATTCCAACAGCGGGAAATAAATGCCTTGCTAAATGACAAAAACAATAATCAAGACACCCGTTCTCTTGTCCTCTCCCCCTCACTCACCCTCTACAACTACACTCTGCGACGTCTTAAGTAAAGAACTCCATAACTACACGACATTACAAGCTATGCCATCCTAGCCTTCAAGTAGTAAAACACAACCGTTGCTATCTGTCTAGCATGAAATAGTAACTCTCAACCAACGTAAAAAAACTAACTTACCAAGTAGGGAAGAAACTACATTAGAGCAAGGGGAACTGTGATTATACAGACCCATTAAAAACAAGGAAGAAGGAATAAACCTCCTAACCCCAAATTGCGGAGCAAAAGAAGTGAAAAGCACAACCAAAGCCAATGTATGCACATATATGCAGAGAAACAGTTTCACATGCCATAAGGAATCCAACACAAATAAAGCCTGTGACAACCCCTACCCAAAAAACCTCGTTACTCAAGACAAACAGAAAAGGGGGTTGTATTCAATAACTCAAAAGAAGGAAACTTATTGAAAAGCATGTTATTGATAAGCATTTCTAACACTCAGAACCTCCCCTAGCTATGAATAAATCGATGCAAGGAACTTACTATTGATTAGCAGAAACTATGGCTACTGTTCACAACAAAACATGCAATAAACCCAGCTAATCTTGACCACCCCATCCACCATACACAAAAACCTATATCTATAAAACACAATACTCACCCCAGCAAGTGCAAGAGGAATACAAAGACAAAGCAAAAGAAGTACCTGGAAAAATCTTGGGAGAGTAAAGTAGGGAGAGGACGATATCTTACTTGCCCTAATGCCAAGCGAAAATAGTTAATGTCTCACATACCTTAGATTTTGGAATAACTTTGACACCATATCTTGACCTTTCAAGCAAACAACAACAAAACCTCCCAAATGTCAAATCTTTATGGCGACCCCACATCATCGGAGCCACCTCCGAGCACCAAGGGAGCCTCACCAAAGGAAGATGACAATGTACGGGACCATACCAACCTCGTCGTCCCCTGGAGTTTCAACGAACTTGGAGTACATACCAGTGGCGCCCGTAAGAACAACCAATCAATTAAACCAAAATGCGTTACACATCTTTTCTTTAAGTTAAATTATATTTCAAAAGCCTCTTCAAGGAGAACAAACTACAGGAAGTCAAGACTCTTAAGTCTTAATTATAATCTGAGATCTTAAACTAAAGAAATTGCTACCATCCCAAACATAGAAAGAAATATTTAGTCCTCAAACTAGAGTAAGGATAGAAGCAACTTAGGTTGCTATCTCTGACATAATTAGTCTCAAATTTTACTAGTGCAATTAGCTAACATTTCATCTAACTTTCATCTCCCTGCTTATCTATATATTAATTGCTTTTGCATAAATAATTTCTTTAATCCAACTCTAAACATTATAAAACATATTGTTAATATTTTTGTTGGATGTTTTGAACAATTCCTGAGTTTCTCTCAATCCATATTGCATAAGCACAATAGTTAAATGTGATCTTCAACAAATTTTGTCTCCTTTAGATTTTTAATCGAATTTGTTTACCCACACAATCATCCTAAATGCATTGGCAATTACAAAAGTATGGTACTTGCTTCCATAAGATTGATGCGTAATTGTATTTAAAGAACAAGTGGATAATAATCTCTTGTTCCTCTTCTATAAGATTAATATGTAATTGCATTTGAAGCAACAATGATTAATGTTCTCTTATTCTTTATTATAGAGAAAGTGAGACCCATTAATTAGGATTCCTTTTAGCCTATCCAATGTTCTAAATCTCTATTCACTTGCAAACCAGAGAATAAAAGAGGCTTTTGAATTGCAACTGTTATGTCGACTCAAGTTTTCCAAGATATTTTTGGAAGAGTCTATAAATTTCCAAACAAGATGTTTCGGTGAACTAACCTAGAATTGTATGCTAGCCATATCACTGAATTGTCTTCGTGGACTTAAGGTTAATTGCTAGTATTTGTTCCATTATAGAAGTGAAACTGTAGTGATTACATCCTTATTTTTTTCCCTTATATTATTTCTTTTTGACTTTAGCATCCTCTATAAGTATAGGCATTAGATGGTTGAATTTTGGGAGCTTATAGAGGGGTCCTTATCGATTCCTAAAAATGAGGTATAATTCTCATTCCTTATTAAGAACTTTATTTAAAGGCTAAATCATTCCTTTAGCTTTAGCATTCAAAGTGTTACTAATATGGTTCTTACTTTTGGTTTGAACTTCCAAAAGATTAAACCTAAATAGGTTCTTTTTTATAAATATAGCTTCCAGATTCTTTTAACATGATCATTTTCTTATTACCTTGATAGAGTTGATTTCCAATACACTTCATCCTTTGGAGTACATACACTTGTTTACTTGATTTTGGACTAAGTAGTATTGTGAGCTTCTCTTAATAATAGAAAATTCTTGAAAAATTTTTAATGGCTATGATTAGGTTTTGAGGGAGGTATAAGTGTGAGCTCTAATATACATGTCAAATTATTGAGAATGGAAATGATGAATTACAATATACCTATATATAAAATGTTTTTGTTGATCTAACTGTCACCTATTCGATGAATGAAATTAAATAATGATTAACAATCCTTGGACGTGAGTCTTTTTGCTATTATATGGATACTAAGTCACTTAAATGGTAGTTTCTCAAGTTCTAGGCCAAAAATGTTCGAAATTTAATTGCATAGCTTTGGATTACATGATGAAAAAATAGGTTCAAATCTTGCTGTTGGTGATTGCTAGCCCTAATATATCATTAATCTTCGATTATAATTATTATCAGGGTCCTTACCAACTTTGCATAAGCACCATATAGGAGAATTACATCATTTCTAAATAAGAAGTGATGTATCTTTATCATTGTGCATTTATAGTACTACTTGAAGGATCCCTTATTATTGATGTCCTTGTCAATTAGCTTTTATAGAGCTTCTATAAAAATTACGAATAGATAAGAGGATAAGGGATCCATTTTTCTTAGCCCTTTTTCTTTATTGAATAATTGTGTTAGCTCTCTATTCACCAAAATGTTATAGGATGTTGTTGTGATATATAGCTCCATCCATTTGATTAATTGTTTTGCAGATCCAAGAACCTATATTACATTAAGGATGAATTCCTATTTAATATTATCAAATTCCTTGTGCATGTCTATTTTCATCATATAACTCTTTATCAATTTATTTCTATAACAATCCTCACATTTCTTATATCAGGAGTATATGATCTCCTATATTCCTCCCTTAAATGAATGATACTTAAATTGGATTAATGATTGAGCTTAGGATTACTTTCAATCTAGCAACTAACATCTTAGAAATTCTCTAGTATATCACATTATAAAAAGATGTAGGTCTATAATCTTGCATGGTAAAAGGGTTAGGATTCTTAGGAATAAGGCAAACAAAAGTTTTGTCCATTTACTTAAGCATTTTATCCTTTAAGGGAGGTTCTAAGATTTCCTTTAAGACTAGACCTTCAACCAAATGCCATGTATTTTTTTTGATAAAAATAGACATTGATTCGATCAGGCCCTACTGTATTATTTGGGTTCAAACTATAGAGAGCCATCTCTATATCATCTCTATTGAATGGTCAGAGAAGCCATTTAGCTTGATTTGTATTAATTGAGCTAATTATGAGTGTTTTAGATACTATAAAAAAGAAACACCATTCACAGATCTACCTAATGTATTCTTGAAGTTATTGTAGAAAATCTTCTTTAAGTTAGATTGTTTGTTTTACGTCAAGTCATTAGTATATGGCAGTGTAGCTATTTTACTAATGTTTCTTCTTATTAGAATTACATTATAAAAGTATTTTGTATTTCTATCTCCAAGTTTCCCTTGATTTTTTTTCTATTTATAGAATGATGAGTTTCCAGAGCTTGATTATAGTTCTAGAATGTTATGCTCTCTTTCAATTTTAAATTGTCATTGTTTGCTTCTATATAGAGATATCTTAGCCTATTTTTAAAGGTTTCCTTTTAATTTGGATATTGCTTGTAGTGTAGCTAAATTTCCTTATATTCAATGCATTTATTTCTTCTTTAATAGCTTATAGTTTCTTTATGATTTATAGGCTTCAAATCCATTTGTATTTGTTTCCAACCTTTTAGCTACTGCTTCTTTAAGTCCCTTTATATTGGTTAGATAATTATTAAATCTAAAGGGGTCATTTATTTGACTTATTGTTGTAGAAAGTTGAATCTTAATAACCAAGTAATCACATATGAGTTAGTTGCTAAATGTACCTTAATCTTTAGGAATTAACTCATCTAATTAGTATTTAACATAACTTAAGTTTCTTTCAGATGAATCGTTTCTTTTATTGTTTATTTCTCTAAGTAAAATGATTTCTTTTATAACGTAGACCATATACTTCAATTTGGATGACATAATCCCTAAATCCATTATTAAATGATTTAAGATTAAATTAGATTCTTCTGAGTTATGTGAGTATGAGGTGCTATTAGAATCTCCCAATATAAGCCAAGGGGTTGAGAGGTCTAAGAAAATTCTTTTAGGTTCATTCTATAGAGAATTCCATTATAAAGTAAGAATAAAAACATAAACAACAGTGATATTAAGGATGGTCGAGCTTCTATTTGGATTAATTTTTAGATGAAATAATTAAGCTGAGAAGCTAATATACATTATCTTTAATATCTTAAGGTCATATGCCACTGTAATTCTTCCATTACAATGGGATTAATGGTTTGATAAAGCTATCCATGATTTTCTAAAAAGTCATACATTCCCTCTAAACTTGCTTGCTTTTAGTTTTGTTTCTAGTAATTTAACTAAAATTAGCTTCTTTATAATTAAATAGTTATAAATCGTTACTTTTTAGGAAAATTGATATCCCTAACATTTTATGTGATTATTGAAATTAAGAGGTGGAACAAGACTTAAAGCTTTTTTTAACCTTACTTTTGGCTCTCCTTCTTGGTCATTTTTTACTTACTAATGAAAAATTTTCCCCTTTACTTTAAATCTTGATCTATAACAATTGAATCAATAGGTATGGCTTGAAATTGGTTGCATAATGGAATAGGAATTAGATCATGATTAATTAATGGAGCTCTTTTTCTTATAGATTATTAAAACAATTTGTTTCCTTTTGTTAGATCTCATATCCTCTTCCTAGTTAGTTTGTATAAGATTTTATTTATGTTTTTACAATTTTTGCTATTATGTAACATAAATTTATACTCAATTAAGTTCCCATCTTCAATTAATCTTTTGAGCATAATTATTTCTAGTAAAAATTTATTTACCTCCACTTCTAAGCAAATTTTAGTATGTCCTATTTCTCTTGTAAGCAAATTTTAGTATGTCCTATTCTCATCCATGTATATTAATCTTCCATTAGAACTAGCAAAATAGCTTATTCCAGTAGCTGACCAATGTTTTAAAGGAATACCCCAAAAGAGGAATACCCCAAAAGTGAGCCTAAATTGGAGCTAACCTCAAACTAGATATATCGAATATTATCTCTAGTTTCCAATGTTACAATTGTAGTGGCTTTCCATTGACATGCCAAAGAACTAGCTTCAATACTTTCAAAGAGTTTACTTTATTATTTAACTTGAGTAAGAAGAACTTTTCCTTATTTATAAGTGTTTGTTTCAGTCTGAATCTGTTCCACCTAGATTCTATCCACTTCTTCACTTATGAATTAATAAAGTAACCAACTATAGTGCCAGTCCATCTAAATCCTCTTACTTAATGTATCTTCAAAAGTGGTGAGACCATATGAGGATCTTCTCCTTCTACTTAAGGGATGTATCTTAGTTTTTCTTGATGAGACTTTTCCCCTTTAACTTGAGACCTTGTTCTTCTTATTAAGTTCTAAGAGGGATCCTGATCTTGTCCTAGAGTTATTTCATAGTAAAGGTTAATGTGTGTTAAATAAAGTTTAATTTTGGCATAATTTTGAGATCAATGTGCTTGTATTTTGATTTTTATAGTATTTGGTACTTAAAATGGTTTATATTTTATTGCAAGTTTTAATTAAACCCCTCAAAGGAAAATGATGAATTTATAGAAGATTTAAGTCAATTTGGAGCAACTTTGGTATGTTTAAAGACTTAAAACATAGTAGCAATATAGTAACGTGCTACTGCCTATATTGAAACATGCCTTATTTTTTTTAAAAAAATATTTTTACCTATGTAACATTGAACTGACATGCCCTCTTGCTCAAGCCATGTTAAAATAGGTATTCTATTTCTCTAAGTATCTATAACATGCCCCCATGCTCAACCCATGTTCATCAATATGAAGATAAGTCATGCCTATTTTCATCTCCTTATTAGCAATGATTTACTATATAAAAGTTCTAACATGGTAGGCGAAGTAATAAAGAGCCTGACAAGTCCTATTAGGGTCATATTGAATAAAAAAATTAGTTTCATAAGGTTTTAAAGAGAGGCAACTAAAAACACAAGATAACTTCTTTTAGTAGATATGTTTAAGAGAAAATAATTCATCCAGAGCCAATAAAAGCTGTTAAAGATCAAGAGAAAGGGAATCTTATAAGAACAAGAAATCTATTAAGATTTAATAACCACGAGGACGTTTTCTTCATCTTTTATTCTTTTTTATTTTTGTGAAAATTTTTCTTATTTTATTATGAACTAGTTGGAATATAGATCTTAGTAGGATAGACCCCAGGATTTGATGTATTGAATCAAGGCTTTGATTTAATGAAATTTCTAGGTTTCTTGAAATTTATTTATGTTTTTATATTGTGTTGAATTGAATAAATAAGAGTTAAAAATTCAATAATCAAATTTATACATTAAGATTGAGAGATAATTTTTATCTTTAGATTATAACATGAATGATAAGTTTGAATAGGTTTCATTAGTGACAACTACATGATCTTTCTATTTTGGGGTGAACGTTATCATAAGAATTCATGAAGCAAATTAATGAATTCAAATGTTGTTTTGATTCGAAAAGATTTTGCTCAATCTAATTTAGAAATATGGATTGTATTGATCGAGAGAGAATATAATTATAACTTAGAAATTCTTACTATTCAAAGAAGCTAAAGTTATTTATTAAGTGCCTGTTTGGTTGAGCTTTTGGAGGGTGAATAAACACTTTTTTCTACCACAAAAGCTTTTTTTAAGAAAAATGAGTGTTTGGTTGTAAAATAAAAAAGCACTTTTTTAGTAGATATAGCTTTTTTGACAGCTAAAATACAACTTTTTAAGAAGCTCAAATTTGGAGCTTATTAAAAAAGCACTTTTTTATGGTAGATTTTTCAGATCAATTAATAAGCCTATTTTTAGTCCCTTTTACCCTTATGTTTTACACATAATTCCCACAAATATGTTATAATATATACAAAAGATTTGGTTAGATATATTTTCATTTATGTTTCATATGGTTTAAAATTATATAATAGTAATATATTGTGCTTTGCATATTGTTTAATATATTTTAAATAATATTTATATGCATAAATAATTTTTATTACAAAATAAAATATGTTAAACTTAAAAGTACTTTTTATTTTTATGTTGCCAAACAGTCTATTATATAAAGCTCTTTCAAAAAAGCTCTTTTTTAAATGACAGCCAAATAGTCAACTAGCTTCTTAGAAAAGCTCTATTGATAAAAGCTCTACTAACAAAAGCTCTACTGATATAAACTAATCCAAGTAGGCTCTAAGTAAGAGTGAAGTCAAAGCACAGAAATGTTCTAGTGAAAATCTTACTTGGGTCTAGTTTATTCATTAATTATTTTAATCTTAATCATTACTTTAATTTGGTGCCCTAAGGTGTTTATTTATTTCCTTTCAATTAATAACTCATTTTATTAGGTTGGATATTATAAGGATAGTGATTATCACAATCCCTATAGGATTGAAACTCAATTTACTTAGACTATACTTTAGAAAATGATAGGTATACTCACTTGTGTTATTTCTTTAGTATTTTTCTATCTGTTTGCTTTTATTTATTCATTCATACACATCTACATTAAGTTATTGGTGATGTTACTAAAGTTTATCATATTAAGAAAGTGATGTTTATTAGTATAATAATCTTTTTTGTTATTATTTTTATTTGTTTTGTTTGAGAATAGTTTTTTTAACCTTATAGTTATGGTTGTAATACAGGTCTAATTTCTTTAGTGTATAATTAGGATTATTCCTAAGATGCCACTTGAGCTAGATCTATAAATCAAATGGACATTGCTCAGGAAGTTAATAGAGAAAAATTTATGAGTTCAAATATAATTACCAAGCACATTAATGGGACAAGTAAATTGGAAAATAGGGGATTATTGTAGATTGTGTTAGTTAGGGTTGAATCCAACATTGTAAGGCTAGTGTTGAAGTAAACAATTTTGAAATAAAACCCAACATGATTCATATGATCCAGTAGTTAGTACAATAAAATAGATTGTTGAATGAAGATCCTAACACACATATTGCCTTTTTTTAAAGAAATATATTTCACATTTAAGCTAAACGGAGTCTTAGAAGATCCTATTAGATGGAGGTTATTCCCTTTCACTTTAAGGGATTAAGCTAAGTCATGGATAAAATCACTACCTTTAGGATCCATCACTACATCTAATAGGCTAGTTGAAAAATTCTTAGTAAAGAACTTTCCTCTAGCTTGCACAATGAAGCTCGTGAATGAAATTTTCTCCTTTAAAAAATTAGTGGGTGAGACTTTATGCTACTTGGGAGAGATGGAAGGGGGTAGCTAAGGAAGTTCCTACACTATGGTCTTAATTTTGGTATGCAAATATAGATATTCCATAGGGGGTTGAGTTAACCAAGTAGTTGATAGGTGCATACTTATGAGGGAACACCATCTTTAAGACCCCTGAAGAATTGTAAGAGCTTATAGAGAACATTGTCATAAACAACTATTAATAAGGCAATACAAGACTGAAGTCAAGGATAAATGGGAACTAGAGTGTTGACTTGGTCACGAAATTAGAGGCAAAGCTAGAAGTCTAAATAGAAAAAATTAACAACATAAGTATGGTAACTAAACTAACAGTAGTAGTGAGGTGAACATCTATAGTAGGGACATCCTAATTATTAGCACTAAGCAACCTATACTAAGGCAGTAATTTGAATAGGATGAATTTGTCAACAGCTACTCTTAGAATAACATTTATAATGATACATATAATTCAAGATGGAGGAACCCTCTTAGAGTAACCAAGGATAACAAAAAAAATACCTCCACCTAGATTTCATTAATAATAATAGCAAGGGACGTCAAACCTCAAGGATCTTGTGATGAAATATGTTAATATAATCAAGATTCTCTTCTAAGAAACTAATTCAATGCTTTAAAATCAATAAACATCCTTCCATAATTTAGAAGTGTAAATTAGATAACTTCCTAAACTTGTCTCTAAGAGGAAGCAAGGAATACTAACTAGAAATATTGAGCCTAACTTAAGAGATTAAGTGAAAAAAGTTATTTTAAGGATTGTAAAGGAGTTAATAGTTGAAGAAAAAGAGGCAAAAACAAAGTCCAAGACTATTATATAAGAAAGAAATAAAGAGGAAGAATGAAAGGAGAAGGATGAGGAGCCTAAGAAGAAAGCTATCAAAAAGTACAAATTGAAAGTTCCATACTTGATGAGAAGACTTAAAAGAGATCGAAAGAAAGACTAGTTTGGAAAGTTTTTAGAGTTATTTAAACAAATTCATATTAACATACCTTTTGTTGAAAGTCTATTGTAGATGTCATGGTATGCCAAATTCTTAAAAAATTTCCTTTTAAATAGGAAAAAACTTGAGAAAGTGTGAAAAATTACTTATGCTTTACCATCCTACAAAATAAGCTACCTTAGAAGATACAAGATTCAAAGATTTTTTCATTACATTATCATATTAGTATTTTGTCGATTAATAGGGAATTAGTAAACTTAGGGGTGAGTATTAAGTTAATGCTTTATAACATGTTCAAGGAATTGAGATTAAGTGAATAACAACCTACTAGGATGAGCATTCCATTAGCTAATTGTTGGATTAGAAAAAGAAAGCATGCTATATTTGGAGAAACAGTAGATTTCAAAACTTTTAAGAAATCATTTTTCCAGTGGAAGCAACAAATCCAAATCATCATGCCAATCCATACATGATATGGTATAAGGATAATAAAAAACATAAACAAGATGAAGAGTATTACCGACTCCTTTGCTACAGCTTTAAATCCTCGCTGCGCTATCCTCTCCTTCTTCTTGTATCCAAATCCTTTGCTTTTGAATCTTTTCCTTTAG
>JANZXP010000194.1:18644482-18692442 GCA_027576715.1 Erythroxylum flavicans | reverse complement strand
TCTTGGATCAAACAATTCAATGCTTGCTTCATTGCTTTGGCCCTAGCTCTTGTCATTGGGCCTCCAACATCTTGTAAGGGATCTTTAGGAACATTAGACTTGAATGTTGGGCCTTTGATATGGAAATTTCGTTCAGCCCCTTGCCTTGCATATTCAGACTTCAAATCTGATCCAATTTCAGCTCCTAGGCCTCCTTTTGCAAGCTCAGGTCTATGCAAGTCATATCCTAGGCTTCCTTAAGGCAGATCACACCATGTATGTTTCTCTTCTTGTCTTTCACATGCCCATAGTTCTCCATCACCATGTAATGGATTCGTTAGTATTGATGGAGGCAGATCTTGATCATTCCCTCCCTCCTCTAAAGGATTCTCAAATCTCCTACTTCAAATAAAGTTAAGTAGGTAATATTAAAAGTAGCAATAACATTGCCATAATGACTTGGTAAATCAAGCTTATAGACGTTGTCATTGATTCTCGCTCTAACACTTGGAAAGTTCCATCTCCTCTTGGTTAGAATTTGGATTTCCTTTGGGTAGCAAATCTTTCTTTATGCATATGAACCTAAACCCAATAACTAGCTCTAAAGGTAACTTTTACAATCCCTTGTTGGCTTGCCTTGTATATTGCTCGTTCTTTTTCTCTATATTGTTGTTTTGCATGCTTTTATTGGTAAGTTTGTTCTTTACTTTAATGATATTCTGATTTATAGCAAAAGCTTAGATGAAAATCTTGATCAACTTCGACAGGTTCTAAGTGTTTTGCTTGCTGAAAAGTTGCATGCAAACCTCAAGAAATGTTCGTTTTGCACTAATCAAATTGCATTTCTTTGCTACGTTGTTATTGCTAAGGGAATAGAGGTTGATGAAGAAAAAAGGTTAAGGCTATTCGTGAATAGCCTAAACCTAAAACCATAACTGAGGTGTGAAGATTCCATGGGCTAGCTAGTTTCTATAGGCAGTTTGTCAAAGACTTTAGTACTATAGCTGCACCATTAATTGAAATAGTTAAAAAGAGTGTTCGATTCAAGTAGGGTAGTGAACAATAATTGGCTTTTAATTTGATCAAAGAAAAACTAAGTTCAGCACCATTACTTGCTTTACCTAACTTTGCTAAAAATTTCAAAGTTGAGTGTGATACTTCAGGTGTAGGTATTGGAGCTATTCTGATGCAAGAAAATCGCCCAAATGCTTATTTTAGTGAAAAGCTCAATGGGTTAGCCTTGAACTACCCAACTTATGACAAGGAGATGTATGCTTTGGTGAGGGCTTTGGAAACATGGCTACATTATTTATAGCCCAAGGAGTTTGTTATTCATACTGATCATGAATCCTTAAAGCATTTGAAAGGACAAGTGGCAGATGCATTGTCACGAAGGTTCTCAAAGATGGCTCATTTCATTGCATGCCACAAGATGGATAATGCCAATAACATTACTAATTTTTTCTTCCATGAGGTTATGCAACTACATGGAGTGCCAAGAAGCATTGTTTCTGATCTAGATGCAAAGTTCTTGAGTTACTTTTGGAAAACATTGTGGGGAAAACTTGGTACAAAGCTTTCGTTTTCAACAACTTGCCATCTACAAACTGATGGGCAAACTGAGGTAGTCAATCGAACTTTGTCTACCTTATTGCGTGCTATAATTCAAAAGAATTTAAAGAATTGGTAAGAATGTTTGCCATATGTTGAGTTTGCTTACAGCCGTTCTATTCACTACACTACTAACTACTCTCCTTTTGAAATTGTATATGGTTTTAATTCGTTAACTCCAATGGGTTTGTCACCTTTACCTTTTGATGAGTATGCTAGTTTAGATGGAAAGAAAAAGGTAGAATTGGTAAAACAATTGCATGAAAAAGTTAGGCACCAAATCGAGAAGAAAACAGAGCAGTATGCAAACCAAGCCAACAAAGGGTGAAAGAAGATGGTCTTTGAACTAGGAGATTGGGTCTGGTTGCACATGAGGAAGGAGCTATTTCCTTCAAAAATACTCTCCAAGTTACATCCTAGGGAAGATGGGCCATTTCAAGTTATTAAACACATCAGTGACAATGCTTTCAAGTTGGATTTACTAGGTGAGTATAATGTTAGTGCTACTTTCAATGTTGCTGATCTTTCTCCTTTTGATGTAGGTGATGAAGATTCGAGGACAAATCCTTTTGAGGAGAGGGGGAATGATGGGCATCAAGCCATAGAGGACATACCAAGGAGGAAGCAATCTAATCCAGCTTATGTTAATGATCCTTTTACCCATCGGAGGAGGGCCAATGACTCGAGCAAAGGCTAGAAGAATGAAAGAGGCTCTAAATGGACTAATTGAAGATGTTTGGGCCAAGCAAGAAGCCATTAGGGCTGACTTAGATGTGGGGCATCCAACCAATCTACTTTGCATTCTTGCAGATGGAATAGATCCAAAAATGCCCAATTTTGGACACCTTAAAGCTTTCATTTGAGTTTGTGGTCTTCATGAGAGTTGAAGAGGACATCTTGAGATGATGGGAGACCCAATAGGAACTTGTCCTAGAGAAGCTTTAACAAGATTGAGCTATGCTTGAGAACGACTAGAATCAAACACACACGGAAGCACAAGAAACAAAATTGAGAAGATAGAAATAGAACACAAAGAGAAAACAGGTTATGATGTGAACCCAATAGAGATGAACCCTAGAAAACCCACAAGAATCTGATTATATGAGCCCAAGAAATCTAAACACAAATCTAGTTTTGATGGACCTTGGCCCTTTGTCTAAAAAGACAAGAACTTTGGTATAAAGAACCTACACCCAAGAAACAATGAAACCAGAAACTTAGACTATATTAAATTCTAAACCCAAGGAATATAGAAACTTGAACGAAAGTTATAATGGAAGTGTTGTGAACGCCACAAAGAAAGGATTTCTTTGATAAGTTCTAGTTTTGTTCTGAATTGTTTCATAATAAACATCCAAGACCTTTTAAATACTAATTCTAATAGAACTCTAGGAAACAACTTCATAACAAATCTGATTTGACCAAGTCCCTAACTTCCTAATCTGATATGGATCACACCAATCCTAGTTCACGTAGAATTCTAAGACAAGATAAACCAAATCTGAATTTTAACAAACTAATCCTACTTGTAGCAACAGTCTAAGTCATGCCAATCCCACTTGGAATAGGATTATAAGACTTAATTACAAATCAAACTCTAACTAATCACCCAAATCATATTTAAACATAACCAAAGGCCTCCTAACATAGAATTTCGACCAGACTAAGAAAATATAACCAAATAAACCAATACTTGAGTCTTGGACATGATTCATGGCCCAAACATGTAATCTTCAAGAATCTGTCCAAGAATGCACAGCCCAAACATGTAATCTTCAAGATTGGTTTAGTCTTCCACAACCTTGATACAATGGATCAAGATTGGATCTCCCTCTTCCAAGCCTAACTTGAATGGCTTGTGCTTCAATTTGACCCAATTGTCCAAATCTGCCCAAGTTTTGTGCACCAATCCTTGCATGGCTTCCTTGATATTCTTGGATCTTGATCTTGTGATTGGCCCACTAGGAACATATAATGGATCATTGGCAGTAACTTGTCCACCTATAGCAGCATGCTTCCCACGTGAATCTCCATGAAATCCTCCATCCATAGCAGCAAGCTTTCCATCAAGAACATGTTGACCTTGGCTCTCATCACAAGTAATATGATAGGTATAAACTATCTACCTATTTAGCCCATTGGTCTACATTCCTAAGCCATAGTTTTAAGGATTCAATGGCTTGAAACAAAGTGAATTTTGAAGGTAATTTTGACTTACTTGTTTCTCCTAAATAAGGAATCAATGGATGAGAAGAATCAATGAGTGGGAGAGTCCCAATAGTAAGAGGTAGAATGTATTCATGATCAAAGTGAGGATAACCTTTTACATTGCTAAAAATAGGAGTTCGAGTGTTAGAATTAGTGGGTTAAAAATAAAAACTAAAATGTGATAATTCTTTACCTGATTCTTGTGAAAGGCAGGAAAGGTCGGGATGGAATAAAGCCTACTTCAATTTTAACAACCTATAAAGGAAGTGGAATTAGTAAAATTATAGGGATTTTCAGAAAATGTTGAAATTGAAGACATACATCAGTGGCATTCATCTTAGCAGAATCAGTTGAAAGAAGAGGAAGAAGTATGGCAAGAAGAATCAATGGTTGCAGAAGTCGTAATAGGAGAGTATGGAAGTCAAAAAAGAAGATTTTGTAGTGCATAAACGATTGAATCCTGAGAGAATAGCAAAAGGTAGAAATTTAAAGGATTTACTATCTTCTATAATGAATAGGGAATTATATATTTTAAATTTGAAAGATCTCAGTGTAATACATAGATCTAACATTTCTTTTTTAGTAAAAGATTGTTTGAGATTTTAGAAGACTCCTCATAAATACGTTACTTGGCTTAACTCATGAATTCAACCTTAAATTTGACACACTAATGGAATGGAATTCAAAATCTAGTTAGAAAACTAAAAGAATTTCTATATTATATATTTTGTTTTCTCAACAAAAACATATGCAAGGGATAATTGTTGATAGCCTAAAGTAATTCAGTCCATTTAGCTCACAAGTGAAAGGGGCCCAAATACTAAACACCCTGGAAATCATTTAGTCAAAGATTTCATACATATAAGGATCAATTGAGAAGTCCAAGATTCAAGAAATACAAATAGTTAATAAATAATTGACATGAGCTTTTAAAAATAATACAACGTGGCAATTAGCTAAAATATAAGGGAGTGAGCTAAAAGTTAGGAAGTTACTTGAGACATAAGTCCAAAATGTGGACGTTGAGAAAATAGTATAAGACAGTTAACAGGAACATGGAAGTGAAATGGAAGTTAGCAAGTTAATTAAGGCAAAAGTCCAAACTGTGGAAACTTAGAAAATGGTAAAAGAGAGTTAATAAAAACATGGGAGTGGATTGAAGCTTAGAAAGTTAAATAGTTGTATAATTCCAAATCGTGAATAATGGCAAGTAGTTAGCTAAAATATAGGAAAGTAGAAAACTATGGCAAAAAAACTACTTAAGGTTGAAATGAGTGCAAAAATCACCAGCACTTGGACAATAAAGGGTGATAACAACATAGATTCAATTCACAAGACAATCTCAACAAAGAGGGATGACAACACAGACTCGATCATAAGAAAATCTCAAAACTAATCTCTAGTGAGAACAATTTACTTATTTCAAGACACTTTCTTATTTCTTTTAAGCTTTCTTTACTTTGTGAATTCACCTTTATTACTTCAGTAACAAAGTATCTCATATAGGTTATGATTCTCTTTTGAAACAATCAATGATTTTCTTCAATTCATATTTCATTTCCTTACATTTAAGTATTTTGGAGTTTATAATCTTGTTTTTTAAAAGCTTTTGAAACCTATTTATGTCGTCGATAGAAAGTCAGATATAAATTTTAGGATAAATACTCATTGACATTCTCGCATTCTAGATATACACCAAACAAATAGTTAAATCATTGATGTAATAACTAGATCGTTATTACATCTCAAGTTAGTATTGCATTATTGAAATTATCATTGATCCTAGTTAGTAATATAAAATGTATAAGATACAAATCTTTTTCTATAGTTTTAATTATTTAATATTCTTTAAAACACACCTTTCAATATTAAAAAACTATTTATTAAATTTTTATCAAGTTATTTAACACATATCATTATGTAATTAATTATTGAGCATGACGTATGATTGTTACAACTTGATTTTAGTAGTTAATTAGTTAAATAATAATAATTTTATTTTAAATGTTATAAAGTATCTTTAGATAATTTTGAATAATGATAGTATTTTTAAAATGAGTAAAATAATAAAAAATTATATCTTTTATTGAATGAAAGTTATTACTATACCTATATAATTTATAATTAAATATTGTTTCAATAAAAACTAATACTATCTTATTTTGAAACTTTTTTATTTTTATCTACCTGAATAATCAATTAGAATGCATAAATTACACCTTTAGAAATTAGACTGATACTTTAGGGTTTATTTTTTGTTTTATTTCTCAATTTAGTAGAAAACTGTGCTTAGTTGAGTTTTCTAGTTTTATTTTTATTTTAGTTTTTTAATATTTTTTCAATTATTCTCTTAATATAGTTTTATTAATAACTAATATAAAATATTTAATCATATATCATTAGGAATAATTATGATAATATAATATAATTATCTATTTTATTTTATTTTATAATTAATTTAAAATTTTTATAATAATTTGTTTAAAAATATTACAAAAACTGATAATTATATAATAAAACCATTTTAAATTTTAAAATATCTTAAAACAGATAAGTTTTAAAATATTTATTTATGAATAATTTTTTGAAATATTATGTATATAATTCTAAATATAACTTAATATTGTCTATAAGTAAATAAATTTTTTATTTTTAATGAATAATTATTAACATTACAAATAAATACTTATAAGATATTTAAAAATATTTTGTAAAATTAATTTATCTCTAATTTTTAGTCAAAAATAATATATGAATTTTAATAAAATAGAACCAAATGTTCCCTAATTGAAAATCTGTGATGTTTCAGGGGGCTGAAAGGTATTTTGATCTTAGTGTGGGATGGGAGGAAACTTCCCGTTGGTGGACGCGTCCAGGAACAGCTTGTATAATTGGTTAATACGAAAATGAAAAACGTCTACTCCTCCATCTTCCTTCGAATAAAATATCTACTTTTTCTTTTTTGATACCTCCAAGCCGCGCTCCCAGGTTGTTTCTTACTCTCGTTCTGTGATTTGGAAATTCTGTTTATAAGATACCTAGTTTCAGTTTTTCAAGGATGTTACTTGGACTCGGTTTTGCATGTCTCTGGTAGACTTCTCCAGATTGTCTTAAAGATTGCGTCTTTCCTTCTTGATTTTCTAGAGATTTCTTTACTTAAAGTTGTCTTATTGGCATGATCTGATGGAAGATTTTTGTGAACCCAGTTCGGCTTTTCATGCCTTTTAGTTCAAAACCAGCTGATCATTTGGTTTTTGGATTTGAAAGTTTGATTATACTTTTGTTTTCTGTGGGCGAATTATGATGTGGATCAGTACGAGAATTATGGTGATATATTTGTAGCTTTCTCCAACTTGCGTGTTTGCTGGATGTGACAGGTTGGGAGTGTAGAAATGTGGAGCTGGTAGGGGTTGGAATGCTCAATCCATTTGCTCGTTATTCTTGCTCTGGAGGTTGTTTCTTGACGTTTCCATGGCTCGTGATAAGGTCCAGTTTAAGGTTCTCCGTCATTAAATCAGTATTGTCATTTTTCAGGTGATGTTTGTAATCGTCCAAAAGAAAGGGCGATCTTTATTGCAACAGATTACTTGAACTGGTTATTGTTGGTTAGACACATATAATGTCAGCTTACGCCCATCAAATGGAGAGGCAGTACTCTGTTCAGAGTCTCTCGAGTAGGGGAGGTTCTGGTAAGCATCACTTTTTGTTGTCCATATTCAATCTATAACTTCAGTGATGAAAACACCCCGCCATATCAATGGGACCATAAATTTTTTTGTGAAAGGCTCTGGGACATGTATGCTGAACCTTGATCCGATGCTTTAATAAAAAGGTCAGTCAACCTTTGGTTGATATGCGCAAATGCATCCTAAATGAACGTATATACACCCATACATACGTTGCTATTCACTGTCATGTTGCTTTGCTTTATCTAAAACAACACTGACCATGGATTATATGTAGCGTGGATATGATGTATCATTTCATCAATACAAAATTTAGATCTCTGAAAATTGATTATACATTTCCCATGTTAGTTGGCATGTGATTGGTTGACAAATCTTTTGCAGATTCTTACTCTTGGACTTCTGCTATCTTTTAAGTTTGGATTAGAATACTTCTTCTTATGTTATTTTGGTCCAAATTTATTGAAACATTAATTTTGCTATCTTTCTTTGTACAGAGATTGGAAGCCATTTTGTTGTGGAGTCTGGGTTCTACATGACATCTTTTGCTGCTACAATCTTTATAGCTGCTCTTGTAACTGTTGGAGTTTTATTGATCACCTTGCTGATTGCTTTAACCATAATGTTGCAATCCTGTCAGAATAGCAATAAAGGTGTTGTTGAGATCCAAAAACCAATTGATGACTACAAATACTGCAAGCTTTTTGTGCAGCATGCGGAGTTGAACGGATTGGGGATAGATGATTTCCCTACAGCTTGCAGAAATCTGGCCATACACCAAATAATGGAAGGTCAATATAAAATAAATCTAAATGTTAGTTTGTGGATGGTTGAGAGATACTTTGACAGTGTTGTGCCATCAGATGACCGTCGAGATGTGGTGTTGATGGACTTAGATGACATTCTTCCTTTGAATTCCGGTAACAGACATCTATTGCAACATGGGTAATTACCTGAAATTCCTGACCATCTTGCTTGCCTTCTCAGCAACTGCTTCCAAACTTATAATGGGATTCTATTTGTTAGATCATAAACTTGATTGGTAGCTGTTTACATTGTTGATCTATGCTGTGTCTCCTAAATTGGATGTTGAAGTTAGTTGATGGTTTTCTTGTAGCTTGTTCTTTCATCAAATATCAATTTTGGTAATCATACACGGAGTCAGTATTTAATATTCAAAAGTGAGGTATAAGGTCTCCATCATCCTCTTTTGATACAGATTCTGTAGTGTTTGTTTCAAAGAGGTGAAACATTTGAAGCAAATGCTTTTTCAACAATTATACACCAAACTTCAAGCTAGTGGTTGGTCTTTGATTTTGTTCTCAAAAAGGCCTGAGCAAGAAAGAAATGCCACCATAGAGCAACTTACAACTGCAGGATACGGTGGTTGGTTGTTTATCATAATGAGGTAATACTTTCTGCACTCTGTCTACATCTAGTCATTCTTTAAGGTTCTTTAGTTTTGTTTTCTTCTCTAGACCTTCTAATTCACTAATTCGCAGCCTCTAACAAACTAGGACGAGGCTATAAGCTATTAAAGATTATGCATTTCTTATAATTATGACGCGAGGGAAGTTATAGCAGTTTCAGATTGCTGAGTTTATGGATGTTTTGGGAAGCAATCAGGTAATTGATTTAGGGAGCTTAGGGATACAATTTGTGGGAGAGTTTGCAGGATCCCTACTTGTTTGTTCAATATCTGCATGGTTCAGATTACGTCGACCAGCAATTTCTGTTGTTGTGACACAGAAAAAAATGCACATTAAAAAAATCCAATTTTCTTGAGGAATATTTACTGGTAGTTACCTTAAAGATTGCATGACATTTTGGTATTCTGCAAAGAAAAATGATTGAGCTTGCTTTCATATATGATAAACCCTATAGACAAGTTAAAATTTTCAACACCCTTGTAGATCAGAAGAAGAAATGCAAATGGGTAGCAATGGATACTTTCATAAAAGAAGGGAAGTATTGCAGAAAGAGGGGTTTCGTATCTCAAGTATAATCAGCAGCCAAATGGATGCTTTAGCAGGTCCGATATTGGGAGAGCGCATTTTTAGGCTTCCGAATCCTGCATATTACTACCTCGAGGACCAATGCGAGCATGTTTATGTGCCAGCGTAGACCATCCTCTATGTGACGTTCATCCCTTCTTTATTTGTGGAATCAAGGATTTTTATAGGCTTGTGCTAGAGAGTCTTAATGTTCATATGGTGTAAATAAATACTGGATGGTCAATTATTTGGAAGTGTTTGTCTGATTTGATGTAATGTTTAGTTTGTTCTGCAATCTTTCCCCACAACTAGACGATTGCGGAGTCTTTTTTTTGTTTTTTGGTCCCCGTGAAATATGCTTTATTGGATTGCTTATTCAAGATATGTATGTATCACAAGACCCTACAAGAATTGGCTTGAAGTAACAGAACAGTTCTGGAAATATTGACAAAGGGAAAACAGAATATCCACAGCTTAAGATGAAAAAGATGAGTTGAGATGTTGCAACCATGTAATTCTTAGATTTGTAGATTGTTTGTTCTATTTCTTCCATCCTGCTCATGAAATATAATCTAGTTGAGTCTGCTCATTTTGAATTTCCTTTGTTCACTTATTGTATTGATCATTCTAACATGTTTGAAGTACTTCATTACACTGGAATATAAACATTTAACAAACAGTAAAGCATAAGTTCATGAAATAGTGTTATGTGTCATGAAATGGTGTGAATATTGAAGAATTCAGTACAATTATATCATGAAATGATGATGTGACGAAGATAGTCAATACTCATATGGCCATCGAATATAGTTTATAGGTGTCATAATGATGTGGCCTCTCTTCACCATTTTGGACGTTTAATTCTTTGTTGGGAAAATTTATGAAAAGAAATCATAATAGTGCTACATTTAAAGTAATAAGTAAATATTTGTATGATGATATTTTAACAGGATAAAGAAATATGGGCAAAAATAATGTACATGTAGCTTTCGTTGGGTATGCATCTGGTATATGTTTGAAATAGGAAGAGTTTCAAGGTGTTGTTAATGGATTCCAGGGTTCTATTTATTGTTCTTTAGAAAGTGTAGCAGAATCTGGAAGGACATATTCTCAATTTTGTGAAGAGAAAGCATTATATTCAATGGTAAAATAACTACAATATATATTATTTGTTATAAGTGATAACTTAATTGGATTCAAATATAAATTAATATTGATATCTCTATATATAATACACATTTTGAATATTGATCGCCCCAATTGTAATGCCTTGATGAAGTTACGAATTTCAAATGCTAAGCCTAACATTGGTCAACATTTTTATGAATACATTAATACAAAAGTAAGGAATTCAACTATTGTTTGTAGCAATGCCAATCGTATAAATTAATGTTAATCAATATTCAAATAAAGGTCTCTTGTAGGCACTCGGTATTTGTGAAAGACATAAAAGTTTATTTTTGTTGTAAAATATGTCAAAAATTTTGTGCGTTGGGTTAAGAGTCTTGTTCGGAAGATGTATTGTTGTTCGGAAGATGTATTGTTGTTCGCAAGAAGTATGTGTAAAAATTTATGTGCATAATGCAAATTTGTGATAATTCCTAATATTTGTGTTTATATCTTTATTTTGTAGGCCCCATGCGATTTCATAACTTGGTCGTCGGATGTAAGTACAAAAAAAATAGAGACATTGTAATAGTTACAAGAGCAAATGTAACTATTATGTTTATTGGGACTCTTTTGTATTTTATTCAATAACCTACCACTTTAATATTCAGTTATAAGATTTTCATGTTTTTAAGAAAATTACAATTATTATAAGGTTCTACATTGTAGAAGTATATGCAATTATTACAAAATTGCATCTGTTAATTATAATTACATTTGTATCATTCATAATTACTTATCGTCTGGTAATTACAATTGTAAGCTCATCAGTTACAGTTCTTGTCCTCTGGAAACTATTTGAAGAGTTCCAAGCTGGGTTTAAGCTAAAAACCAAAAGGAGTTATGAATGTGCCAATTTTATCTCCCAATTTCAACTCAATCTATATAAAAAACTGTCGCAGATAATGCCTTCAGGCTTGTCTTTTTTTAAACAATGAAATCAAATATAGAAAATGCATGAAAGAGCTACACCACTTATCATGTTTTATAGGCCAGCCATAAGCATGTTAATCATGCCTGTGGAACTGCTATTTATGCAATTTTGCACCCAATATTGATATAAGCAACATAGATCTGCTACTTCATTTTTGGATCTAAAATTTTCATAGTGCTAAACTGGAACGCCATTGACCTTTCCTTTTCCTTACCCCATATGAAGTTTTTGGTAGATTTTGTGATTGTTTAACAACTCAATTCAACTTAAATCTTGGGAAATCGAAATAAATATGTAGTAAAGAAACTACAATGACTGTAAAGGGCATCAATAATAGACTTCAACCTAAGACCTGTCTTTTTAAACATGTTGAAACTTACAGATTAATGCTAGAAATTGAAATACATACAAATATGGAGAGTTGGATACTTGTACTTCGTACCTTGAATATATGAAAATGGAAAAAATCTCTTCCCATACCTTTGGGGGGAGTAACTAACTGAAAAGAAGACAACAATCATGTATAAGAACAATAAATTCAATATCATTTTTGAAGAGTAAATTACAAAGTAAGTTAAAACAAGCAAATAAATAGGTTAAAGACATTGACATTATTATGGAAACTGAAACAATATCCAAAAATACTAGAAACAGTGATACAGTTTGGTTAGCATTACTCTAACTGTTTTAAAAAAGATACTTGGTACAACCCTTTCAGCTATAGGCACCATCTCCACATGCATAATCCAGTTCTAGTAGCTCCACAGGCATAATCCAGCTCTAGCTCCATGGGTGTTAAGGTTATAACAAGGGCCATTTTGAATGATTGGTATACAATCAGCTCTAACTCCAAAGGAATAATCCAGGGACTTTTGTGGTGCTTAATCACTCACACTATCCATATATAAATAGTAACTAGTAACTTCAAGGAACTATCACCTGTTTTAAGATCACACAGACAAATATCATACAAAAACTAGACCATAATCATTCAATAGCTTACTTTAATAGCCACTTAGGGTTAAAAAAAGCAGTAAATACATTAAACTAGCCATGACTGAAGCAAGACTCTATGAGAAATAAAAAGCACTGCATTATTAACAAGAATAATATCATCTCATGTACCTCTCAGCTTTTGACTCAACCAAATAAGTAAAGAGAAAAAGAGCTATATACCTGAAAAACAAAAACATGTAAAGTAAAAGAGCTAACATTTAATTAGGTAACGAAGTAATACTCACCAACTTCACAGGCATAACAACAATTGTATAAGTTAATATTTCTTAGTAGCAAATCTTTTATCCATTAGTTTGATCCTTCTCCTAGGTTGAGTTACATTGGTAGTTGTACTTAGGGATGGTTGAGTTGCTGTTGCGTTAGTATTGGGAGGTTATAACACTTGACATTGACCCTCACCAATTTATGAAGTATAAACAACCAATTATGTAAATATTATCATCTCCCTTATAATTACATATAAGCAATATAAATATGAATTTAAATGACTTATTGTAAAGTAAGTATTCCCAGTAACTTCCCCAAATGTTACTACGTATGCTCTACATGCCTATAAAAACAAAAATAATTATAATTTTATATAAGTTAAAAAACTTAAATTTTATACTTAAAATTAACTAACCATTCTCATCTCTCTTTGTAATATAAATGATGAAATATTTGATCCTATAGATACTAATTGTGTCGGTCTACCTACTTGACGGCTACGAATACTGGATGAAAGGGGTTTAGCAGATACTGATTTTGGTGGCCTTCTTATTTTTCGTTACATTAGATGCATTGAAGATAAACATAAAGTTAATAATGTTGGATGAATAACAACGCATTTGTTACAGAACTAAAATATCTACCTTAATAATTTCAAGTTGCCTTGGAGGTTGAATATTATTTTTGCATCCTCTTATATTGAGACCAATTTCATGGCAATGATGGCATCTTATAGCTACTCCAACCTTGCTTAATTTGTTGGGATTTCCATGTTCTTCAGTGTGATCCTTTTTTATTGCTTTTTTTAGTCTTCCATGCATCTTCTTGATCAATGGAGGTAATATTGTGTTAATATTTTCATTCTTTGGACAAAGTTTAGGACCACTAATGGGTTCCATAGCAAACTAGTAACTCTTCAAATAAGTATCACGCTTATAACATCGATTCACATAAGCATCGATATCCTCCCTCTGATAAGATATATAAGCCACATCGTGTTTACATGGAATCCCTATTAGATCCTATGGCCTACATTGACAAGTTCTTACTTGCAAGTCAATGATGTACTTGTCTGTAAAAATAGTGACTTTGAATTTCAAATTCCCATTTGTCCTAAGCATACATGTCTTGCATCCCATTGTGCTTCCCCTATTTTCTTCCTCAGTTTAGGACGTATCTCATCAATGCACTTCATCATCGTATCCCTTTTTCATGTATTTGAGTTATTAAAGAAACTCGAATGTCTTCTAAGATACTAATCAAGCTTTTATTATGAGCTTCACAAATGAATCTATTAAATGTCTCTGAAATATTGTTATGTACTATTTCACACTTCAGTCTTGTGCTCACAAAGGCCTTCAAAAATTTCTCTGACTTCCTACTTTTAATATCCTCATAAGCCTTCACTAAGAAATTCTTCAACTCCTCCATTACCTCATCAAAATCAACTTACGTTGTGCAATTCACCGATTTCCAAAATAAAGTCCTATACGTGTGCCCTTTATGAGCACTAGACCAGTTTGCATACAAATGACGGGCACATTTTCTATGTTCAGCTTCTAGAAACAAATTCCTTAACGCTTCTACTAAACCCTATAAACAAATAGTTACATTAATTAATAAAGTGTTCATCATATAAAGAAATGAACATCAGATATATGGATATTTAAAGTTTATCTTCTACTGATCTCTTACAAAAGTCTATGAATTTCCACTTATGTGGAGATCTTCAGCAAGAATATTCAAAAACCAATTCCATGATTGGTAATTTTCTCCCTCAACTATAGCCCATCATATAAGAAACATCTGATTGTTTCCGTCACGACCAACAACAGATAATAATGCACCACCAAGGAAAGTCTTCAGAAAACATCTATCTAACCCAATGATCTTCTTCCATCCGCTAAGAAAACTATACTTTAAAGCATTAAAAACCACATAAAATCTTTTGAACATTGGTTTCTCGGCATATTCATCAAAATCACATTCAATAATAAACTTTCCATCTTTGTCAGCTCGTCTTAACTCATGTCCATAAGACCATAATTTTACATAATGACCTTCCATTAATCCTCAAAAGATAGTAATTGCTTCCCACTTAGCCCTACAACATTGAATTTTAGTAACCTTTAGTGCATATTTTAATTGAAGATCATCCATCATTTCACCAATAGGCCAATTTAGGTTCCTCTTAAACTTGTGTATAAATCCATTTGCAATCCATTTCTGGATAGCTTGCTTATTCTTCTATAATTTACTATAGTTATGAGTGTTTTGACTCTATTCACAAAAAATATTTTCTCATTTCCAATCCAGTTAGCATACACCCAAAAAGAACAATGTGCATCACAAAATGCTTCCATTCGTACACCAGATCTTGCCATTGAGACATTATACCCATTTGTAATTGCATACTTCCTTATAGCTTCCCTCAACTGCTTCTTGTCCTTGAACTCATTCCAATTTCAAACTTAAAATCTGTCGTTTCAACTTTTGTATTAAAACTAATGTATTTCTTCTTTAGTATCAATGTTTCATCATCACTAGGAACTGGTGATTGAATTTCATCATCACTGTCATCATAATCATTATTTCCATAATGCAAACTTCCCTCTGCTCTTCCATTATCTTTTAAATGATCACCAACTTCATTGAAATTCTTTTCACTTCCACCAACATCATCGATAATATTGTCAAATTCAAACCCACTTTGCAAAGTCATTCCACACCTCCTCTCATTTGTTCTAGCAATAACATATTCGTCATCATTAGTTCCAAAGAACTCCTCATCAACTAAATCATTACCAGAATCACTATCATACATAACAGTGAAGTCCTCATCTTCCTCAACTAGGAATAACCCTTTATTTTGCTTCAATTCATGATCAAATTTTGACTCCTCACCATCTGTCACAGGATTCTCATAATAATGATCATAGTAAATTTCAACATTCTGACAATTCAATTCTTCCATTTTCTGGAGCATAGCCAATATGTCCTTATCATGTTTTAGGTTTCACTCCATTAAGCTTTTAATGGACTCATGTGAAAATTTCTAAAACATAGAGATTACTCTATGTCCTTTATCTTCAGAAATCCCTTTTAAAACTAGCATACTTAGTTCATCATCACCCATATCCTTTTTCCTTTTAATCTTACCCCTAATATATTTATTTTCCTGCTTTTCCAACACTCCACCATAATGAAATTCAAATTTTACCAACATCTACAAAGGGAAAGTATGACTAAATACAAAATGATAAATATTCCAAGAAGAAAAAAAGAAGCAACAACTAAAATGAGCAATAACTAAGAAGAAAAAAACAAGCGATAACTAAGATGAGTAATTCCATGTTCTCTCTTCAGATTAGGATTAATTCTTCAAGACTATAGATTAATTAGATTCTTTATTAATAAAATTAGAATGCTTACCATCAAACAAATATTAAGATTATTATACCATCAAAATTATGTTTAACACAAATTTCTAGATGAGCAATTTGACTATTGACCTAAAAAGTAGATCATTAAACAACATCACTTCTTGTAAAAAAAACCTAATTAGGAAAAAACAGATGATTCACTTTTATCCCATTAACTAACATTTACGAGTACATTTATGTTATGCCAAAGTGGTGTCTGAGATGTCCTTGACATCATATTATAGATGAGGAAATTTTTGTAATTCTACGAGTAGATGGATGTGTATCTCTAAAATATTCTAATAACTATGCTTAACTTCAACATATCTTAAATAACCTTTGGCTTTTCAAAGTGCTTCCAGGTTCAGACATTCCATATAAGGATTCTGAGCCATAAATCACAACAAACACTATGTAGGGTTTAAGCAGAAAAGTAACACCGTTTATAAATCTTCTACATCTCTAAAATGTTGACTAATTCGTACACTAGGTTTGCTACATTTTTAACTAACAAATGAGCATCCTAAATGAATGTTTGCTACATTTTGTACTAACAAGCTGCCTGATTAGATAGTAAGCAATATACTACAAGAAGTTACTAAGTACTTATTTGACAAAATAAAATTAAAAGCAATATAATGTATAAGAAACCATTAAGCTTACATATACATAGAAAAAATTCCTGCTTAACTCTTCTAACATATATTTCACCCACACTTTTCAGATGCAAGGAGAAAAGTAAAAGGCCAGTATGATTACACCAAAATAATACAACCATTAACACTTGGTGTCTTAATTTCTAAGCCATAAATTGCACAGTGCACAGAAATAAACTATTATGATACATCAGAATAATACACCTATATTTTCAGATGCCAAGGGGCTTCATAAAAGGCTAGTACTACATTAGAATAATATAAACTGAAATGTTTAAACTGACTTAGGCACCAGAAACATACCTTTTCAAATTTCTTGAAGGTTTTTCAGAATACTTCATAACTTAGCAGCCTCACCTACTGAAACCATCATAATTAAGTCATTATAAGGATGTACCACTTAAAAAAAGAATGTATCCACAGCAACAAATAAGAAACTACACTCAAAATTTTAAGAGAAACAATGGTATTCAAATAGGGTAAGAAGCAATAAAAGCAAAGAACACACACCCTATCACCAACTTCACTTAATAGGCAACCTCTGAAGCATGCACCTATGAAGCTACTCTTGAATCAAATATTAACTATAAGGCAACAAAATGGAATATCCGTATTAAGTAGTAATCAAATAAAATAACATAAACCTTTCACAATTGAAATTTGACTTATGTCATATTCTGTTCTTATGTTGCAATATTAAGTAAGTTATGCTCACTTTAAGTTGGCTTTTAAGCCTCAAGGTTATGCACTTAAAGCATAGAACAAGCACCCCCAATATTCATAAGAGCTATTATTTCAAACACTGACAAACTCGTCACAAAAAAGCTAGTGTCTTTCTTCTTGAAACTATTAGGCACGTAAATAAAGGGAAAACTTTTTATGAAAGCTTAACATGATTTGGGAACAAAAGACGTTGAGATCATTGCATAAATGAATGAATATCAAATTCGAATTTCAAACCCTAGTACAATAACATACAATTTCATAAATATTCCATTAAAAAGTAATTCAAGAATAAACAATAATAGAGAGCTAGAGGAGCAATCGTACCCTAGTCAGTGCCACAAGAAGTTCAGCTACGAAAGTCACAATTTCAGAAAATTTTAGTTTTCACCCAACAACGAAGTCACTCTCTTATGAAGCACCTACGCATGAAATCAAAAAGAACGTTTGTTGGTTTGATGGAGCAATTAACTTTGCGATAGAAAAAGCACCTACGCACGAATTCACTCTCTTATGAAAGTTAGGGGATTTTAGGTTACAGATTAGGGATTTTATTTTGGAATTTTTAGGGTGATTGATAACAAAGAGAGTGAGATATGAGATTAATTGAAATGACTTCATTTTACTATGCTAAGAAATGACATCATTTCACTAATCAATCTTCTCTTAATGAAGCTGACGTGTGTAATTAGTGAGGTCATTGACATGCGGCAGTGCCACGTCAACAAATATAATGGTGAGACTAACGTCGGGCTAGAATTAAAAAAATTGAAAGTGTAGGTATTTTGTTGTTATTTTTTAAAGTTCAGGCTATAATTAAAAATTTGAGGAAAGTTTGGACTCTTTTTGGTAATTATCCTTTGGAAAATAAGATGGAGGAGTTATGTTTAGACGTTAGACTAAGGCGTATTAGGGTTGGAATAAGGATGGTTTGATATTAGAATAGGGTATTCCAAAATGGATTTGGTTTGTTTGGCGACAGAGATTATTGCCATCTAAATTCAAGTAATTCTGCAATTAGAATAAGTCAACCTTTATTAAGAATAACTTTATTCCAAATATAATTTAAAAGAGCTTTAAATTAAACATTAATTCCAAAATTATGTTGATTATTTTTCTTGATTTGGTTAAGATTAATAATTAAATTGATTCTTAATTAAAATTTAGAAATATGTTTTTAGAATAAAATTAATTATATTCCAATTAAATTGGAATTAACTAATTAGATTCCTTAAAATTAAAAAAGTGTTTTCTTAAATAATTAAGAATGATGTTTCTCAGTTAAATTTATTTACTTTAATTTGATTGATTTAAAATTTTATTTATTTATGAATAATAAATTTCTTGATTTATTATAAAATTTGTTTTTCTTGATTAAATTTGAAAAATGTTTTCATTTATTAATTGAGAAAATGAGCTTTTAATATTCTGAAAATATTTTTGGAAAAGATTTTCTTATTATTTGATAAATTATTCGCTCAATAAATAATTAAAGGAATTTCTTATTTATTTTAAAGTTTTTCATTTAATTTTAAAAGTGGTTTCCTTTAATATAGAAAATAATTTTCTAATTAAGGAAGTGTAATTTCAAATTAGATTAGAAATAGTTCTCTAATTGATTATAATCTCTTAGTTATAAATTTTGAAAAGAGAAAATTGTGATCTAATTTAAAATTATTTTCAATTAAATTTTAAATAAAGGGGTTAAAATGAATGAAAATAGTTTCCAATTGAATTTGAAAATTGTTTTCAAATAAACTCAAATTTTTATTTGGAATAGGAATTCAATATATTTCGGAATTAATGGATTTAATATAATTTCATTATCCAAATAGTTGAAAATTATTATTTTAGAATATGAAGATCAATTACTAAAATCAAACTTATGTTTTTAAGCATATAATTTGATTATATATGCATAAATTGCATGCTTTATTTATATGTTTGATATACTTAAATATTAGATGCATGTTGAATTACATGTTTTATATGTATGATATTATTACATGTAAATTTGTGTTTGATGAGACGAATAAAATTAAATCACTCTTTAAAATATTAAGTATATGTTTTGAAGATGATTGTTAACTACCATTATTATAAGAATAAACTAGAGCTCTGTATATTCTTAGGTTTGTTGAGTAAACATAAGGTCACTTTAACTCAAATATGTTTAGTCTTATAATAATGGGTCTTACTTAACTAAATTTGTGTGATTTGGATGAGTAAACTTATGATCATATGAATTCAGAGGTAGGGTTAGAAATAACATATAAGATATATTTGACAAGAGTAGTCACCTAACAGATTTTGGAGGCACATGAGATGTGAATGATAAAGTTGTTATCTACCTAAATTGTGGATTTGTTGAGCAAACTCCAAATCAACTAAATTTCAGTGAAACCCTAGACCATTAGAAAGGTTAGAGTAATCTTTTTGAATAGTAGTAAGGGTTATTATTTCAAATAAAATAGTAGGAGTAACTAAATAAATAATTAAAGTCCTGATCTTATTTATTGTCATGACATATAACTAATGACTTGCTTTTTTACATTTATATTTCATTATTAATCAAAATTTCTTTTGCTTAATATATTTGATACTAAATTAGTGAACCAACTTTCTTCGACATAGTTTATGCTTGAGAAGAATTCTTAAAGTTAGGTAGAAAAATTGTAAAGCCATTTATGCAATATCGTTATTAATCTTTATTGAAGATTTGGTGACAAAGCTTTAAAAAAACGATATCTCAATATCTTATAAATGACAAAATGTAATAATATTTTGAGTTGACTAATATCTTATAAACTTTAATGACAATATGGAAGATGTATTTCAACACCAAAATAGCATAATTCAATAGGTCGTATAAAATAGAGTTAATAGGTAGAGTACTTTAAATGAATTGTTTCACTCAATTTAGCCTACTAAAATAATAAACATGAATTACAATTTAAGGCATTTGCTATAGAATGATAATAGTTGTCATTAAAAGAAAAATAATAGCATGAATTTTCTTGCCTATACTTGATATGATAAAGAGCATAGATATTTCTAATTCATGCTTTTGAGTATTTGATATTGGATTTAGATTTAAAATTATTATAATGTTCAAGATATGACAAGAAATAGATTCTTGAGTAAAAGTAGTTGATTCAAGTTCATACAAATAGTAAATCAATTTTTGGTGAAAGGATGATGATGATGATATTGAATTATTAAAATTTATAAATGTGATGTTTGGGATACAATAACAATTCATAAAAGGATAATAGTTTCATTGTATTAAATGTGATATTGACTTTATGTGATGTAGTCATATGTATTAAATAAAATATTGATTTAAATTATTTGAAAATTAAAATTATTTGAACCTAGGTAGAAACTAAGTATTAAGAATGCATAAGCGCTTTGATGAGATCGATATGGGGAGACTTAAAAAATTTTATTACCTATAAGGAATTAGGTTCTCTAATAAACACCTTCACAATTAAATTCCATAAGAATGTGCATTTTTTAAGGACAAATTTGCTATATTTATTTCTTTTATAGCTCTTCTTACTACTACAACTTACCTATAAACACCTTCACAATTAAATTCCATAAGAACGTGCATTTTTTAAGGACAAATTTGCTATATTTATTTCTTTTATAGCTCTTCTTACTACTACAACTTACCTATAGTAGTTTCAATTAATTCAATTAGCAAGATTTCATATTAGATATGAAATGGTGTGTCTTCAAAAGAGTCCAAGTTATTTAGGGATGTGATGCTTAGTTAAAGTATATATTATCCAATATGTTTAAAACTAAATTGAATAATAGAATTTAGGGATGTGATGCTTAGTTAAAGTATATATTATCCAATATGTTTAAACCTAAATTGAATAATAGAAGGTTATGAGATATCCAAAATGTTAGATATAATATTACATATCCTATTGAACAAAATGTTTGTTTCAATGAATACTTGTAGGGAAATAGTTCCTAATATAAGAAACGTTTAAATATTATAACAATACATTTAATTAGAACTAATGCTTTTTTTTTGATACATTTGATATATAGTTGAAAGACTATGAGACATTGAAAGATTAACCTTTATGATGAATTCAAAGAGTTTATTTTAGAGATCATTATTAATTTATCATATCTAAAAGAAGGTTAGTATAAGCATAATTATCCTCTTCAATCGAAATATATAAAAACATATTACTTATAGACAACTATAATTCATTTCAATTATTGAAAATATAATTGTCCAAGAACAACTCTTATTAGTTGTGAAAAAGATAACAACTTAATTATGAGAATTAGATCAATAAAGATATATGGAAGTTGCTTACCTATACTTATCCAAGTATATAGATAATGTACTAAAGGTTTTTAGTAATTGAGATATCTAATGCTCATGAAGTATTAAAGATATTTAAATTTTATGTATGAGTTGATATTTGAGTTCAACATTATATATTAACTTTAGAATTAAATCCTAATTAAGGCATATTTTACTTAGAATAATATTATTTTGAGACTAGAAATATACTAATGTAGCATAACTTACTAATCAAGCCAAAATTTATTTTTCCTTTAATGGAAATGATTAATTAGATTAAGAAATTCTTTAATGAACTTGGTATAGTTCCTTACACTATTCAAATAGTAACGTATTGTGGAATATTAGAGTCATTAGGTATGAAAAAGGAGTTAAGGTCTCATCAAAGATCCAAACATATATTTAAGCATATTTTCTTATTTATGATGATAGTTAAGATTGACAAGTGCTCACTATAAAAAATGTAACATCCCGTTTCCATACTAAGGGTTAGACCCCTAGATTTATGTAAATGAGAAAATAGTACTAAGAGACTAGAAAAATGCATTTCATACTCATGCATAATATTAGCATACACATACGTGAATTTGATTATTTTGCACACATTACAATGACTGTTTATGCACTCATTTAACATTTTTTGGGTATAAATGATTCTAATGTGACTATGATGTGGATTTTGATTATTATGTCTTGAATTCTAGCTAATAAATGATAATTGGTGATGAAGGAATTTATTTGTTAAATTGAGAGATTTTTGGAATTTTTGGGTATTTTGGACTAAGAAAAATGTCAAGTGGCAAAACAATTGATAAATAGTAGTAGAATTAAATGTCAAATGGTAGTAAAATTTTTTGATGGATTTAATGCCAAGTATCATAGAAAATTGGGAGACAATTGGATTAGAAATAGGAGACAAATAAACTGGTTATTAAAGAGAACCCAATGGAAGCTACAAGGTGGTGACATGTGGCAAGTGACAAGTGTCACTTGCCTAGCCACACACCCTTCCACGATATTTTCATTTGAAAGACTATCTTTTATCTTTCATTGTCATTTGACGCTTTCTTCTTCATCCCTTCATTTTCGTTCTTCATCTTCTCCATTTCTTCTTCTTCATTTTCACGATACCTTACTATCACCATTGTGAACTTTTCCGTCATCTTTTACTTGTTTCTCCAAGAACCTTGTTGTCTTCATCATTTGTTACAAAGAAAACCTAACCTTTCCTTCTGAAATGATGATAATCGTATGAGGCTTGGAAGCTAGGGCTATGTGATGATTTGAGAAGAGTTAAGTTAAACAAGTAATTGTAATCTGCATGCTTTGTTAAATGAAGCATATATGATGATAGTTTAGTGGTAAATGATCATGATAAAGGAGTTGAGTATATGCTAGAATGTTGATGAATGTATTACATATTGATGTTCTATTTTGTTGTTATGCTCAATAACAGATTATGGGTTGTATTAAAGAGAACTATTTTGATGATAGTTAGAAGTTGATAGACCATAAAATGGTGAACTATATATGTTGAACCGTGAGTGAAGAAATGAGCATATAAATGTCTTGTTTTGTGTATATGATGATTAATGATCTATAAGTTATTGTAGAGATGTTTTTGAGTTAGAATGATCCCTAAAACGATGTTGAAATAGTGTAGACACTTTGATGAGTAGATGGATGATTTCATGTTCTGTTTCCATATAATGACAAATAATAGATCATTTATTTTTTTATGGATTGATAGATAAAAATGGTATTAGAATGAGAGTTAAAAGTTGACAAAAGAAAAGATGTGTATGTGACCTAATTTGTGTATGGAATGAGTGCAGTAAATTGATGGGTGAATACATGTATGTTGTGTTCTATTTTTTAGAGTATAAAGAACATAAGTTATAAGTTATTATGGAGATAAACTAGAATGATTTTAAAGCCAAAGAAAAGGTTAATGTATTGTCTTGAAATGAGAAAAAGTAAGATGATAATTTAGAGACAAAATAAAGTCAAAAATGAAGTTAAGTGTGTGCAAAAAATTAAAGAATGTGTATATATTTATATGGATGTTGTGTTTTTGACTTTATGATCAAACATAGATTATGATTTGTTTATGATTGATATTGAGATAGAAATGAGATAAGAATGAAGGGGAAATGAATTAGAAATGATTAGCTGAGTATAAGATGGTTTAGTTATAACATACAAGAGTTAAAAAGCTGGAAATATTGGAAGATAATCGATGGGAGTTTCATATTTGCATAACCCACGATCGTGGGACTGCATCCACAATCATTGGATTGCAAGAAAGGCTACGAAAGTTTCGGTCAACAAATCCCACAATCGTAGGAATGGCCTAAATGCGAAATATGCTTCTTTTATGTAAGGTTTGAAACAACAAAGGTTAGGTACTTTGATGCATTTAGGCTTGAATGAGGCTTGAAATAAACCTAGTTGATAATGGATTAAGTGGTTAAATGTGTGATATACTTAAGGTGAAAATGGAGATTATAACTTAAGAGTGGATTGTTATACATTAAGTATACAAAAATCTGGAAAATTGGAGATGCTATATAAATGAAAGTGATCTTATATTGGCTAATGTAATTCAAATTAGATGAATGATGTGTATTAAGTAAAGTGAATAAGAAATTGGATATTTTGAGATCTTATAATGCTAGAAAAAGGATTGGAGAGCATATATGTGATAGATATGACCAAGTTCTCAAAAATGTAAACCTAAGTTCAAATCAGATATATATGAGTTTTGAAGTATGAATGATCAAGAGATGAGATTAAAAAAACATACCCAGAATAGTCAAATTGAGCATGTATTATATATTACACATATACTTATGTGTATAATTTAATGTTTAAGTGATTGTGCAAATTAGTAATGTGTGTACAATGTGTATTGCATAAAGTTGATACATAGGATTCCACATCAGCATTCAGACGTTTTTGGATCAAGGAAGCAATACTAATCTGGAGTATACTATGAGTGACCTAGATGGTCTCACATGTTTAATTATTTGTTTTAATTTTTGTATTGAATTATTATGTGATGTGAATGTGTTGATTTCAGACATTGAATGTTCAAGGCATTTAATGCCTGAAAAATATATTAGAAGTGCTCATTATATGTGAATTTGACAGAATAAGTGATATTAAACTCAATTGTTAAATGTTGGAACAAAATATGATGAAAAATGTGAATGCGAATATGAATATGAAAAATTGAGCACAAGTGATTGACTAAATACATGTGATGCATTTCATTACATGAATGCATGATAAGATAAAGGCAGTTGTGATCAAAGTCGCCAGTGAAAAAAAAAACTAAAGCTCAGAATGTGGTAAGAGCCTCTGGTTCACTACGTATGATGAGCCCTATATCCCCACCTAATAAGGGACAGTTATTAATAAGCCCAGTATCCACAATGGATACGGGATAGTGAAAAAGGTACTCAGTCACAACAGCGTAACAATTAGAAAGTGAGTCTCATGAGCATTGCATATACATCGATATGTATGTTTAAATGATTGAAATGTATTGTTTGAATTGTTTGAATGAGAGCTGAAAAATAAGTGAATAAAGTGTATATGATTCAACATGTTGATTAGTGAAGTGGTGTGAATTATGTGATTATATGAATTGTACATGAATTGTTGTGTTATGTGAACTGAGTGAGCCATCGAGGATGGTCCGCTCATTGAATTCACAAAACTCACCAAAATTGCAACGTTGTCTTTCAGGTTCAGGGGATACCCAATTAGACCAATTAGAGTATAACCACTACATTCAGATAAGAGTTTAAGGTCGGGATCAGTTGACATCTACATATGTTTTTTGTTATTTTAGTATTAAACATTGTATTCCGCAAGCTTTATTTATTGTATAAATGAATTTAGTTTGTATTAATAGTTTGACTAAACACGATTTGTATTTGAAATGGGATGATGTGTTTATTGGTTAAGACATTTTTTATTGAAATTGTTATGAATAAAATGGGCTATAAATGATTATTGGATTCTGAAATATACGTGTGAGGTTCGAAAAATGTTGCAACGAATATATTTGATTGACTGTCCTAGCATACCACCCTTGTAGAGTATGTTCTCGAATACCAACGGTATGTTCAGGAATATGTCCTATGAGAGTGGGTGCTACAAAAAATCTTATAGAATTGTCTCACTAAACTATTACCCCAACAGTATCATAATCGTCGTATGGTCATATGATATAAGATAATTAAATGGTTGACTTAATGCAAGTGAGAGATTGTTGGTTTATACCCTATAGCTAATCGATTGGTTGTAGTTTAGTAATATAATTATTTAAAGCATCATTTATCTTATACATATTCAGATATATATGATAAAGTCTATGGAATAAATATACATTACAAATGAAATTATGATGAGATCATAATTATGTGATTAATATTTCATTTATATATTATTTCCAATTTGTTCTATCCAGGTTGGACATTAGTAGAGCATAAAAACAATTAGTACTTATTATATTTTTCCTTATGGAGGAAGTAATCGTTCTCATACACTAAAGTATAAAGATAAAAAAAATATGTGAGTGCTTGTTAGATAAAAAGTTAACTGAATTGACCTATATGAAAATTTCATTTGGAACATTACTTGTATGTCTATAGAAATTCTCATTGTAATGATTGTATAAGTGATTCTTTGACTTGAGATTACCTAAGTATCTTATGTAGGAATTTCTATGTTTCAATACTAGTTATGATATTGAATATAATATGAACTATATAAAGCTAGTTAAGTGATCAATATAGGATTTATCACCCTAAAGTTATCAGGGAGAATATTTCATTGTTCTCGATTAGTATTGATTCTGGAAATCCTTAGTCAAGGCAGAATGTCACTTTTAAAATAGTTTTTACTAAAGTATCTCATGTAGGGATTTCTATGTTTCAATGGACAATGGTTTCCACCTTCTTCGAATCAGTTGTGACACCCAAACCAAAAATAACGTGACTTAGATACTCCACTTTAGAGGCTCTAAAGTTGTATTTGTGTCCCCTGATAAAAAGCTAGCTATTGATTGACTCTCAGAGGATTAAGGCCAATATTAGATTATCTATAAGTGAATGTCGTAGCTGTAGTTAACACGAGTAAGAACGGGTCTATCCTATGAAGATTGTAAATACTAGGAATAACTTTTTTTCTATTATTTAGCCTAGGAATTAGATTTTGAAATTTAATCAAAAATACACTCAAGAAATAAGCTAAAGTAAGATTAAACAGTTATAATCTCAAGTAAAATACGAAGAAAATCAATATCACATAATAGTGTCTAGGTATGCAATTATATTATTGATTATTGGATCGTGAAAATTCCTACATATGCTAGTAACTCCCTCAAGACTATTAATAACTAATCCATCAGCTGATTAAAAAAACTCTTTCTAGTTAAAACCCATAAGATTGCTTTATCAATTTATGAATTTAGTTATTAGGTTTGACCCTAATCTAGAGGATTTATGATGACATATCTCCAAGTTTGCATGCAACTTCTTTCAATTATGGTAGATATATTCACACAAGATTTCTCATCCATAATCATTGAAATCAAATCATGCACTAATATTTTAGATATATTAGAATAAGAATAAAATGCATAATTGAATGACAATAATTAATCAATATAATTACTTCTAATAAAAGATTAAAAAATATTGTTATCCCAAACTAGGATTCATCAGACCTAGACACTAAAATTGTTTAGTTATTAATCATAGAAAACGAAATCAAAGAAAAACACATAGAAAACTAATAAAAAAATAAAGAAATCATAATTTTAAATCTCACTTTTTCTCGTGTTGAATCTTTTTGCAAGTTAAGGTTTGATGTTGTAATCCACTGGATCTTTTGATGTATTCTTCATGTTTTCCTTATTCCTTGATCAAAATCATCACCTTTCTATATCTTTCGTCTCAAATTTGCTACAAAATTCGGCTTCCTCCATATTACCTCCGCTAACATCTTTCTATAGTAAATTTTAGGATTTTTAGGATATAAATGATCACTTACACGGGTGTGTGAAAGCCCGTGTATATTTAAAAATGTCTGAATTTGTGATTCTACATAGCCACAGAGACTTATACAGGTAACATACGTGATTGTATATTTCATTATACATGGGCGTGCAACTCCACATGACCAGAAATCAATTTCTTAAATCTTAACACGTTTACAGATACTTACACCATCTTTATTCACAGGCGTGTAGGCTCTTAATTGCTTCAATTCTTTGTTTTATGTCACAGTTTCATCCGAATTCTTCCCTTTTTATTATGAGAATGCAATTGTAACTTATAAATGCATTTAGAACAAATTAAGTACCAAATATACAGCAAAACTATAAAATATCAAGCAAAATACATCAAATATGGGTATATAATTGTAGTAAAAAATGCATCTGTCAAACATCCCCACACTTAAGATTTTGCTTTTCCTCAAGCAAATCATAACCCAAATTATCAACTTTACAACATTCATCCTTTATTAATCTCAACCTATCCATCTATACTTTAAATCATCATGTCATATTCATCAAATTAATATACAAGTATAATCAAGTTATCCTAAAACTAATTTCTTAAGTCAATATTAATAAAAATCACGTCAATAGTCTTATTGAATCAAAAGCATGAATCTTTACACCCTCTCCAAGGTTTCACTTAATGCTCTCAAGTGTTTAGGGTGAAAACTATGAAACGCTCCAATCAATGTATAGTATAATTCTTACCATAGGCTTGCAATATTATCACATCTCTATCATTTGTATATAAACTAAAAATAAAAATCAAAAGGTCTTTATCAAGTTGTAATGAGGCTTAGGTAAGGTATGATTGGGGTAATAAAAGTGTGATAAATTTGAAGGAAATTTACAAAGGAAAATATTACAAGAAATTTGATCACAATACACGTCCTTTCACCACAAATCCATTGGTACTATATTTTTTCTTTTCTTTTCTTTTCTTTTTCTATGCTCGCAAATTTTTTCAAACTTTCATCATATACTACAATTAACTATTGGACCTTTCAAATTTTCAAATTTCAAACATTTAAGTAATGTAAATAACCTTTAAGGTTCAAAATAATACAAAGGCCTCAAAGAAAATAGAATAAAGGTTAATAATATAGGTATATGATTATAAAAAGACTAAGGCTCAAGTTGGTTATTCGTAAGGGATTTATCAAAGAAATAGGCTTAAATAAGTGTTAAATCTAAGTCCCTTTATCACTTCAATGCTTCTAATTTAATAAAATATGATCTCAGTATTATAATGAAAACAAGTTTTAAAATCATCCTATTATGCATGATAACACCTATGAAATAATTGAAAGAGCTTTAAAATTTATGAAATTTTACTCTTTGGCTCAGAAGTTCACCAAAAAAATGGTTATATATGTGTAAATAATTGTAATTTTTATTCAACTTGACTATTTCAATGATCAGTAACAATATGACTTATAAAGGCAATTTTTGTAACTATCATCCTTTTGCATATTAATTCAAATCAATATTTAATAATGAAATAAAATATTAATGGACATATTTTAATTAATTCCATATATCAGTTAACAAAATTTAATAAAAAATTATAATAAGCTTAAGAAAATCATTAAAATCCCTAACCCCTTACCCACACTTAAAATCATACATTGTCTTCAATGTACACAATATAAACATATATTATATGTGAGAAAGTTGAGTTGGTACGAATGTTATGAATACCCTATCGGTATCGGTATTGGTATCGGTATCAAATTTGGTTCTAGTACGATACTATACTGGACCGGTCAATACTGGGTATCATTTTGGTTTATTTTTAAATTTATGAAATAGTCCCTAATTTTTTAAAACATTACAAAATAGTTCTTCAATATATTGTACTATATGCTTTATAATTTTGCAACAAACATGTCTTCAAAAGTTATTTAAAATAACAACAATTTATTTATTTTTATTAACGTTATTTTTCACATATAAATATTAACCATAATTAATATTAAAAATCATTTAATCATCATACAAATATAAAATAAAGAACAATACAAAGTATTTAAAATATTACAATTTCATCATATAATAAATAATAATTACGTAAAAATATTAAATAAAAAGAATAATAAATATCCATTATTCTCTAACAATTATAATTTACAACAAGTGTTCATGACGAAGAACCAACTAGAAGTGAAACCTGAAACAAAAATATTTGCAATTACATTGCATATATAGAATTTAACATATACATTAAATATAAGTGAAATTAAAAGAAGAATAGAAACAAAAACCTAAAACTTCATTCAATCGAATACTCGCTTTAACTACAATGACCTTAATTCTCATTTGGTACAAAATCATCATCATTGAGAGGAGCCTCATAATCACCATCGTTCAAATTCATTGTATCGATTACATGTCAATGCTTTCCTATCCAAGATTATCTTCTAAGTCACTCTCATTTATCAAACCCGATTTCTCATAAACTCAATCTGCTAAAAGATCAATATTATAAATGCCAATTAGATCTACTGAACTACTTATTCTATTAAGAGTGCTAGTAAACATTAAAATCAAATTATTAAAATATTATAAGAAATTATATATAACTTAATAATGATAATAACATACCTTTCTTGAAGCTTTAAATTGTATCAAACAAAGACCAAGTCATTCAATTTTGTGTGCTACAATTTATTCTTTTTCTTAGAATGGATGAATTTAATTATGCATCAATTCCTTTCACAGCCTAGTGCACTCACACATTGACTTACAATTCAAATTGCAAATCTTTGCAATTTTGGAACAATACTTCCTTATTGGTCCTACCAAGAAACTGTAAGTCGTAAGAAAAAAAAGTAGCATTATAAACAAAATAAAATGATGATTAATTTCCAATAATTAAAAAAGGTGGATATATATATATATATATATATTCTCTTTGACGAATAGCAATTGGCATCCCAAAATCACCAAAAGCCTCCTTATGAATCTCTATTTGTGAGCTTAGGATCTTGCATCATCTGTGCAATAATTATTGTAATAATTAATAGTAGTCCCCTATCAATTTCAACTTTCTTTATAAAATCTAGTCTGAAATAGACACCAGGATTAAAAAAGCTCTAACTAAAACCAAGGGAGAGTAAAGTTGCCTTTCTTATCTCTCATTGATGACTGCAAGGTGTGTACAAAAAATGCCTATTTTTCAAATTAGCCTTAGTTGCTTCCTTCGCCTTCTCCATGACATCATAAAAATAACCCATTGTTGTCCTTTCTTCACTATCAGCCAGACGAAGTACCCTCACCAAAAGCTCACAAACTCGGATGACAAATTGACATAAGGACCAAAATTGAATATCATCAAATATAATTATAGAAATCTCTAATCTAGCATTAGACCTATCATGCGGAGATGCAATCCACTTATCACTTGTAAACATCTGACTCAACTCTTTCTTTATTATAAAAAAATACTGAAGAGATAAGAAATTTGTTCCAAATCTTGTAACAATAGGACGATATAAATTCCTACCATTAGTGAAATCCTTTCTTATTAAATTCAAGACCCATGCGTGATTCTCCTTTTTTTCTTTCTATACAGTGTCATCAATAATAGGAAAATACCTAGCATCCCCTATATTTTCGAACATCAAGTCAATGCAATATGTAGCTCAAGGAGACCAATAAAATGAATTATACTTGCTTTGTGATCTTCTTCTAGCTGCTTTATAAGTAGAATCATTGTTAGTAACGAAATGAATAATAATTTCTAACCCAACTTCATTCACAACTTCATCGAATATTTTAAATAAAATATCGACATTTCTAACAAGGCCAAATGCATCAATAGACTTCAAAAATATTGATCCCTTTGTAGAATAAAACAAAAAATTAATATCAAACTCATGTCTTCTATTTTTCCAATTATCACACATGATTAAACACCCAAAGTAGCCCAAGTCATTCTTCTTTTATCCAAATAACTTTTAATTTCATAAGAAGAGCTACTCAAAAATTTGCCCCTGTAGTTATCAATTGAAAGAGTTTTGTATTCTAGACCGTAAGAGGTAATAACATCCACGATAGGCTGATAATAATAAGACTGGGAAGCATTGAATGTTATACTTGAATCATACCACCATCTGGTCATTGCCATATCCACATTAAGAGTTGCTTCTCTTAATTGTAGGGCACTACGAATTGAAGGCTAAGCTCCAAAAGTCGTTCATAGTACAAAAAAGTTAGACAATTGTCTTTTTTTTTCCTAACATCAGGTTTAAATGCGATATTCACTTCTTATTGGGTAGGAATACTACCAGCTTCAACATTCCCACTATCATCCTTAACAAACAAATGAACTTCCATTACGAATGTCATAATTAAATCTCTACTTTCCATCTTTCTTGTGATGATACTCTTTAAATAAAGTCTTCATTTCTTATTTCACATTATAGTTCCCTTTTTTACAAGGTTCCATATCACCTTTAACCCCAGCTAAATGCTTCTTTAATTTGGTGATTCCTCCACCTATCAAATGCTTGTTACAAAACAAGTAAATTGTATGGTTCTTCATTATTGGTACCATTCCAACATGAACCTAAACTGGATCATTGTATCTTCCTAAAGAGATTGAATTATTAGGAGGACTTACACTTCCTTCCATTTATCCGTAAAAATAAATAAAAAATATATCAAAATTAACTTAATAACTTCACATAAAAATAAAGAACACATAATTTCGTTATCAACTAGTATCACAAAATATGTATTGTTTAACTCAAAAGTCCAAACTAACACAATTACATAATACACATATACATCTATATAATATAACTCATTGTGTATGATTACATCATACATAATTCGATTTTATCTATAATTCACCAATACGTAAAAACTCAACAATTAAAGTATTCAAGATACACAATACACGTATACATCTTATATGATATAACTTACTTTGTATGATTACTTGATATACGATTCAATTTCATCCAACATAATTCACCGATAAATCAAAAACCAACAATTCAATTAGTCAACATAGATAATAACACAATACACATATACATCTTACATAATATAACTCATTTTGTATGATTACATCATTCACCATAAACTAAAGACATATAAGCAAAACTATAACATATTCAAGATCAACCTTTACTCACAACTATAAGTTTACAACTTACTTTATGTAATCTCATAATTCAACTATAAACTAATATAATTTATTTACTTATATAATTCAATTTGTGATGCTTATAATTATTTTGTTTTCTTAACTAATTTTAATCAACATTGGTAATAAAATCCTAATTCCATACTTTAATTTAACAATCTTTCATTCACCAATTTTAATTAACATTCTTAGTTTCTTACTCAAATTAACTCCACAATGAAGTGTTAGCATAAACTATACAATTCAATTTCATCGAATACAATTCACCAATAAACAATATAAAAATGAAAGAATTTAATTTTCTTAACTTAATTACATATATTAAATGATTTAACTATATATTAAATCTTATATTCAAATGATTAATAATATGTTAAATACGTTTTATATACAAACAATAATTAGTAAATTGTATGCTTCATATAAATTAATTAACAAATTAACAACTTAATGCATTAATTTTGAAATTGACAATGCCTAAAGTACATTGAAATTGAGCCAACTCACACAAACAAACATTGAAATTGAGCTAACTCACACAAACAATTCCAACTTTCAAAACCAAATTTTTGAATGCATTAATTTTCTTCATAAATTGATAATGCCTAAATTACACTAAAATTGAACCAACTCACATAAACAATTCCAACTTTCAAACTCAAATTTCCTAACTCACAAACAATTCTAACTTTCAAACCATTCCCAAAATACATATGAAACAACCAAACACAATGCAATCACAATCTAGATTAGAAAGAAGCAATTCAAAACACACAAAAAATAGAAATTGCAATTGGGGTTGGGTTAGGCTAGATCTAGTTGGGTTAGGTTGGGTTGGTTCAGTGGGGTTGAGTTAGGTTGGGTCTAGGTACAGAAAATGAAAATGGTGATTTCAGTCTAGTTTTCAGGTGAACAGTGGTACGATAGTGGACTGTAGCAACAGCGTGGTGTTGCATAAAGATGGAGGGCAGCAAGTGCAATGGGCAAAGGTAAAGATTAGTAGGTACAATAGGTAGAGTTGCAAAGGTAAACAGGCGTGGTAGGCAAAGGTGGAGTGGCTGCGGGTGGTGGTGCGGTGGCAATAGGTGGCTAGTAATGGAGAAAGTTGGAGGGAGAGAGAGAAGAACATTGAAAATGGTAGAAAGGAGAGAGAGAAAGATTAAAAAAATTGAAAATGGCATTGAGATGTGAGAGTCTACGTAGGTGTGGGTTGTTTTGTTTGTTTTTATTCTTTTTGTAATTTAGTCCCTGAGAATTTTAAGTTATATGGTATCTGTTGGTATTTGCCCTATATTTCAAATACTAGTCAATACCAAGTAAAACATCCCCTACTAAAGTTGTTATTTCGTATTGTTTTCTAGCTGATACGGTACCTTCTGGCAGGTACTGACCAGTATGGTACGGAGCTCAAAACTTTGGTTAGTACTTCTTTTAGTAATATGATTTTCTTATTCTAATTTTGGGATGATCCATCCAATTTTACACATTAACATACTTGTAAAATATAAAGAAAAAGGGATAAAAATAATAAAAGAAAATAAAAATAACACAAATAACTAAAAAATATGAAATAATATTAAGACTAATATTAAAAAAAGAAAGAAAATAAGAAGAATATACAATTAAAGATAAAAAGAGAAGATACAGAATTTAAGCATCTCGCATATGGTGTAACTCATGCTAATATGACGATGGAGTGTCCTCGAGATGATGATCCTGAAAAGGTGGAGAAGCTACTAAGGAAGTAACAATAGCTCTCACATCTAAAGGCTTACCATTATTAACAATAACTTTCACATCTATTTGACTATGGTCTCAAGCATACCTAACCTCTCAATAAAGGCTTCGAGTTGTCCTACTTACTTCATAAGCTCTGCCTGTTGTAATTAGGAAGTCTGCTGAGCACTTAAAAGTTATGCCACCCATCTCTCCACTTGAGCTATCTTTAGCTAGTCTAGGTGTGATTATCCTTAGGTACTTTTGGAATATCCTCCACTAGTTTTGCACCTCCTGTCTCGAGTTGCAGTAACTGTGGTTGCAGTGGTTGCTCCACAATGTTTTGCTCTGCTATACGTGGATCCTCTCTAACTTCTCTCAATAAGGCTGGCTCATTAAAAACTCCTATAAGTCTTTAGATGTCTCATATGGGTTCCTAACATCTATGTACCATGTGCATATATTTCATCACTTAGGGTTTAGTGCTGCCATAATGTCTATTTGCCCCATTAGTGGCAGTCTATCGAAGACTCCCATTTGTCATATCAGTGTTGTCATGTAAGTTCTGACACAGATTGTGTTGACCTTCCTCTTCTTATTCCAATGCCTAATAAATTGGACAAGTGTATACCTCAAGTGGATCAACGACCTCTCGCTTATGCTCTATAAATAGTACCCATTTAGGTTGCCAACAACATCATAACTATCCCCCCGGTCGCTCAAAGTATAGTTTAAGACTCCGTGTATGTATCTGAATGCCGGGAGTCATAGCGACGAAGCCTTGGATCTGCTCAAATCATAATCACTGTCATTGTTAATGGTGTCCTAAAACTGGCAGGAGGACATCCCGTATGGGAAGTCTACTTATAGGTCCAAGTACTTTCGCATTCCAATAATGTATGCATTGTATAAGCCATGGTAATTGAAAAGTTCAAATAACTTATTTGAATCATCTCCCCCAAACAGTCGAAATTGGATGGTGTTCAACCTGTCCCTATTGTAACCACCTCTCTCTATGAAGAACGTGGATAACAACTCTAGAGTTAACTCCTAGTAAGAGGGCTTCATAATCTCAAAAAATTTGGGCCAGTCACTGACATTAATCAACTCCCAAACCTATTGGACCAATCCAACCTACTACAATGTCTCCTAATCTATATGGCATCTCATGATGAACATCTTATCCTTTAAGTGTTGATACTGCTCTTCATGTGTCCGCATTGAAAAGCAACATCAGATGTCATCGGACGGATGCACTAAGTGAGCACCTTTTGGGTCTCTAGATAAACACTATCCCCATTATCACTTATGCAGAACTTCCTTTTTGCACCATGATCTCATCATTGTGCTTAACACTATAACTAAGTATGAGAAATTTGTCAATAATTTACAAGAATACCCTTTTTCCCACACTTATAATGTATTATGCTCACTAAATAATTAATCATGAAAATGAAATAACAATAAAAACTAAAACATGTAAATAAATCAAAACCAAATTAACACAAATAATTAAATAAACAATCATTAAATTAAATTAAATAAGTAGAAAAAAATTAACAACCTAATCAATCACAAATTTAAGATTAAAAATATTATAATTAACAATCAAAATTAATCTAATTTTTTAATTTCAAATTTAAGCCTAAATTTTGAAATTAAAAACCATAATTTCACAATTACACAAAACTGACAAAATTAAACATTAAATTCCTGCAAAATGCAAAATTTACATGTAATTAAACACAGACCCAATGCCAATTAGCGTAAAAAAATTAACTAATTAACCTAATTTTATGCAAAAATATCACAATTAAACACTTAGTGAGCAAAAATCACATAATTTCGCAATTGAAGTTAAAATGTCACCTAATTCACACGCAATTAAACAAATTGAATCATGAAATTTATTGGGTAATGATAATAGTCAACTATTAAATCACAATTAGACATAAAATCATGTAAATTCACACAAAATCCCAAATTCTCAATTCTAGTGTTTTTAAGCCAAAATTACCTAAATAATGCAAAACACCTAATTAAACACGCATAAACAAGGAAATAGATAGGATTACTTACTTTCTTGTCAACAGATTGCAAGAAAAATGCAAACAGTTGGACGGACGAATTGAGGGGCGACATAGGGGAGTGAGAGAGGAAGAGATAAAATGATAAAAGTGGAAGGATTAGGGCTTTTCAAGGTGTATCGCAAACTTACACGTTCTGCTACATGGTTGTGTAGTCGACCGTGTAGGTCACTAAATCACATCTTTTTGCGAACTTACACTTTTAGTTACACAAAAGTGTATCAAACATTTTAAGTCTCTACTAGTGTGTCTAAAGAGCATGTAGTTCTCTGTAAACACAAGCAAATTCAAAATTAGATGATCAAATACAAAAATTTTGCACTTTAGAGTATAACACATGAACACGCTTTCCCTAACATGCCAATTGTGTCCAATCTCATTAGATGCTCAGTTTTTCTGTCTTATAACACACCAAAAGTAAAAAAAATTAAATAAATCCTATAATAACGTTAAAGTAAAAACAAAAAAACATGGCATTTAAAGAAAAACCAAAACTAGTTTTTAGGTTCCCTCCCATGTAGTGCTTATCTAATGTTATTGCTCTACGTATCTTTTAAGGTCAAGGTGGCTTGTACAAATTATGTTTTTGTGGCATTACTATGGGTTCCATGACTTGCAAGTAGGCTAACTTTTATTGCTTCATGCCACATTTCTCTTTTGGGTTATTTCTTTGAACTTATGAATGTTCTAATAGACCTTTTTCTATAGAGCCCTGTAAAGTATCATAACATGACTCATTAGGTGTAATTGCGTTTATAAATTCAAGAGACTGATTAAATATCAAAAAAATGACCTGTTCATCCCCCACCTTTAATATCAACTTGCCTTTGTTAATGTCTATTATTGACTTAGCAGTCACCAAAAAGGGTCAACTGAGGACTAGAGGTGCTTCCATATATTCCTTTATTTCAAGAATCCCAAAATTAGTTGGGAATAGAAACCTATCAACCTTAACTAGTAAATCCTCTACAATTCCCTATGATATTTTACTAATATATTGGTTAATTGCACACTTATACTAGTCAGTTTAAGTTCTCCTAGTCCTAATTTTTTAAATAATGATGAAGACATCATATTAATTCCAGCCCCTAGGTTAGCTAAAGCCTTTTCTATTTTTAAACTACCAATTTCACAAGGAATAGAAAAACTCCCCATGTCCATTTGCTTTCATGTAGTTAGCTTCTCTTCTCTTCTGAGCTCCTTTTTCCCAACGTAGTAGTTTCCAACTTCTCCAATTCCTCCTTATTTAATGGTAGCTCTTTCAAAGATTCCTTTTGCTTTGGTAGCTACAAAAGAGCTTCAACAAGGGGTAAGTTATCTTGAAGTTGTTTCAAAAGATTAAGAAATTTACCTAATTCTCCATCTGTCTCATCTTTCTTTACTTTGGAAGGTTATAGGATGGTAGAATGATACTCTTTGACTTTTTTCAAGTGACATTCGCCTTCAACTTTTGAGTGACTCTCAATAGTCACCTTCTTCTCTTCCTGGAGCTTTTTCTCACTTGTTTAGGTGACTACCATTACTCATTCCTTAGTATTTGTTTTCGTAATATTTGGCAAACTCCCCTTTAGTCTTTCAACCACTATTTTCTCCAGTTGGTCGATTAGAATCTCCAACTTATGAATGGAAGCTTCCGTTATCTGATGTTTCACATCAAAGTCTTTAGCCATTTTCAACAGCATGTCATCCAAATTAGGCTTCTTGGGCAAAGTGCTTGCTGCTAAAATCCAAGTGAAAGATTGTTTTTTACTTGGCCCTGATTTCCCTAAGAAAAGTTAGGGTGATTCCACAAATAGTCCACATCCTCGGACTGTACTGCTTGGCAATCTTGACCTTGATGCTCTAGCCTGCACACCTCATACTGCATTGTCCAACCTTGTGGAGCCATCGTAAGTTTGCCTATATTTCTTCTTAAGGCTTCCACTTGTCTTGCCAACTATGCCAATGCGTCCACTTCATAAACTCCAATTGGCTTATTGATTCCTGTTTTAGAGTAGCACCATTGGTATTTTTCATTGCCACATCTTCAGTTAAGTCTTGGGCCTCCTCTGGAGTATTATTGTTGAGCATCCCCTTAGTTGTTACATCTATAGACTGCTTTGTCCTTTGATTCAACCTATTATAAAATGTTTGGATTTGCATCCAAAGTAGTAGAGTATGGTGTGGGCATCGTCTCAACATCTCTTTAAATCTCTCCCATGTATTATATAGAGATTCTGCTTCAGCTTGGGAGTATGAGGAGATGTGATTCCTTAGTTTTATAGTCTTTACTAGTAGGAAATACTTAAATAGGAACTTCTCTGCCACTTATTCCCATGTTATCAGTGAAGATCATGACATCGAATTCAACCAATGCTTGGCATATCCCTTTAAAGAAAATGAGAATAGTCTCAATCTTGATGGCATCATCATTAGCTCCATTGATTTTATAAGTATCACAAATCTGTAGAAAATTAGAGATGTGTGCATTCGACTCTTTCTCTCTGAGTCCATCAAGTTCGACAAACTGCTACACTATTTGGATGATGATAGCTTTATTTTGAAGTTACTAGCACACGTAATCGATCTAACAATACTGGACTCTACTCTTGTCAAGTCTAGTCTAACGTAGTCAAACAGGGTCCTTAATTGGTCAGTCATATTGTGAGATTCTTCAATATCCACTAGACCTCCCAAGTCTCCTATTCGAAGGTCTAGTTCAAACTTTCACAGTTGTGTCCTACGAAGGTTCCTATATACTATTCTTTCAATTTCTGAATCTGCATCAATTAAGCTCTTAGAAGTGCTCTGGGTCATAAATTGATCAAAAGTCCAAATCTAGAAAAAGGAAGAAAACTAAACAACTTAATCAAATAAAATAAAACAAAAGAGAATAAAAAGCAAAAATAAAATAAAAATTGCTAGGGTAATAAAATTGATGTTTTCCTAATATTACAAGTTTCTACCAATGACGTCAAAAACTTGATTGACTCTCAAAGGATTAAGGTCAATATTAGATTAATCGTAAGTGCATGACCTAATTGTAACTAGTATAAGCAAGTACAGATCAATCCCACGAAGACTATAAATACTAAGAATTACCTTTTTTTATTACCTAACCTAACCTAACAATTAGATTTTGGAATTTAATAAAAAATAAACTAAAGTAAGATTAAACAACTATGATCTAAGGATAAATAAAATATAAAGAAAATCAATATCAGATAGTGGTGGCTAGTTTATGAATTCCCCTAAGAATCTTTAAATATTATTAACCTTCTATCATGCAATTATATTATTTATTATTAAACTGTGGAAATTCCTATCTTAAGTTAATAACTCTCTTTAGACCATAAGCAACTAATCCATCAATTGATTAACAGAAATCTTTCTAGTTAAAAACCCTATGGTTGCTTTATCAATTTATAAATTCCACTAATAGGTTTGACCCTAATCCATAAAATTTATGTTGGCCTATTTTTAGGTTTGCATACAACTCATTTCAATTATAGTATATCTATTCATGCACAACAACAATATAAAGGGATTTTAGACACTTATATTTAGACGCATCTAATAATTGTCTTAAATAATCTAAGAATTGGTAGAGTTTTTGGACATTCATTTAAGACGGTAAAATGTGTCTAAAAAATCTATTAAAAAAGAATCTAAAATTTTCATGAGATAAATTGACTCTTTTTTACAGCTATAAATTAACTCTTATTAACTCCGGTTCTAATTTAATATAAGTTATAAAACTTAAAAAAGACAAAAAATGATAAAAAACTTAATATAAGTTCTAGCTTTTGTAAGTTACGTTGGGCAGTCTAAAAAGCAATTTAATATAAGTTCTAGCTTTTGTAATTTAATATAAGTTCTAAAAGCAAAAAAGGCGGCTCGGTGTTAGTTTTTAAACTCACCAAAGATTTATCAATTTACTCAAACCACCCCAACGACCACCAACCTTACGTCTAAGTTTTAACGTTACAAGCTTATAGAATTTTCTAACCCTTATTACGTTCTTTTCAGCTGGGCTTGCGTGTAAACAGAACAAATTTAGCCAACATGAGTTTATCCCCCTCCTCCGTCTCACTCTCTTCTCATCAAACTTTCAAAAAACGTGAAGGACACAAGCCATCTCGCTCTTTCGTTAACCCCGAACAACAAACTTTCTACCAATCTTCTATAGGTATCTCTCTCTCTCACTTGTATTTGTCTTATTTTGTGTTTGTTTTTTCTATAAATTGTTGTTCGGACTTTTGCACTGATCAGATCCTCCTTTGTTTCTGTTCCCCAATTTTGCTGTTTCTTTTCTATCTCAAACCCTCAGAATTCTTATTTTGTTCAATATTTTTCATTGTTGCGCATCTTCTTCTTTTTGTGCTTTTTAATTGAATTACCAAATTTACGTTAATTTCGATTGAAAGTCTTGTAACTGTAATGGTTTTAGGATCAACTGCTTTTGGGCCCTGATTGTATATTACCATATTTGGCTCCACCAACCGTAAGTTTTTTTTAATTATCTCTTTATGCTCTATATTTTTATCATGTTTGTACAAGTATTTAGAAAGCTGTGAAGCTGCTTTTCTTATTGTCTTACTTTAATTTATTGATAATGTGTGGTGATGATGATCAAAATCAAAATATGTCATTATTTTGACCTTCTTTATGTTTTTAATTTTTCGTAAAATTTTGGAAAATGGCCGATTTCTAAGATTTGGTTGCAGTGAAGTTTATAACAACATTAATTCAAGCATTAAAAATTATTTATTGCTAATTCTTATGAGAGAGACAACATTCTAGCTAAAATAATATTAGTATTTAGTAATTAGTATTGTTTAACCTTGTGGTTTACGAATTCAACATAAAATAATTCTTTAGTTGAGAATTCTAGCTAATTCAATATAAAAAGTATTTAGTTGAGATTTTTGTATCTAAGCTATTCTATATTTAGTTGAAATTCTTGTATCCAAAGGAAAAATAGTGTAAATAAAACTTCAATTCATCTATAAAATAAGGTGCATTTCCGAGATGGTTACGTTGTTTAGTTTGTGTTGATTATATTTGCTGTAAAATACCTTAAGGAAAAGATTAAAAATCTAACCCAACAATGCTTGCAAAACGAACGATAATTAATTAAAGAATGTTAAACTAATCCTTGTTTTTGTTATTTATGCCTTTGATTTTCCATTCATTTATTTCTGAGAATAGAAATGTCGATAAGCATGAAATCGTAATCTATTTATTTGTTTGTATTGTTTAAAAATATGTGTGAAGGTTGATACTTGCGAATCTATAGGATCAATGTCCACGGGTATGGATAAGAGTTGCATAAATCAACCAAGAAACAGCGAGTCTTATATTTAAGGGATTTATGATTTCATGGAATTTGCAAAACAAGGTACACAAAATGGGAAAATTAGATGTCCTTGTAATGTTTGTCAACTAGATAGGAAGAAGTTATTCTCATTAAAGGAGGTAGAAAGTCATATTTTGTTTAAGGGATTTTACAAGGACTATAAAGGTTGGATATTCCATGGGCCAAACACTTTTTTTGAAAATGTTGTTGAACAAATGGAGGTGAATGTAGATAGGAGTAAAAACCAATATGAGGAGTCGACAAAAATGCAGAAACCCTAAATGAGCAAATGCGCTAGTTAGAGCGTCCATACAAAAAAGCCTCTAGCGCATGACAAGCTTACCCATTTTTTAAATATTTTTTAAGCTTTAATTTTAATTAAATTAGTTTAATTCAGGTTAAATTAGTTTAAATCCTTAATAAATTTGAAACATGTTTTCTAATTGTTTTCAAAGGGTTATTTTATTAGGAATACTTAGGAATTTAGTTTAAATTTTCAAAGAGTTGAATTATTAAATTAAATAAGTTATTAAGTCAATAACTAGAACCAACCAAATATTTAAAAGAGTTATCTTTCATAATTAGATTACGTTAAATAATTAATATAATGAGATAATTAAGATGAGATCTTAATTTAAAACAACAGTAGCAATAACACTCGATTAAAATCTCACTAACATGCGAGGTTTAAAGAGGTCCAGTAGTACGTAGGCTTATCCCTAACTAGTAGAAAGACTATTAGTAATAGTAGGAGTAGTAGTAGTAGTAGTAGGAGTAGTAGTAGTAGTAGTAGTAATAGTAGTAGTAGTGGTAGTGGTGGTGGTGGTGGTAGTAGTAGTAGTGGTGGTAGTGGTTGTAGTAATGGTAGTAGTATTTGTAGTGGTACTAATAATAGTAGTAGGAGTAATAGTCGTAGTAGTAGTAGTAGTCGTAGTAGTAGTAATACGACGAGGAGGACGAGGAGGGGGAGGAGGAGGAAGAGGAGTAGCAGGAGGAGGAGGAGGAGGAGTAGCAGTAGCAGTAACAGCAATAATAGTAGTAGTAGTAATAGTAGGCAAGCAAATTAGGCTAAATCCCTAAGAAGTAAGTACTGTCTACTTATAAGTTTAGCTTAACTATAAAAGGGAAGACTTAAAACATTTATGAGAATGATAAGGAACTCTTTACGAGAGATCCTTTATCTAAATCCTAATATGCTAAAGTTTTCTATTGCGGGTCATGTCCTCAGTAAGTTCCAACATTATCATATCATTCTTGATCACCTCCTCTCAATTCTTCTTAGGCCTCCCTTTTTTCCTCCCAGATTAGCATTAAATAATAACACTAATAAAGTTAAGTATAAGATTGTAAGTAGAAGTGTGAGGAACACTTTGCTAATGAATCTTATTTATTAACCTTATAAAACCTAAACTATAAGCTAAAGGTTATAGCCATAATAATAGATTCCTAGTTTCTTCTCTAAAAATTAACCTACTGGAAAGCAAAGCTCCAAGGTGCTACTTCTCGACCTGAGCCATAAAAAAGCTTAAGCTTTTAATTAGAAATAGACAACCTCCAAATGTTTATGATGTAACTGCTATAATTTAGGTGGACTTGGCATAAGATCAAATGCTTCCTTACTATTTATATTAAATTCTCCAACAACACATTCATTTGTATGGTTTGATCTTGAAAGGTTTTTTTATTGTGCTCCATCTAAATGAAATAAATCCCATAGCTTAATGATATTTTATAGACCACTTTATCAATAGTTCTAGCATCTGAATTTGCAACTCCATTTTGTAATATTGCTTCAATTATTGGGCAGTTGGTTATGTTTCAAAGTTGGAGAATGGTTTCCCAAATGTGACTCAAGTAATGACATCTAAAGAAAGATATTCCAGGCATTTATCCTTATGTTCACCTAATACACAAGTGTCTGATACACTCGCAAGTCTAGATGGTATCAAGTATGCTAAGCTTAACCCTAATGGCAACCAAAGAATGAAAGATGCTCACAGGTGAGCTTGCTAAAACCATAATAATTTGTTCCAAATCACATTGAGAGAAGGTGTCCATAGAAGGGATCTAGGAATTAATGTAGTTGCTAAAAGCATTTTTAGTCTAAACTGATTTTGCCTCCTCATTAGGAATTAGAGTTGTTATATTTATTTATTATCCTCCTCATTAGGAACTAGAGTTATTATATTAATTAGGGAGCTATTATATTCATTATAGTTGTTATGTTACATTTCATTGTTATAAAAATGAACTAGGATTTTATTTCTTATTAGGCTTATTAAACAAATTTAAGGGCACTTTAAGCCAATTTTGTTAGTATTATAATAATAAGTCCTACTTAGCTAAATTTGTATGATTTAGATTATCAAGTTTATAATCATATGAATTTCGAAACAAAGTTATGAAAAACATATAAGGCATATCTTAACAAAGAAACGTCACCTAATAAATATATAAGTCACATGACATGAAATTAATATATTGAATTTAATTAGTTTGTTAAGCTAACTTAAGTACAAATAAGTATGAATGGGATCTTAACCTAATATGAAGAATAAAGCAACTTTTTAAAATAGTAGTGAGGGGTCATATTTCAAATAAAATAGTGGGAGTAGCCAAAAAATGAGTAAAATCGTAATCTTATATGGTTGTCATGACATTGAACCTCCTAATCTTATATGGTTTTCATGACATTTAACCAATTACTTACTTTCCTTACATTTATATTATTCTAAGTAGTAAATAACTTTGTTTATTATAGTTGATACTAAGTAGTGAGTCAAATTTCTTAGATATAGGCTAGGTATAAGAAAAGTTTTATATATTGTGCCATTAATACTTGTTGACCATTTTGGTAATCAATTTTAAGATATATACTAATGTCCTATAGATGAAAAAAAATATAGTGACATTTTAAGGTAATATGTAAAATAAAAGTCAACACCATGATTTCATAACACAAATAGTTGCATAAAGTAGTATTGAACGGTTTAATACCTTAAAAGAATTATTCACTTAAATTTAGCCTACTAAATGTATAAATAAGGACTAAAATTGAAGTAGTTTGCTGAGGTATGATAATACTTACCACTAGAAGAAGATACTTATATGACTTTCTTTAATGATATCAAATGTGGTATAAATCATATATATTTCTAATTAAAACTTTTGGATATTTGATACTGAATTTAAATTTAATATTACCATATTGTACAAAACATAATAAAAATAGATTATTGAGTAAAAGTAATTAATCTAAGTTTACAAATAGCTTGTACATGTTAGATTTGGAGAGACTTATCCTTAACATAAATGGTAAGGATATAAAGTCAAATAAAATAGACTATCATTTTATGCCAAGTTAGTTATCATAATGAGAATCATAAAATTACTTAAAAGGATAAAATTTATTCTTTTAATTATGAATTGTATGAAATTTATAGAACTTTTTAGGTTGAAAAATGACCAAATCAATCTTTAGTGAATGGAAGATTATGGTATTAAATTGTTGAATCTTATACATATGAAATATAATATGTAATACCAATTCATAAAAGGATGAATCATAGTATTTCATAGTTTTCCAATGACTTTATATGATATGACTATATGTGTTAAATGAAATGTTGGTTAAAATTTTGAAAAAATTAAAGTATTTAAATCTAAATAAAAATTAGGTACTAAGAATGGTAAAGCAATTTGATAAAATTGGTGTGGTGAGGTTTGTTTAAAGTTTTCTTTATTATTTATATGGAATAGGATTCTTTATTAAGTAAGTTTCATAAAAATATGGATTTGTAAAAGGAGGAATACACAATATGATATATTATATCATGCAATATTTATTTTTTCCCATAACTATGCCTAATACAATAACTTGCCTTTCGTAATTCCATCTAAATCAATTAGTAAGATTTCATGTAAGATGTGGAACAGTAAGACTCTTAAATAGTCAATGATAAAGATTTAGGGATGTGATTCTTAGTTAAATTATATATTATATATAAGTTTATCACTAAATTTCATAATAAAAAGTTATGAGATATCCATATGGGTTAGATACAACCTCGAAATTCTCTTTAAATAAAAAATTATGAGATATCTATAAGGATTGGATACAATCTCAAAATTTTCTTTAAATAAAATGTTTGGTTCAATGCACATTTATAAGAGAATGGTTTTCAAGATGAGTAATAGAAGTAAGACATGGTTTGAAAGAGTTTAAATATAATAAAACATCTAAATGAAATTAATGCTTTTGTCTATTTTATGTATAATCAAAAGCGTTTTAAATTTCATTTTATGATAAATCCAAGGAATTTATTTTAAAGATAATTGTAGATTTATCATACTTACAAGAAGGTTCATAGGAGTATAATTTTACTTGTTAGCAGAAGTATGTAAAAACACATTGCTTATAGAGAACGATAATTCAAAAATTCAATTGCTTAAGATATGATAATCCAAAAACAACTCTATATTGGATACTAAAAGTTCGTAGCTAAAATTTTGTGAACAGAGATCTATAAAGATAGACATATATATATTTTAATTACTTTAATGAAATTACTTAAAAAATGTGCTAAAGGTGTTTAATATTTAAAATATCTAGTATTTTTGAAATATTAAAGATATTCATTATTCTAATTATGAGTTAATATTTGAGTTCAATTCATATGTTGTTTAACTTAATTTGACATAAGTCTTAGTTAAAGTATATTTTACTTAGAATACTATTATTTGAGTTGTAAAATTTTCAATATAGCACTAATTTCTAATTAAGCCATAACAAATTTTCATTTAATAAAAATGATTATGTGGATGAGAATTTCTTTAATGAAATAGGTATAATTTCTTACGTTGTTTAAATAAAAATATATAATAGAACATTAGAACCACTAGGCATATAAAATAAGATAAAGTCTCATCAAGAATTTAATATATACTTAGGTAATTCCTCTTAATTATGATGATAATTAAGAAGAACATATAAGGTTTAAGCAAGTTTTCATTAAAGAGATTTTTGTAGAATTCTTTAACTAAATCATTGTCTTAATAATAGCATATGGTGATAAGGTATATGATACTTTAGAATTAGCTTAGAACAAGAGCGAAATTGATGTTTTATGCCATATAGCCAATCAATTGGTTATATATTATAGTTAATTAAAGGCATTTTTATCTTATGTTTATTCATTAAATAACATATAAAGTAAATTCCATGAGATAAATAAACTTTACAAATAAAATTATAATAAGATCATAATTGTGAGGTTTATATTGCATATATGTATTTTTCCTAAATTATTTCTAGTTACTGCTCTATTAAGAATGAAGATTAATAGAGAACAAAAACTAACGCACATTATAATCCTTTCATATGAAATAATTACTCAATCTTATAAACTAAAGTATATAGATAATCAAATGAATGTATAAATGTTTATTAAGTTCATTAAACTAATTAGATATGAGAATTTCATTTGGAACATTACTTATGTGTTTATAAAGATACTTATTTTAATGATTGTATAAGTGATCATTTATCCTGATATCTCCAAAGTATCTTATATAGGGATTTCTGTGTTCTGGTACTAGTTATAACTTATTATAGTCAAAGGTAGCTAATTTAGGAGTCATTATATATA
>JANZXP010000194.1:18623826-18644382 GCA_027576715.1 Erythroxylum flavicans | reverse complement strand
AATATATTATTAACAAGTCATAATGTTAATACATGAATCACAAATATCCATTGGCCTAGGGCACACTACTAACAGAAACAACCTCAACCTTGAATTATATAGCAGAACTATATCTCCTACTTTAAATTTCTTTCATTTAAAACGAGAATCGTGCCATTTCTTTACCTTTTCCTTGTAAAGTTTGGTGTTTTTGTATGCATTATAACGAAACTCTTCAAGATTGTCCAATTACAAAAGTCACTTTTTGCCTACATGCTTCCAATCAAATTTAATTCTTTTATCCCCTAGTATACCTGATGTTCTAGTTCGACTGGGAAATGACAAGCTTTTTCGTATACAAGCTTATAAGGAGTTTTTCTTATAGGTGTTTTGAAAGCATTCCTCTAAGCCCATAAGGCATCTTTTAGCTTTATTGCCCAATCCTTTTTAGAGGTTCACCGTCTTTTCCAAAATTTGTTTCAGCTCTCGGTTGATAACTTGGCCACTAGTCTATGGATGGTAAGGTGTAGTAACATGGTGGTGCACTCCATATCTTTTTAAGAGGGCATCAAATTATTTGTTGCAGAAATATGTACCTCCATCAATTATTATCATATGTGGTACTCCAACTGATTGAATAACCATTTTATGAACTTTTTCACCGCCTTTCCATCGTTTGTTAGTGATGCTACAGCTTCAGCCTAATGTGAGACATATATCACCCCCACTAAAATGTACATGTTTCCTATCAAAGATAGGAAAGGATCCATAAAGTCGACGCCCCATACATTGAAGACTTCCACTTCTAAAATATTGGATAAAGGCATCTCATCTCTTTTTAAGATGTTACCTATTCTCTGGCTTCGATCACATTATGCCACGAGTGTTTAAGCATCCTTAGATAATTGTTGCCAATAACATCCACTATTGAGTATCCGAGCTGTTGTTTTGTTAGTTCCATAATTTCCAGCATATTGACCTTCATAACATTGCTTTAAGATGTCTAACATTTCCTCCTCCAGAACACATCGTCGCATTAACCCATTAACATATGTTCTATAAAAAATTGGCTCATCCCATAGATATCAGTTACAATCATGTAGGAATTTCTTTCTTTATTGGTAAGATAAATCATAAGGAAGTTTACCACCGATAACATAATTCGTGATATCAGCAAACTATGGTGTAGCTAAACTTTCAAGTAGCATCAGGGTTTTATCAAGGAACTTTTAATATCTTTGCTTAACTTGCATTCCCTTCCTTCTAATCTGAATAAGTAGTCTGCAAGCACAATTTTTTGGTCCCTTTTTATCTCTTACTTTTAAATCAAATTCTTGTAAAAGTAACACCCATCGAATGAGCCTTAGTTTTGCATCCTTTTTATTGAAAAGGTATTTTAACGCCACGTGATTGATGAATACGATTACCTTTGATCCTAAAAAGTATAGTAGAAATTTATCACATGCGTACACTACTACGAGTAATTCCTTCTCTGTGGTGGTGTAATTAAGTTGCGGTCCTACAAGGGTCTTTTTGGCATAGTAGATTACATGTAACCTTTTATCTTTCTATTAGCCCAATGCATCGTACATAACCTCAAATGGAAGTGTCAAATTTGGTGGTGATATAATTGGTGTTGATGTTAATGCCTATTTTAGTTTGTTAAAGGCAGACATACACTTTTCATCAAACAGGAAAGGCACATCCTTGACTAATAGGTTTGGCAAAGGTCTTACAATTTGCAAGAAGTCTTTAATAAATCGACGGTAAAATCCTGCATGACCAAAGAATCCTCGCATTCCTTTACATTTCTTGGTGGTGAAAGTTTCTCTATAACTTATGTTTTTGTTCTGTTGACTTCAAATCCTTAGTATGAGATTTTATGCCCTAGCACTATTCCTATTTACATCATAAAATGATATTTTTCCTTATTCAACACTAAGTGTGACTCTTCACATCTTTGAAGAACTCTGTCCAAATTGGTTAACACATTTCAAAAGAGTCTCTAAAAACTAAAAAATCATCCATGAACACTTTCATTATATCTTTGATCATATCGACGAAGATAGATATCATAAATCTTTGAAATGTAGTTGGTGCATTGCGTAGTTTGAAAGGCATCTATCTGTATGCGAAAGTACCATAAGGGCAAGTGAATGTGATCTTTTCTTGATCATCAAGGTAGATGAAGATCTGATTATATCCTGAATATCCATATAAAAAGTAATAAAATGAATGACCAGCCACCCTTTCTATCATCTGGTCTATGAAAGGGAGAGGAAAATGATCTTTCTTAGACATTGAGTTGAGTTTGTGATAATCTATGCACACTCTCCATCCTGTGACTATTCTTGTTGCAATTACTTCTCCAGTCTCACTTTATATTACCATCATTCCACCCTTTTTAGGTACACATTGTAGTGGATTGACCTATTCACTATCGAAGGTGGGATAAATTATCCTTGCATCTAAGAGTTTGATTATTTCGTTCTTGACAACCTCCTTTATATTAAGGTTCAACCTTCGTTGATGCTTCCTCACCGTTCTACATCCCTCCTCAAGGTTTATTCATTGCATGCAGACATTTGCGCTTATACCTCGAATATTAGAAATCTGCCATCCGTTGGCCTTCATTCGCTTTCTCACAATTGCTACCACCTTACTTTCTTGTTTCTCATGCAATTAACTAGATATGATTATTGGTAACGTTTTATCTTCACTTAAAAAGGTATATATAAGATGTGGAGGTAAAAGTTTAAGCTCTAATATGGGTGGTTTTTCTGTGGATGGTGGAACGGATGCTTCAGTTTGGACTAATTTATCTTGATGTGTTTGAATGTCTGACTCCTTCATCTCATCATCTCCTTTAGACTTAAGTTTCTCATATCCATTATTTGTCTCTGTTGCCACTGATTGTACTTTTGCGGTGCAACTCTTAACTTGTTCTTGTAAATTTTGATCCATAATTTCAACCTTCGTGCACACACTGCTTGCTGTTGGGTTTTTTAAAACCTTATTCATATTGAATTTGATCTGATCTTCGCCTATTTGAAGTGTTAATTTCCCTTTTGTGAACATTAATTATAACTTTCCCTGTATTCATAAACGGTCGACCAAGGATTAGTTGGCGATTCGTATCTTTTCAAAATCAAGAACTACAAAATCTACAGGGATAATGAACTTATACACTTGCATCCACTATTCCAAATAGTTTTTTTAATAGATTGATTAACCAATTGAATTAACATCGATGTTGGATTAACCTCACCCAGCTCCAACTTTTTGAATATTGATAAAGGCATAAGATTAATACTTGCTCCTAAGTCGCTCAAGCACTTTTTGAATTCAAATTCACTAACCACACAAGGTATTGTGAAACTCCCTGGATCTTTCAATTTAGATAGCATCTGGCTGGTGACTATGGAACTGCAGGTACCAGTTAGAGCTACCGTCTGATTATCTTCCCAATTATGCTTCTTTGATAATATGTCCTTTAAAAATTTTGCATATTTAGGCATGTGTTCCAAAGCCTATACATATGAGAGATATATCTATAATGTCTATAATTTCTAAACAAATTTTGCAAATTGTGCATCCATCTTCTTTTATAATCGTTAAGGAAAAGGAATCTTAGGTGAATATGGTGGAGGAGCGATATAAGGAGGGTATTCACTCATATTCACTTCTTTCTCCTTTTCTTGATCTTTCTCAACATGAGGGAAGGGCTCCTCTATTGTCTTCGTGGGTGATTTGAGTTCCTTCCCATTTTGAAGTGTAATAGCCTTCAGTTGCTCTTTGGTTTTTATTCCCAAAGTGTTAGGAAGAACTCCCACATTTCGTGTAAAGAAAGCGCTTGACAATTGGTTTACTTGGACCTTTAGATTATGGATTGAAGAGGCATGATTCTTTGTTACTTGTTTGAATATGCGTTCTAGATTCTTTTGTGCATCGTTTAAGGGCCAAGCTTGTCTAAAATTTTGTCCAGTTTGGATTCCATTGAACTCGATTTATTTTGCTGGAAACTTGGTAGTCCTTGAGGTCTAAACTGCCCTACAACATTGTTTGTCCAAGAGAAGTTAGGGTGATTCTTCCACCCAGGGTTGTATGTGTTGAAGTAAAGATTGGTTCACCTTCCTCATCTGTATTGAGCTTCCATATAATTAACTTGCTTCAAATCGTTATTCTTCATCACGAATCAATCTATCGTATCATGGTCCATCTGTCTATAAAGTTCACACTTTAGTGGCACAACTTTTACCGAAGCTGAGGACGAAGTCTTCATATTATTGAGTTGTCGAGTTAAGTTGTCCATTTTCGCCTACATCTACATGATTTGATTAACAACTATAACTTCTTTTTGTTCTCGAAAAGTAGTGGGTTGTCTACTCCGCTTGTTCGTCCATAGGCAGCTATTACTTGCCATCTCCTCCATTAGCTCTTTTGCTTCATCTACCGTCTTTCTCATCAGTGATCCTCTTGAAGCTGCATCAATCGTGCCTCTCGTATATGGGGTTAATCCATTATAGAATGTTTACAATAAGAGATCCTTAGGGAAGTTATAGTATGGGCATTTCTTTTGTAAGTCTTTGTATCGTTTCCACACTTCATAGATCGATTACCTATTACTTTGCTGGAAGTTGGTAATCTCCTTAATAATCTTTGTAGTCTTGGTAAGGGGAAAATACTTGTCTAAAAAGGCATGAACTAGTTGATACCAAGTGGTGACATTAGCTGGGTTGAGAGAATGGTACCAGGCCTTTGCTTTATCTCTTAGGGTAAAAGGGAAAAGCCTAATTCTAACCACATCTTCTAACATCTGCTGGTACTGAAAGGTATCACAGATTTCAAGGAAATTTAATATATGTGCATTGGGATCTTCATTCATTAGTCCATAGAATTGCACATTATGTTGAAGCATGTTTAGGAGGGCTGGTTTAATTTTGAAAGAGGCTGCTTGTACTGGTAGCCTAGTAACTCCTTGGTTAGCTGCATTGAAACCTAGTCTTATGGGATCTATAAGGGTTCTTATTGACGTCCTTGGTTCACTTCGTGATCTAAATCTTGTTGAAATTCCTTGGCCATTGTTGCTTTTACGATTTCTTCTTCTTCGCGTCAAGCCTTCCTAATTGGTCGTTTTCATCGATTGATATCTAGCTCTAAGGTTTCAGCTGCATGACTCAAACTTCTCATGACTCTTGTGTTTATGCAAGAGCATGAATTCAGAAATAGAAAGAAGAACAGAAAATAAAAACCTTAGAATACAATTCATAGAGTAGGGAACTAATCTAACCCTAAAATCTAAGGCCATAAACAATTCATAGAAATTTAAAATGCAATGAAACTAAAACAAGAATTTAATTCAATCACTCAAGTTAAGAATCAACATGAAAATACTAATTATAAGCTATTGCAACACACCCAAGAATGAATTGAAAGAAATTGCCAATTGAGAGAAACAGAATTTTACCTATTCTTATTGCTAACCTAATTGATTATGAATTATCAATTTTTTGGTTCTAGACTATCCTAGGGTTGATTACTCTCTCTCGAGTTATAACCATTGACCCTAAATCATAAACCCTAATCAGATTATGAAGGTTGCAATCTCTCATTTCATAACCTATCCAAAACTATAATTAGTTCTGCAGTTCTCTAATAAACTCTAAGAACCCTATATAAGATCTCTCTTTGCACAAATTACTGATCTGATTCAATTCTTGTTTCTATTAAATCACTTAACTCTCATTAGTCTAATTTAATCATTTTACATTCAATTGATGCTCTCAGTTTATTATCAAATTATGAAATCACATAATCAAACCACAATAAATCCAATAAACATACAAATAATTAGATTTTCATTAATTGAAGAATAAAATTTCGAAGGTGAGTTTAGAACATCCTTAACATTCTAGATCCTATCATCAATTGTTCAATCCAATTCTATAAAATAATAAAACTGAAAATAAACAAGAAATACAATCTAAATGGATGATGGGAGGCAGTGATGTCGGGAAACCTCCTGATCCGGAAAGTACGTCATCAGCTTCTTCTCCTTTTCTCTCTTCCTTATTCTCTTCCTCTATCTTTTGATGATTTCTCTTTAGAGTTTCTCAAGGTGGCTAATGCAAAAGCTCCACCTTTTCCTATTTTGTTGTTTTTCAAATATCCTCTCGTGTTTTGGGTAGCCCTACGATTTTCTCGAGGTTCAAAAGGTCTAAAAATCCCACAAAACTTGACGTTCTTGAGTGTCTACGAGTTTGCTTGATGCAGGTTCCATTTCTTAGGTTTCTGCCACGATCGTGGCATATAGGCCACGATCCTGGGCTAAATCTAATGCTTCTATCACAATTATGGCCTGACATACCACGATTGTGGGCCATTGTTTCAGCCCGAATATCTCTGAAACTTCTTGGTTCTTTGATGTTGATCCTGAAATACTAACAAACACATTAAGGTACCTTAAAAACATAATATTTAAGATCAAAGACTTGCACTAACCTATAAAACACTTAACATATAAAGAATTAATAAACTAACACAATTCTAACCCAATAATATAGTAAATGATTGAATTAAAAGCTACACGCATATCAAACCATGCCCTAAAACACGATGTAATTTACACTTATCAATATGTCATGGAGGTTACACATGATCAAAAGATAATGAGATTTTTATGAATGTGTTAGTCAAATAAGGCTCAAAATCTCACCGACTTTGTCTACCACTAGTCGCTACTTTTTTAAAGATAATGCACATCAACCAACCACAAGAGTAAAAGTACATACTAAAGTTGTTACGAAATTCTCTAGTCAATTCACATTCTAATTATGACTATATAGTCCTAAAATCAACAGAAAAGGGAAAATGTTTCTTTTGCTATTTTATTCTCTGTCATTTTGATTGAAAACTTAAAATAAGTAGAACAAACAAATTCAAAAACACACATGCATATCAAAAGTAATGAGGAAATGTAAAGAAAAGAAATTTACTTCCCTTGGGTTATCACCCAAGAAGTGCCTTTGTTTAGGGTCGCTCGCTTGACTCCATGTTTCCTCCTTACGTGAAAAAATTGTGATCTTTAGGTGTCACATGTGAACCCTCCACGTGAGGTTCTTCAAGATAGGGTCTCAGTTGATGATTCGTCATATTTAGCATCTTCCCTATCCTCTGACTTTCAATCTTGATTGAGTCCATACACTATGGAAAGATCTCAAATGTCTCTTCGCCATTTTCTTAGTCATGTAATTCCTTCATTCTGCTATGTAAAGGTGAAGAGTTAGTCTAAAAATAATCATGAACTTAGTACTCACCTCTAAGCTTAGTGATATGTCTTTATCTGGTTCGAGCTCCTCCTCAACTTCTTCTTCACATGCAATTCCTTGAGTATTACTCTCAAAATTCTCAAGCTCCTCATCTCTCTGTAAGGTTTCTACAATAACATCTATTGGGTATACCGCGGGTTGATATGACTGCTCTTCCGTTTGTGATTCTACGTCGAGTTAGCTTCTTCTCCTTTGCTCTCTTCCTTCTTCTCTTCCTCTATCTCTTGATGATTTCTCTCTAGGGTTTCTCAAGGTGGTTGGAGAAAAATCTCCCCCTCTGCCTCTTTTGTTGTTTTTTAGATATCCTTTTATGTTGTAGGTAACTTTAGGGTTTTTTTGGGGTTCAAAAGGTCAAAAAATCTCCCAAAACTTGACGTTCTTGAGTGACTGCGAGTTTGCTCAATGCAGGTAACAACTGTGGCCTTGCAGGCCACGATCGTGGGCCATTTCCTAGGCTTTTGTCACAATCGTGGCATGTAGGCTACGATTGTGGGTCAAATCTGAAGCTTCTGTTACAATCATGGCCTGACATATAACGATCATGGGCTATTATTTCAGCCCGAATGTCTCTGAAACTACATCGTTCTTTGATGTTGACCTTGAAACACTAGCAAACATATCAAGATATCTCAAAAACATAATATTTAAGCTTAAAGACTTGTAATAACCTATAAAACACTTAAAACATAAATAGTTAACAAACTAACATAATTCTAACCTAAACGCATACTAAACGATTGAATTAATAGCTAAACACATATCAAATTATGCCTTAAAACACGATGCAATTTACACTTATCAACATGTCATGAAGGTCACAGACTATCAAAAGACAATGAGACTGATATGAATGTATCAGTCAAATAAGGCTCAAAATCTTACTGACTTTGTCTACCACTAGTCACTACTCTTTAAAGATAATGCACATCGACCAATCACAAGAGTAAAAGTACATGTTAAAGTTGCTATGAAATTCTCTAGTCAATTCATATTCTAATTATGACTATATAGTCCTAGAATCAACATAAAAGAGAAAATGTTTGTTTTGTTTTTTTATTCTCTCTCATTAAAACTTAAAACAAGTAGAACAAACAAATTTTAAAACACACATGCATATAAAAAGTAACGAGGAAATGTAAAGAAAAGAAATTTACTTCCCTTGGGTTACCTCCTAAGAAGTGCCTTTTTTTAAGGTTGCTGGCTCGACTCCATGTTTCCTCCTCATGTGACAAAATTGTGATCTTCAGTTGTCACATATGGATCCTCCACATGAGGTTCTTCAAGATAAGGTCTCAGTTGATGATTCGTCATATTCAGCATCTTCCCTATCCTCTGACTTTCAATCTTGACTGAGTCCATACACTATGGAAAGATCTCAAATGTCTCATTGCCATTTTATTAGTCATGTAATTCCTTCATTCTGCTATGTAAAGGTGAAGAGTTAGTCTAAAAATAATCATGAACTTAGTACTCACCTCTAAGCTTAGTGATATGTCTTTATCTGGTTCGAGCTCCTCCTCAACTTCTTCTTCAAATGCAATTCCTTGAGTATTACTCTCAAAATTCTCCAGCTTCTCATCACTCTGTAAGGTTCTTGTAATAACATCCATTGGGTATACCTCAGGTTGATATGACTGCTCTTCCATTTGTGATTCTACGTCGAGTTAGCTTCTTCTCCTCTGCTCTCTTCCTTCTTCTCTTCCTCTATCTCTCAATGATTTCTCTCTAGGGTTTCTCAAGGTGGTTGGAGAAAAAGCTCCCCCTCTGCCTCTTTTGATGTTGTTTAGATATCCTTTTGTGTTGTAAGTAACTCTAGGGTTTTTTTGGGGTTTAAAAGGTCAAAAAATCTCCCAAAACTTGAGGTTCTTAAGTGACTATGAGTCTTCTCGATGCAGGTAACAACTGTGGCCTTGTAGGACACGATCGTGGGCCATTTTTTAGGCTTCTGTCACGAACGTGGCATGCAAGCCACGATTGTGGGCCAAATCTTAAGCTTGTGTTACAATCGTGGCCTGACATATAACAATCGTGGGCTGTTATTTCAGACGAATGTCTTTGAAATTGCACCGTTCTTTGATGTTAACCTTGAAACACTAGCAAACACATCAAGGTATCTCAAAGACATAATATTTAAGCTCAAAGACTTGTAATAACCCATAAAACACTTAAAACATAAATAATTAACAAACTGCTATGATGGTCATATATTATCAAAAGATAATGAGACTGCTATGAATGTGTCAGTAAAATAAGGCTCAAAATCTCACCGACTTTGTCTACTACTATTCACTACTGTTTTAAAGATAATACACATCGACCAATCACAAGAGTAAAAGTATATGCTAAAGATGCTACGAAATTATCTAGTTAATTCACATTCTAATTATGACTATATAGTCCTAGAATCAATAGAAAAGGGAAAATGTTTGTTTTGCTATTTTATTCTATGTCATTTTGATTGGAAACTTAAAACACGTAGAATAAACAAATTCAAAAACACACATGCATATAAAAAGTAATGAGGAAATGTAAAGAAAAGAAATTTACTTCCTTTTGGATGCCTCACAAGAAGTTCCTTTGTTTAGGGTCACTGGTTCGACTCTATGTTTCCTCCTCACGTGACAAAATTGTGATCTTCAGGTGTCACATATGGATCCTCCACGTGAGGTTCTTCAAAATAGGGTCTTAGTTGATGATTCGTCTTATTTAGCACCTTCCCTATCTTTTGACTTTCAATCTTGACTAAGTCCATACACTATGGAAAGATCTCAAATGTCTCTTTGCCTTTTTCTTAGTCATGTAATTCCTTCATTTTGCTATGTAAAGGTGAAGAGTTAGTCTAAAAAATAATCATGAACTTAGTACTCACCTCTAGGCTAAGTGATATGTCTTTATCTGGTTCGAGCTCATCCTCAACTTCTTCTTCACATGTAATTCCTTGAGTATTACTCTCAAAATTCTCAAGCTCCTTATCACTCTGTAAGGTTTCTAACTTCAATTGGGTATACTTCGGGTTGATATGGCTGCTCCTCTTCCATTTGTGATTCTAGGTATTTGATCCTCGATGTCGTTTCACCCATTTAGCTTAACAAGTTTTGGTTTCTAGACGTTATATGCCTCATTTCCTGCTGGAATTGTTGTAACTACTATTGTAGGCTCTGGTGAAATTAGAGATTGTTAGTAATCACAACATTCATCAATTCTTCCAGAGATGCACTTGAGTTTTGTTAGCTCTCCACATCTTGGAAACTAGTCAATAATGCCTTTCATCCTGCTAGAATTGTAGAGTATTCTGTTGAAGTTGTTGCATACTCTCTTGAAGCTGCTATATACCCTGTTGAAATTGAAGATGGCCAACATTACTGGTCTTAATATAGTCATCCAGAGGTGCACCTGAGTTGTGACAAGAAGCTTTTGGTCCATACAGGAATTGCTGAGTGTCCTGCAAACTATCATAGAAATAATTATGATGGTTATCCCATCCATAACTAAAGTTAGGTTGATTAGTCCAACCTTGGTTATAGGAATGAGAGTAAGAGTTAAAGAAAAAATTACTTCCATCCATGAATTTTTTTAATATTTCATAGACATGAAATAAAAAAAGAAAGGATCACGAAATAACTGAAAAGAAACAAATTACGAAAAAAGTATATACAAAACATCAATGAAATCATAAAAAAACTAAAAAATTGCACTCCTCTCCAACGGCGCCAAAATTGACAACGCATCGTAACGCCAGTCAAAATAAACTAGACTACTACTATAGTAGTGGTGAGTCTAGGTCGATCCTACGAAGAGTGTGTACAAAGTTGTTGAAATGAAATTAATCGGTGTTTAGGTTAGGGGTTTTGGTTTTATAAATAAGAAAATAAAATAAAGGTAAAATAACTAACAAAATTAATGTAAAGAAAACATATAAAGAATTATAAAAATGGGGAATTCGATAGGGACCCAGTTCTTTGGTTCAATCTCGGCCTACATCCTAATTAAATATATTTCATTTATTTGTTATTCTCTAACCTCTCCTAGCAACTATTAATCATAGGTTAATAATTAACCTGAGTTTTTCCCTTAGGTAGTGTTTAATCAAAATACGATTGTTAATTAAACATAACTACTGAATAACCTAGGATATGATCTTTAGATTTAATTAGGCAGTAGCATTACGAATTAGGAAAATTGATTAATCAAGGCAACAACCATATACGATGCTTCATTTAACCTATTTTATGTTATCCCTAATGATTACGAATCATTAGTCGCTATATATGAATTACAACATAACTATTACGATTTATATTGAAATTCTAGCAATGGCTTCATGAATGCATTAAAATCATCTTTTCACAATACCCATTGGGTTCATACGTAAATAACCAAACAATAACGAGAATATGATTATCCTTACATAAAACCTAAGTCAATTAACATAGGATAACACAATCAATTTCTAATGAGAGAATAAAATAATTAAAATAATGAAATACACTTAACCCAAGTCGTCGGTGTTGATGTCATCTCTGAACCAACATCGGGACGTCTAGCCTTTTATGGGTCTCTCCCAAAACTGTTTCAGCCCCCATTAAGTTATCCCAACCAAACTGCACCTCCCTTCTACCTTTTCTTCTTCATGCTACCGCTACTGTTCTCTCTATTTTTTGATTTATTTTTTGTTCCATCTATAGTACACGTATTGAAAACCTACACTCCTACCTCTTGAAGACGTCTACATTTCAAAGACATTGTATGCCTATACTCTCAATTCGGCTGGTCCTTGGCTATGAATCTGCGCTGTGTTTTATCTTGGTGTTTCCTCATTATGTTTCTTCTTACTAGCTCGTTTTGTACATTTGTTGCTGCCGTATTAATGTTTTAGCTATCCACTAGCTGCATGATGTTTTGACGTGCCTTTATCCACCAGCTGCATGTAGTTTCATGCTTAATCTTTTCCCAGCTTCCACCTTCTACTTCTTTATTTTCTATGAAATTCATGTTCTATGTACCCATGCAAAAACATGCATGGTTGTGTAAGTTTTCTACTTCTTTATTTTTCCATTTTTCTTATGTTCTTCTTGTCTTTTAATTTTCTTCTTAATGCTCTATGAAGACAAGTGAGTATTAGTCTTCAGAAAATGGCCCAAGTATTGTGCTTTCGACTCACTTTAACTTCTTTGCTTCCGAATTGTGCCTAAAATCACATATAAATTAAAATGAGTAGCTTAAGCAATTTACTGTCATTAATTACTAAATGTTATGAAATAATTAAACAATCAATTAAGCACATATCAGTCGTCCTATCTTTAAGATTCCATGCAACTCTTATTATTTATGTCATGATCTATTCATACATATAATTTTTAATCCCTTTATATGAAATATAAAATTGTATTAAAACGTTAGTAAATCTCAATTCAATAAAAATAATCTATCATGAATAATTCACAATAAAAATTGATTCTTTCATTAAATTATGAAATTAATCAAAAAATAGTTCTAAGGGACATACTAAGATAAAAGAAACCAATAACAATTAAGAAAGAAATCAAGATAAAAGAAATCACCATATGGATTTTTGAAATCTTGATGTTTGGTTGAATCTTAATGGAATCCCTTCTTTCTCTTTGAAGTTGCTTCATTCTTATATCAAGACTCTTTAATTCGCTTTTTGTGATTACTCTCTAGTATATGTCTTGTTTAATTTCCAAATTTTATTTTTATTCTAAAAAACATAAAAATTTTAAAGAGTCTCGCCCAATATAGGTCCAACATAGTCCCATATCACCTAATATAGGTTCAACATAGTCCTGTATAAATATCTTGTTCTTCATGGGTGCATAAAATCCCAATTTACATAAAAGTCACCACCATCACTAGTCATAAACATAGGTATATATTGCAATCATATTAGCTTATTAACGTTTTGAGTGTTTGAGGGTTCATTTTGGGAGCATAAGTTTGAAGGATACAAACATGGTTCTATGTTTAGGCCATGTGCCTTCATGTACCTAGTTTTCTAAGAAATAGAGTTGACTATGGACTGACATGAGTCAGAAGACTTGTATATGTTTGTCCTATAACATGGTCTATATGCAACTTATATTAATCTAAATTCATGCTAAAACTTTTCCAACTTGCCCGAATTTATTCCTTCTTTATTAGGGACTTAGAAAGTATCAAAAGGAGTTTTTTTAATGTTCAAATGTCTATAAACAAAATATAAGCCACATTGATACAAATTCATATAAAAATAATCCAAAAATAATCCAAATTTCTCTCAAAATCATGCTAAAAATATAACCTACGTAGTAGTTATCAAATTCCCTCATACTTACGCATTTACTTATCCTCAAGAAAATCTACTTTTTCACTTTTAAATTAAATGGGTGGCAAACCTAGGAAGGAATTTAGCAAAATGTATGGATTAATTAATACTCTCTATTATTCATTTGATTACAACGTTCATCAATTTTATAGGCATTTAACTGCTTGCATCAAGTTATAAACTAATTTAATTCAACTATACAATCCTTCAAACATTAACTTAATCTACAAAATTCAACCTAATGTGTACATTAAACATGCATGAGAAATAAGCTTAAACTTTCAAACAATTTCATACCCCTTATTGATAGTTTAGAAAAACATCAACTTTATATTAACACAAGAGCATTTTGAGGATTGTTTAAACAATCACCTAACTTTTTGGCGCAAGAGTAAATGCATCATAGCACAAATCAAATACCCTATTTCAAAATTAGTGAAATAAAATAAAATACAATAAATCATCAATGTTCATAATGATATGCCTAAACGAATCAAATCACAAAAGCAACTAAAGTTAATGAATTGTCTCAATCAATATTATTGCAAAGTGAAAAATTTTCTCATAATTATTCCCTATTAAAATCAATATAACAAAATTGATAAGTATAATGAATAATTTCCTTCCCGAAACTTGAATTATGCATCGTCCCTAATGCACATGACGTATAAGAACAATGAAAAATTAGAAAATAAAGAGAAATAAGGAAAATATGAAAACTAATAATCCCCTGATAATAAAAGAATGTTGGCATTATCTAATGCCTTTAATAATCCTAAATCTTTAATCTGTTATTGGAATTTTTTAATTTCTAGATCACTCTTTAGAGACATATATGGATGTTTTTGTAACACATGAAAAATACAAATATATGTTAGATACCATATTGCCTATATAGCTTTCAAAACTCAACTAAATCTCATCCGAAGTAATATAATCTTGTTGTAATAATGAAAGAACATCAAAATATAATCAAATCCATTACTTACTATTTTTAAGTTGAAATACATGCATTAAAAACAAATCAAGCAAAAGATATTATAAATATTAATGTTAAAGCTACTAGATTGAAATAAAAATATCTAAATCATTGTGTTGCTTAAGTGCTTCTTTATGAATCTTTTACCTAGATTCTTTACTCAAGCTCTTCAACCTAGTGTCTACTCAAATGGCAGCTTGATTCTGCTCTTCTTTTGTCTCTTAATCTTCTCAAAGTTTCTTCTCCTACTCATAGGTTTGTTAGCTTTCGAATATGCCACTTGTCGGTGGTTAGCTTCTAAATATGCCACTTGTCTATTAGAGTAGGGTTATTTATCTACCTTTATTCTCCTTGCATAATTGATTAACTCTTACAGGATTAAGGTTAATATTGATTATCCACAAGTGCACGACGTAACTGTAGCTAGTACATCTAAGTACAGGTCAATCACACAAAAATTGTAAATACCAATAATTTCCTTTTTTATTATTTAGCCTAAGAATTATATGTTGGATTTTAATCAAAAAATAAACTAAACAAATAAACTAAAGTAAGAGTAAACAACTATAATATTAGGATAAGTAAAATACTAAGAAAATCAATATCAGATAGTAATGTTTAGGTGATGAATCCCTCTAAAAATTTTTATATATTATTAAACTTTTATCATGCAATTATATTCTTATTTGTTGGACCATAGAATTTCCTATCTTATGCTATAACTCTTTCGAGACTGTTAATAAATAATCCATCAGTTGATTAACATAAATCTTTGTAGTTTAAACCCTTAGGATTGCTTTACTGATATATGAATTCTGTTATTAAGTTTGAGCTTAATCTAGAGGATTTATGTCGACCTTTAAATGCAACTCCTTCCAATTATGATAGATCTATTCATACAAGTAGATTTCTCAATCTCAATCATATGAAATCAAATCATGCAGTAATATTCTCGATATATTAGAACAAAAGTAAAACATATAATTGAATTGTAATAATCTATCAATATATTTGTACTAAATAAAAATATTAAAACATATTGTTATCCCAAAATAGCATCACACCTAGACACTAATTACGTTTAGTTGCTAATAATAGAGAACAAAATCAAAGATAAATATGGAAAACATTAATAGAAAACAAAGGAATTATAATTTTAAATCTCCCTTTTTCTCCTATTGAATGTTCTTGCAATTTAAGTTTTGATGTTGTAATCTACTAGACCTTTTGATGTGTTCTTTATGTTTTCTTCATCTCTTGATCAAAATCGATGCCTCTTTAATTGTCTTATGCCTAAAATATGTTACTAAAGTTAGCTCTCTTTAATTTGCTTATGCTCACGTCCTTTTACAGTAAAATTTAGGGTTTCTAGAATACACATGGTCACTTACATGGGCGTGTGAAAGACCGTGTATAATTAAAAACACCTGAATTTGTGACTTTACACTAATACAAAGACTTACATGAGTAATATATATGGTTGTGTATCTCAATATACACGGGCATGTAACTCCATATGACCAAAACTTGATTTCTTCAATCTTCACACATTTACAGAGACTTAGATCGTCTTTATACACGGGTGTGTAGGATCTTAGTTGCTTCAAATCCTCATCTTATGCCACAATTTCATCCTAGTTCTTCTCCTTTTGTTCTAAAATGGCAATTATAGACTATAAATGCATTTAGAGCAAATTAAGAACCAAACATACTACAAAAATATAAAATATCAAGCAAAATACATCAAATATGGGTGTGTAATTATAGTCAAATATGCTTTTATAAATAATACACTTCTATAATTGATCTTATCTGATTATTTTCTACATAGTATAAGAAATTTCAATATCAATCACATTTATAAAGAAATAGGTATCACATTTAGAATCATTTATATAGGGAAGTTTTATGCCTATGGACATCTTAAAATCTCCTTCCTTATTCCCTAACTTTAAGATTAACTTTCCATCATGCATATCTATTTCAACCTTAGCAATAGCTAGGAAAGGTTATCCTAAGATCAAAGGAGCCTTTACATCATTCTTTATATTTGAAACAAAAAAAAAACAAGTAATATGGGTTTAACAAGACTAGCTAAACTTGACCAACAAGTTTTTAGACAAATGATTCAATCCATATATGAAATTCACTACAAACCACTTAATATTTAGTGCTTTTAGCCAAAAGGTATTCAGTAGTTGTATCCTTTATTTTGATGACATCAATAGTTTCTTGATTAATGCTTATGTAATTCTTGATATTTATAGAGCCAAGAGAAATCTTTTTAGCCTACATGTCTTGAACAAGCCCATTCAACACTTTTTAAATTCTTCTAGCTTGTGCATTTATAATAGGCCTACTTAGAATACGTAATAAATAACTTGAAGTGTTTGAAATAGCGTATTCCATTTGATGAATCACATTATCCCCCCTTTACAAGGATTCTTCCTTGAATTGTCATCTAAATTAAAATTATAAAGATCAATAGCATTGAATTTGCTACTAATGTTATAGTCAATAGACATATCTATCTTGAAAGCAATATCATTTCTTTTTTTCAAGGAAATGGAATGGATTGTCCCCTCTAGGATCTAATTTTTTTCTTTTAAGTTGGAAACCCCTCCTTTCTCATATGCACTCACACTCAGTCACTCATAATAATAGGAAAGAAAAAAAACCAAAATTTGAGGAGCTTATACAAATTTATTACTACATTCAGAGCTTGCTTTTAAAGTACTAAATGTTCTCTTCAAAATCAACAAACCTCCCTAATAATTGTTTGATTGACTATATATTTACTCCCTCAATGCTATGTTATGTTTAAAATACTTATTTTGGTTTATAGTTTTCTTTTAGTTATAAGTTGGAGGAACAAGAATCAAAATGAGCTAAAAATATACCCTTGGAGTCGTCCTATTAATGTTCAATCTTATTTGTATTTTTGGAACAAGAAGAAGATGAATAAGGGTGAATATGGGACAAAGAATAGAATAAATGAAGTTATTAAAACTTTCACAATTGTGTATGGGATCATGTAACTCACTGGAGGTGTGTAGGAGCGCGAAGGTACAGTTTTAGCCTCTCTTACAACCTACACAGCTGTATGTGTATTTAGATCGTTATGTAAGTGACCGTGTAGCTCACTGTGAATGTGTAAGTTCATAAACTTTTTAATTTTCATATACAAGATCACCTACATGCCTGTGTAGCTGACCTTGTATTATGATGGAACCCTAAATTTTACTATAAAAGGGTATTTAAAATGCTAAATGAAGCATAGAGATACAAAAGGGGGCAAATATCTTACCCTTTGGAGAGCTATGAGGAGCTAACCTTCATCCTTCTTGTTCAAAGGGGATATCGAGGACAATGAACATGTCTGGACGTTTCTCTAGTAGTGTTGGAGATTCACTTCATCAATTGGAAGAAAACGAATATGCTTGCATTTTTTACATAGACATCTAATAATTGAACCATCCATATATATGGGTTGAGAATATGCATAATCAATAAAAGCTTGAACTCCTTCAACAAACTCAAGATTAATGAAACCATTAGGTGTTGATACTCTATACATCTAAGATCTATCAACATTACTTGTTTCTATAAAACTGTTATTTAAAAAAGTGATTTCATAATTAGATATAATAATCGTTATGGTAGTATCCATATTAATTTTACAGAACATTTAATCTTTAGTTTACATATTAAAAAGGACACAAGAAGAAAGAATTGTATTATAACATATGTTTTGTGATACAAGAAGAAAGCATTGTATTATAACATATGCTTTGGGATGCTTGATCTTCGTCGAGTCCCTAGAGTGATGGCTAGGTATAAATCTTTTCATCATTAGATCCTTCATTTCCCCCAAATTTTTATAGTTCTTTGACCATTTCCCCTCCAAATTAAAACAAACCAATTCCACCATATGATTTCACAATTAGAAAACTCAATCACAACCAATTCCATCTTTGATGCTTTAAAGTTTTTGTAAAAATAAAAAATTAACTCCACCTTTTTCTCCCAAACTAATTAGTTTAGGGGTAACCTTAACTTATCATCAGTAAATACGTTCTCACCATCATCAAATTAAAGATGTTGAAAGTGAAATGTTTTTCTGATGTTTTCCTGACAAAACAAGTATGTTTAACAATAAAATCCCATAACTATTGCATTGCCATAACAATAAAACCACCAAAATTACTAGAAAAAGCAATGGGAATGTACAGTGACATTTTGTAAGCATCTTCTTAAAAAGATCAAAACTTGTAATTAACAAATACAGACACACTAATATCTAAAACATATGCTACAATATTTGTTCTGGTAAGGGAGCAGTTTTTATGTCAAGAAATAGAACATAGTTAAACGAGAAGTTCTTACCTGGTTTATAGAGAGAGACCCAACTAAATAGTCCTTTAGATTTGGGGTCTTAAAATTCTAATTCCTAGTGCACTAATTGAAATTGAAAGAAGAGAGACAATTTAGATTCTAACACCTAGTGCATCAATAACAATAGGCTTATTTCACTGAATAGTAAAGACATCCACATTATAATTCATGCATTTGGTCGAAGTGAATTTAATATGTATCCATGTATAATTTAGCATATGAAACTTGTCATACTCTAAAATTCGCATATGAAGAAACTAACTAAGTTAAGGAGAGAAAAGTTACATATTTATATATTAATATGTACTCATATAGATAAAGCATGATCAAAGAACGTTAAGTATGAGCTTTAAATTCAATGATATTATAAATTCTCTTAAAGGCTTAGCTAAATCTTATATTGGTATTGATACGATAAGAAAATTATTTAGGTCTCTATAAAATGCTTAGAAAACTAAGTTGAGATTATTTAAGAAGACAAGCATTTGAATGTCTTATATTAAAGGAGTTTATTAAATCTCTCTTCATCTATAAAATGTGCCTAAAGGAGACATAATAGTAGGAATTGGTACAAAGATGAAGAACTTAGAATTTAAAGCTGAAGACAACTAGTACTTGGAATGTTCAACTAATAGAAACTCACTAAAAAACTAGTCAATCCACTTTCAGTTTGAGTATTAGCTAGCCAAACACCTATACTAATAGGCTCCCATTCTATCAAGTTTTAAGAACACCATCAATGTCCCAAACCAATAATACACTATTCAATCAATTTTTAAAGTCATTATTTACTTGATATCAACTCTTTGTCTAATCGATTTCCTAAAATAACACATAAAAATCTTCAACTTTGAAGTCTTTTCAAAGATTAAGAAAAATCTTGTAATAAAAAACTTTATCATTGCCATTTTAAAAGTTTCTTAAAGTTAGGTTAAAGATTAATCGATTTCCTTTAAAGCTAAAATAAATTTCTTATTCATTATGCTCTAAATGTAAATTATTATACAATGTATATGCTCCTAAGCATTGAAATAAGTCAATTAAGGATCCTTAATGCAAACCTAATGACTACCTAGAGTTTTAATCAAAGTAGTATATTAAGGTTCCAATTAAAGTAGTATTAGTATTTTAGAGTTTCCAGTTAAATTAGTAATAGTTGTTAGTTTTTAAACTTAAGTGTGAATCATATGTAATCATATATAAAGGGGAACAAACTTCATCAATAAGATGTTGAGATTTATGATATTTATTAAAGTTTAATCCAAATTAACAGATGGTTCTTATCCTTTACACTTTATTAAACAAACCCAAAACTTATAAGATTTTACTTTGTAGAGTTCTAACCTTTGTATGTTTACTTCTTGGTTCTTTATATTCAAAACGTTAGTCTCAATTAATAATATTTATTCTTAAGTCTCTCTTTTTTCTATGATTAGTTAGGTCTTCTTGTTTCTAAGATGTCATCAAAATTGTTTCAATCAATCTTATTATTTATTTTTCTTTATATTGTATTAGTTATATACATATACATACATACATACATACATACATAT
>JANZXP010000194.1:18594351-18615927 GCA_027576715.1 Erythroxylum flavicans | reverse complement strand
GCATGAGAACAACATCAAGCATGGAAAACGAAAACCCATTTCAGACCAATTTATGTAAATCCTCTTCTTTGGCGTTGAAAGACGAACAAACTCTGCAAGATCAGAACCAAGTCGTAACTAGAAATCGATGCTTGCTTCTGTGATTGTGTTTCTGGGTTGGGAAGATTTGGTTTGATTCGATATAGCAATTTATAGAACTCGCTTGACTTGGTGATCACGCTTATAGTGCAAAGAATTTCAATCACCGTGATTCTGAGAGGTCGGCTTCCTTCTAGCTTCTTGGTGCGTGCTACATAGTAGCCGTGGTTGTCTTTTTTAAAGCATGGCTGCTCATGGAAGTTCTGCTTCTTCCTCATTTCGTGGACGCAAAGAATTGTTGATTCCAAGTAGAGGTGGCATATTAAAGTAGGCCCGGCCTGGTCTGGTCTTATCAGAAATCAAAGAATCAAATTGGATTAATTAGATTTGACTCGAGAGTTTGATTATTCTCCAGATAAAATTTTTTATAAATTTTTTAAAAAAATTCACAATCTTTAGAATTATAAAAAATCTCCTACTCCTTAGATATCTCACTAGCATAATAACTCAATTCAATTTTAAAATTCAGTTAGAACAATTTAAATTTAATTTAAAATAAAAATATTTAATTTTTGTCTTGTCAAATTTAAAGCTTTAGTTTACTCGGATCGAGTTAGTAATTGAATGAGATGGAACGTAATATACTTTCGTCGTTTATTTGAGGGTTTCATAATGGAATAGAACGGAATGAGATAAAAGCGGAAGGTTTCATGTAACGTTTTATTCATCCTAAACGGTGAAAATAAGAAACCTCTGATTAGAGTTTTAGGATGAAATGTAAACTAATAAATACATACTACTTAATATACTTTCAATAATTTTTCTTAATACCAATTATTTCATTTAACTCTAACCCCCTTTTCTCCGAACTCATTTTTATATTATTAATAAAAAGTTGCATATAAATAATAATAAAATAAAATTTTTAATAAAATTGTTATTAGTGAGAAATAGAAAATATATTAAAAAATTATTCCTTGATTGTTTGTATATATTTCTATATAAATAATTTTTAAATATAAATCATATATAATAGAATAAAATTTATTAAATAATTAATAATAAATTGTATATAATTAATAATAAAATAATAAAACTTTTATTAAAATTTTTATTATTTTAAAATAGAAAATATATAAAAAAATTATTTGTCACGATTGTGCGTGACGTTTTAATTAGACATTATTTTGTGTTTTAAAATCATAGCGTTAAACCTTTTGCAACAACCATTTTAATATGAGGGATATAATAGTCATTTACTATACATTCCATTCCATTTCATCTATCTTCCAAATAATATTTCACTAAGTTACATTACAAACCCTTCTATCCCTCTCAAACAACTTTTCACTATACTACATTTCATTCCATTATAAATCGTTCCCTTCCGTTCCATTCCGTTCCATTAGTTAACATCCAACCAAACAGACCCTAAGAATTTATGTTTGTTTTTTTGAAAGGAAAAGTAAACGGATGCCTTAGGTTTTGGTTTTGTGAAGTTTATCCACCCAATCCAATTTTAATTTAATAATAATAAATTCTTATTGTAAATCATGCTCTTCTTGAGCTTTATTTATGTAAATACCAAAACATGCCAAGAAAAGCCCCTAGCAAATTGAATTCCAAGACGTGTACTCTTGTTGGTTTCATTTTCTTTCTTTAATTAAGAAGTTTAAGTAAGGATTTGAGTGTGATTCCATAAATTGGACTATTCAAAATTAAAAACAAGAAAACAAGGATAAGTTCAGTCTAGTGTGAATGTGGTCATGTAATGTACTCATATAAAAGGGTATAAGAGTGATGGAATTGGTTTTGTTACGAGGTACTTGTCCAAAAATCCTTGTTACTATTGCCTAAAAGATTGCAATTGCATCATTAGTTTCTGATTCAAATAAAACTTTGTGAAGGTTTTATTATAATATGTAATATGTATTAGATCACTAACCTTGTTATCTACACATTCTAATCCCCATTCCTTCTAAAGTGTATTTCCCTATAATATGTATTATGGTTTCATTTAAGATGTTCTACACGTAAGTGTTAGAAACAAACCATAGTTTGCTTATTGTACCTTATCATGTGAAGATACGAGCTATAAGACCTTTTCAGTGTTTGGTACACATCAATATTACACAACTTTGGCAACATGATGGTGGCATATGTTGACAAGTTGTAAGGTTCCTTTAGTAATATGTAGTCACAAAACCAAATCTAGAATTATTTATGGGTGCTGGAAAAATGGAGCGTTGTTTTGGTTGACTACATGAACAAATGTTGGTGTTAATGTTAGATAGTGCTCCAACGTAAATGCATGGAGTGCATGGAAATATATTAATATTATCATATTGTATGGAGCATCAACATTAGATGGTGAGTTTCATATGGCTGAAATTAATTTGTTGGAACACTACAATGTTACATTTGGAAGTTGCTGGTTGCATGGTGCTTTGGTACGTTGGCGGGCTGTTTTATATGGCTAATCAAAGTTGGACATTGTATTGGATGATTCTCTAACAGTGCATGAATTAATGGATGTGATTGTATGGCTTGAATGGAGTTTTGCATGGTTGGAGGAACGTTAATGACAATTGATTTCATTAGTTATTTGGACAATTTACATAAAACTGTCCAAACCATTTGTAACAACCACTGACCTTATCTTTTAATTAGTTAAATTCTGAAGGCTATAAAAGATTTGTAAATCCTTTATATTACGTGGGTTTTGTACTCCAATTATGCAGTAATAAAATCATTTGTTTATTACAACGTTATTGGTTCCGTATGCTTGAGCAATCTGAGTGTGTCACATATTTTTGCACCATTTAACAGTTTGCTTTAACACTGTTTTTCATTTCCTTTTGTGAGGAGCATTTTGTTGAAAAAATTTGAGGCATTTGGTTATATTACGAGGTAGATTTGTTGCGTTTTGCTAACCTCAAAATTAACCCCATAATAAGTTGGTATCAAAGTTATGTTTAGGCAATTTCTGGGGTATTTTTTGGCATGCTGCTTTTGTGGAAATGATAGGCAGAAATATGGAATAATTAAGGGAAATGATGGCTTGGTTGGAGCAGATTCTTGGACCAATTTCAGAAGAGGTGGAATTTAACATCAATCTATTGGTGGTGGAAAAATAACCTAGAAGTGGGACTTCTAGGACCTTTGACGAATAAATGATGGTTGTACATCGAAGGGAGTTGAGAGGGGCTCGTATAAGCTTCCTTCGGTGGTGATAAACGACTACAAATCGACCTATTATCCCATCTTTGTTTTTCCAATGGAAGCAAAGAGGTTTGCTGTTTGTTAAAGTTTACAAGTTGGTAGCAGGGTTGCCACTCCAAATTATTGACAAAATGGCATACAAGGGTGTGTCATTTTAGTATATATTTACCCAAAATGTTGTGTAGACTTTTGCATGGAAAAAGGTGAGGGATTGGCCTGCTTTGGGAGCAAGTAGCCAAGGATAAACATGTTGGATTCGACACTTTGACTATCGATGAGGACGTTGACTTTCTTTTGATAGGGGAGGTTTGTGAGACCTTTTTCTCGATGTTCAGTGCACACCAATATTACATAACTTTGGCAACATGATGGTGGCATATGTTCACAAGTTGTAAGGTTCCTTTGGTTATATATATTCATAAAACTAAATTTGGAATTATTTATGGGTGCTAGAAAAATGGAGTGTTTTTTTGGTTGATTACATGAACATATGTTGGTGTTAAAATTGTATGGTGCTCCAACGTAAATGCATAAGTGCACAGAAATATATTAATATTATCACATTGTATGGAGCAACAACATTGCACGGTTAGTTTCATATGGATGAAATTAATTTACTGGAACACTATAACGTTACACTTGGAAGTTGTTGGTTGCATAGTGTTTTGGTACATTGGTGGGCTGTTTTGTATGGCTAATCAAAGTTAGACTTTGCATTTGGATGATTCTCTAATAATGCATGAAATAATGGACATGATTGCATGGCTTGAATGGAGTTTTGCATTAATGTAACGTTAATGATAGTTGATTTCATTAGTTATTTGGATAGTTTACATAAAATTGTCCAAACCACTTGTAGCAGCCACTAGCTTTATCTTTTAATTAGTTAACTTTTGAAGGCTATAAAAGGTTTGTAAACCCTTCATATTACGTGGGTGTTGTACTCTAAGTATGCAGTAATAAAATCATTAACTTTGTTTATTACAAAGTTATTGGTTCCATATGCTTTAGCAGTCCGAGTGTGTCACATATTTCTGCACCATTTTATAACTTGCTTTCATACTGTCTTTTGTTTCTTTTTGTGAGGAGAATTTTGTTGAACAAAGTGGAGGCATTTGATTGCATTACAGGGCAGATTTGTTGCATTTTGCTAACCTCAAAATTAACACGAGCCATGTAAATAATTATTCTATAATAACCTAGTTAATTTAATTTCAAGAAAAAATATTTGGTTGGGGTTCCAAACATATCAACATGGTTTGTAGGAGCTTAGTTTTTATGCAAACACTTAAAGATGGTTGGTCAATGCATTTATAGGACTAATTGGGGAGAAAAAAACAAAATTATTAAGATCTTACTCCTAAGAGAGGTTGCCCCCACTTTACGAGTAACTGAAATAACCATTGCGTTTGATTTATCGTTATAAGAGGGAGAAGAATATTACATATGGGGGCTTTGATGCCCTTTACAATAAAATACCTTCCCCATCAAAAGTAATTTTCTATCATTCCCACTTATTCCAATTTAAACCCTATTCCATTTAAACCTCTCACAGCCCAGCATGGTGTAGGATATAAACAGAAACCGATTTTTCCAAAAGGTAAACCTTTATTGAAAATATAAAATATTATAGAAAACAAATACCAATAGATAAAAATGATCAAATATGGATTGGAAGTAGTTAAACAAAAAATAAGAAGGAAATACTCTGATAATTTGTTACAATTTTGGGATAAAACTAGAGAAGAAGCCAGCCTAGAAATGATAGATAAACAAAAGGTTATTAAAGTTACTGCAATGAGATATAATCTGGTAGATCAAGAAGAATTTAAAAAGCAACTTCTTAAACTAGAAAATCTAAAAGTTATTAGATCTAGCAAATCCCCACATTCCTCTCCAGCTTTTATGGTTAGAAACCATGCAGAGATACTTAGAAATAAACCAAGGATGGTGGTAAATTATAAATTTGCCTTATAAAGAAACATTAATAAACTTAACAAGAGGAAAACACATTTTTTCCAAATTTGATTGTAAAAATGGTTTTTGACAGAAAATGATGAATAAAGATAGTATTCCTTATACTACTTTCTCTACTCCACAAGGTCATTATGAGTAGTTAGTAATGCCCTTTGGTTTAAAAAATACCCTACAAATATTCCCAAAAAATGAATAAAATTTTCAAATATCATGATTTTATACATTGTTATGTAGATGATATTTTAATTGCTAACAATAATATTTCTCAACATATTATACACCTCCATAAATTTGCATATTTATGTGAAAAACATGGTCTTACCTTTTCAGAGAAAAAGCTAAGATATGTCAAACTAAAAATAAAATATCTTGGAATGGAAGTAGTTGGTAAAGGTGTTAAACTTCAACCTTATATTCTTGAAAAATTTTTACAATTCCCCGATAGATTAAAAAATAAGAAACAAGTTCAAATTTTTTTAGGTGTATTAATTATGCATATGATTTTATTCAAAATTTGGCGGAGATAAGAAAACCTTTTCAAATGCTTTTAAAGAAAGATCAAAGATTTGTATTTTCACCTTATTTAATTGAACAGGTAAAATAAATTAAAATTCTTTGCTCTACTCTACCTAAACTTTTTTTACCTTCTGATAATGATGATCTAATCCTTGAAACTAATGCCTGTAATCATGTATGGAGAGGAGTGTTAAAAAAGATAGATTATGATAATGTTAATGCCAAAGTGAAAGAGTCTCTTTACAAGAATACCTCAAGAACTTTTACAGATGCTCAACAGTGATATCATATAAATGAAAAAGAATTATTGGCAGTAGCAAAAAGTTGTCAAATATTTTTTTATTTTCTATTACCAAAAAGATTTTTATTAAAAACTGATGATACTCAGGTAAAAGCATTTATTCAAAATAATTTGCCTTCTAAACCTGAATATAAGAGATATATAAAATGGAAAACTTTATTAGCTAAATATACTTTTGATATTGAAACTATTAAATCTAATAATAATATAGTTGCAGATTTTTTAAACAGGGATGGCTAGCCCCAAAGAAGAGATATTTGATCTCTTAGATTAAATGTTTGAAGATATAGATACCTGTCAAGCACAGATAAAATATTTGATAGATATTACAAATTTCCCCTTGATATCGAAAGAAATAGCTGAATTACGTCTCTCTTTTAGCCATGTATGGCAAACAAAGATAAATCATTACTACTATTCTGAGCAAAAACTTTGTAAACTGCTCAACCAGATCAAGATAAATGAAGATTTTAAGTCCATAGGACATTCACTTATATAGCAATAGATTCAGCCAATGGTTGTTACTCCCGATAATACTTCCTTATTACTAAATATTTCTCATAAATCTTAGACATCGAAAAATATCATGCTTAAAAGCTCTTCTAGAAATCATCCTGTTATTAAAGCACATTTTGAGATAATGAGAGACTTATATTGAAACACCCCACTTCCACCGAGCACATGCCTGTACATCCCAAGGACATTCGAGCACATACCCTGTGGAAGCAGTGCGTTAGAGCAGTCACATTCACTTATATGGCATCATATATTAAAACACAATTATCAAAACGTTCCCATTTCATTTGTAAAACATAATACACTGTAGCTTTTCATACATAATCCATATATATACAATATCAAAAGCTTATAAGATTCTACTACTCTTTTACAACATTCTACATAAAATGAGAACTATACAAAAATATTCTATCTAACTCCTCAGTCTTAACTGACCTACCTTTGAGCCATTTCAATGTCCAAAAGCAATAACTAGACTTCTTCTATGATGTCTTAGAAGCTAAGTCTCCTATCAGTATCTGAAAAGCCATGTTGCAATTTTGATGAGTTTTACGAACTCAGTGAGTGAACAATCATTGATGTGCTCACTCATAGCAATCAAAATGACAGTTCAAATTTCATTTCACAGACAGTTCACATAATCAACTATTACATATCATTTCACATTTCAGTTTCAAAATAGTGCAAACAATTCACTTCAATCAATCATATAATACACATATCAATTTATATATGCAATTCCTCACGAGACTCCACTTTCATTTTATTAATTTTTGTGACTGAGCGCCTTTTTAACTGTCCCGTATCTGTTGTAGATACCAGGCTTATTTTACTAGTGAGCCTGTGGCTCTTTATACACATTCTGAGCTTTAAGCTCTTTTTTATTGCTCACTCCGATCACAACCTCCTTTATCTAATCATGCATATCGTGTAATGAAATGCATCAAATCACATATATTCAATCAATTACTTTCATTTAGTATACACATTCACTTTTCACATTTTCATCGGACCTAAGTTCGAAATTCAATATATTTGTTGAGTACATATATTCCTTTCATATTCACATTCAATTATGAACACTTCCAATACATTCCCAATTATCGAACTCCTCCATCAATGTCTGAAATTATCACATTCACATAGATATCAGTTCAATAATTGAAATTTAAGCAATTACAATCATTACTAGTATGAAACATTTAGGTTACTCACAGTACGCTCCAGATATCTATTGCCTTAACTTCTTGGCAATGTCTGGATGCTAATGTTCTATTTGCGCTTCTATGCCACACAATACACACACATTTTCACATTACTAAAATGCTCAAACATGTAAGTATTCAATCATATACATATGTATATATGTTATGTATAATGCATGCTCAATTATAATCCCAGGTATATATCCTTAATCACAAGTCTTGATCATTCAACCTTTATCACTTTTATATGTCTTATTTGTACTTAACCTAAAGAATACTTGATTAATCTAAGTTCATCAATCATATATTCTTCAATGTTATTCTAGCATTATAAGATCACATAATTTCTAAATTCTCATTCAATCTTACTTAATACATATCATTCATCTTCTTTGAATCACACTAGCATTCATAAGATCACTTTCATTCCTATAACGTCTCTAAATTTCTAGATTTTGTTTCATTGATATCAACCATCCATGCTTAAGTTATAACCTTAATTATCACCCTAAACATATTAAACATTTAATCACTTAATCCATCATCAAACTAGGTTCATTTCAAGCCTCGTTTAAGTCTAAATACAATATAGGAAAGTACCTTAGCATTAGTTGATTTAAACATCACATAAAAGATAACATCTCACGTTTAAGGCCATTCCTATGATCGTGGAAGACTTCCCACGATCGTGTGTTATGCCAATAGAACGTTTTTCTTCCTTTCATTGCAATTCCCATGATTGTGGAGTCATTCCCAAGATCATTGAGTCATTCCCATGATCGTGGAGTCATTCCCATGATCGTGGGTTTTGTTATCTGAAAAATCTTCAGCCATTCTCTTCCCATTTTCCAGATTTTTAACTATTTACTTACTACATTCAACACCTTATGCATAGTTCATCATTCCTAGCTTAATTCCTCATCATTTTCACCTCCATTTTAGCTCAAAAACACCCATCAAGTAGATCATACATTATTATTCATCAATTATACAAAAGTAGAACATCAATATATATACATTCATCATCAACGTTTTAGCATACTTTATTAACACCATTTTCAATATCACTTTATATTTAAACTATCATCTAGTTTTTCCTCTTTTCAAGACACTACACTAACCTTTTCTTTAGCTTCAAAACTCGATCTAATTCATCTCTATAATAACCAATGATCCACGTTTTTTTATGCATCCAAAAATAGAACATATTGATAATCATTCATTCATCGCCATTTTCATGATCATTCTATCTCTAAAACATCTTTAAAATGTTTCTTTTAACACAAACCATAAAGATCATTAATATACTTATTTTAGCTCCAAGCTTCTTCAAAACATCACTTAACCCTAGGTCCTCCAACTCACACAATCATCAACTCTTTAAGGAGGAATAGATTAGGTTTTCTAGAAACAAGAAGAAGATAGCAAGGATCTCGAAGTGGTAGTGTAGGATTTTGAAAAAAATCAACGTGATGAGGGTTGGTAAGAAGATCGTAAATGGAGAGAAGAGAATGAAGAATATGTAGCAAAAGAAGAAAATGAAAGATGGTCTTCTAGTATAAGTATATATCGTAGGATAGGTGGGTTAATTAGTAAGGTGAAAATGCTTGGTAAATGTCATGACACTTACCACTTAATTAATTTTGCTACTTAGGTTTTAACTTGAACTACCATATGATTCCTTATAATCAGTTCAGTTTCATTCAATTTTTTATGTCATTTGTCACCCAATTTTCTATACCACTTGTCAATAAATCCTAATGCCACTCGTCAATTATTTCTATTGCCATATGTCACTTATTTCTCTTACTATGAATCCTTTTATCTTGCCACTTGGTTTTTTTCCTAGTTCAAAAATACACATAAATTTATAAATCTCTCAATTATAACAAATAAATTCTAAATCACCATTTATAATTCATCATTAAATTTTCAAGACATAAAATTTACAATTCACGTCATAATCATTTTAAATCATTCATATCTTGGAAAATGTCAAATGAGTGCATATACAGTATTTGCAACGTGTACAAAAAATCGTAATCACGTGTGTGTATGCTTATGCTAGTGATATGCATGTACATGTAATGCATTTCCTATTTTCTCAATGATATTTATCATATATAGTAATCTAGGGTTCTAACCCTTAGGTTGAGAAAACAGGATATTACAATTCTCCCCTCTTAAGAAATTTCATCCTCAAAATTCTTACCTAATTGATTAAATAGGTGGGGGTATTGTCTCCTCATGTTCTCCTCCGTTTGCCATGTAGCTTATTCACTCAAATGATTTCTCCAGAGAATTTTCACCAATGGAATCACTTGATTTCTCAATTACTTCGTTTGATAGCCCACTATCTTAATTGGTTCTTTAACATAACTCAGATTACTCGCAATTTCAACTTCTTGTGCTAGCAATATATGAGTCCGATCAGACCGATATCTCCTGAGCATACTCACATGAAACACATTGTGAATTTGAGACATCTCAATCAGTAAGGCTAACTTATAACCAATGGTCTAACTCTCTCGATAATCTCATATGAACCAATGTATCTAGGGCTTAACTTACCCTTTTTACCAAACCTCAGCACTCCTAGCTAAGGCAATACTCTCAGAAACACCTTATCTCCTACTTAGTACTCTATATCTCTTTAGTGCTAATCCACATAACTCTCCTATCGGTCTTGTGCTACTTTAATTCTATCTCAGATCAATTTCACTTTATCAGTAGTGTCTTGAATATTCATCCTAATATAAAGGTGAACGACACTTTCTACCATATAATGCCTCATATAGTGCTATTCCGATACTACTATGATAATGATTATTATAAGCAAATTCAATCAGAGCTACATTTTGATCCCATGCTTCTTGAAACTCCAAAACACAAGCTCTGAGCATATCCTCAACTGTCTTAATCATTCTCTCGCTCTGTCCATTTTTTTGAGGATGAAATGCAGTATTAAAGTTCAACTTTGTACCCAAAGCTGTCTGTAAAGTTCTCTAAAATCTCAAAGTAAATCTAGGATCTCTATTTGATACAATGGACACTGAGACTCTATGTAATCTCACTACTTCGTTTACATTCCTCCGAGCTAACTGATTTAATGTCATATTCTCCCTTACAGGTAAGAAATGAGCCGACTTCGTTAATTGGTCCATAATAACCTATATGGCATCATGTTGTCTCGAAGTCCTTGGCAATCTTATGATAAAGTCCCTAGTAATTCGCTCCCATTTCCACTCTGGAGTAGATAACGACTGTAACTTCCCAACTAAAGCCTAATGTTCTGCCTTAATCTGTTGGCAAGTTAATCACTTAGCCACGTAGTCAGCCACTTGCCTCTTCATTCCTGGCCACCAGAAATGAAGTTTCATCGTATTATACATCTTGGTAGTACCAGGATGCATAGCATAAGCTACTATTGTGCTTCCTCCAGAATCTCATTTCTCATATTATCCACATCGGGTACATATACTCTCTACTTCAACCACAATGTCTCATTTCTCAATTCAAATTCAGAATTCGAGTTCACTTTCAACTTCTTAATTAGCTTCACAAATTCCAGATCTTTTCTTTAAGCTTTTCTAATTATGTCAGACAACACCAACCTAAGCTTCAATATGGCCAATAATGCCTTATTCTGCCCTAAATTTAACTCAACATTTAATGCTCTCAATTGCTCTAAGTTAGGCAACCTTGTCAACTATACTTGTGCTACATTGCTATCCAATTTTTTGCTTAATGCATCAACTACTACATTAGCTTTACCAGGATGATACTCAATAGTACAATCATAATCCTTCAACAATTCAATCCTTCTTCTTTGTCTCATATTTAACTCCTTTTGATTCAAAAGATATCTCAAACTCTTATGATCAGTGAATATCTGAAATGTCTCTCTATACAGATAATGTTTCTAAATCTTTAAAACAAATACTACTGCGGCAAGCTCTAAATCATATATCGGATAGTTAAACCCGTGAGACCTCTACATATGCAATCACTTTGTGATGTTGCATCAGAACACACCCTAACCCTTGGTGTGAAGCATCACTATATATCACATAACCTCCAAATTTTGATGGAATAGTTAACACCGGTGTTGTAGTTAACTGATGCTTTAGCTCCACAAAACTTCTTTGACATTCATCAATCCATCTGAATGGTATATTCTTTCTCAGTAGTTTTCTCAAAGTGGCTAAGATCAGTGAAAACCCCTCGATAGATCTCCTGTAACATCAAACTATTCTTAAAAAATGCTGAATTTCTAACACATTTCTTGAAGCTTCCCATTTCATCATTGTTTCTACTTTCTTTGGATCAACTTGTATGCCCCGTTCAGTTATTATATGACCCAAAAACAGCACTTGATCAAGCCAAAATTCACACTTATTGAACTTAGCATACAATTGCTTCTCTTTTATTATCTGTGGGACTAGCCTCAAATGCTCAGAATGTTCCTCTCTGCTTTTCAAATACAATAAAATATCATCAATAAACACAATCACGAAACGATCTAAATAAGGTTGGAATACCTTATTCATCAAATCTATAAAAGCAGCTGGGGCATTTATCAACCTAAACTGTAACATCCCACTCCCATCTGACACATGTCTGTATCCCCTCGAACGAACGAGCACATGCCTGATAGAAATGGCGTGCTAACTATTTCATTTTCACTACATAACATGGCATCATAATTAAATCATAACTAACACAGTGTTTAAAATCCCAAAATTTCCTCATTTCATTTCATAAACCATAACTTACAATGTAGCATTATATCCATCATCCATGTTTATGCAATATAAACCTATCAGAGTCTACAACTCTGTCTACAAAGTATGCTACATACATGAGGAATTAACAAAAATTAAGACTAATCCCACAGTCCCAGTTGACTGAACTTTGAGCCATATCTTCTATCCAAAAGTTATACAAAATCTCTTCTAAGTAGTCTTAGAAGCTAAGTCGTCGCTCTCTCAAACCTAAAAATGTCAACGTCGTAATTTGGTTGAGTTTTACAAACTCAATTCAGTAATCATCCTCGATGGTTCACTCTTGTCATGCAACACAACAATTCATGTTATCATATGATTCACATCATCTCGATTATTACATGTAATATCACAAAACACTTTGTTCACAATTGTCACGTTTCAAAATCCATACAATTCATCATTTCATTACAATCATATAGAACATATTTATCGATAAGTTTTCACATATTTCATACAAGAAAATTCCTCAAAATAATGCAATCGTTCAATTTATTCATATCATATGTGTGTGCAATATTTATGAGTCACAAATTCATTTTTTACGTTGTTGTGACCGAGTGACTTTTCCACTGTCCCTTATCCGTTGTGGATACCGAGCTCATTCATACTGTCCCTTATCCGTTGGAGATACAGGGCTCATTATACAGATTGAGCCATAAGCTCTTATCACAGATGTCTGAGCTTTAAGCTCTTTTTCACTGGTGACTCTGGTTACAACTGTCTTTATGTTTCACGCATTTATGGAATAAAATACATTACATATTTTCAATCATCATATTCAGTCTATTACATTCACATTCATTTTCTCATTCACATTGGTCATCGGACTTGGTTCAACATTCAACATATAAGTTGAGAAAACATTTATTCATTCACATTCACAGTCAAGGAACACTTCCACTGTGTTATTCATGCATCAAACTCCTTGGGCATTTTATTTCTAAAAATTAGTACACATACATCACATATCAATTTAATTCAGAATCAAACAAACAATCAAGGTGAGATCGTCTTCGGTTACTCACAATTGCTCCCTTTAGCTTATTGCCTTGAAGTCCCAGCAATTTCTAGAAGTGATCGCTCAACATGTTCTTCTATATGCAATCACATACATTTTCACATTACCACATTGCACATTCAGAAGAATAAGCACATTTATAAATGTATTATGCATGTTTAATAACAAATGCTCAGGTATATTTCTTTAATACACTTTATAAACAATTTACAACACCTTCCAAGCATTCTTTACTCCAAAATACACTTTACTCACCTTAATCCTTTCATTTAAAATCAACTAAATTCATTTAAGCTCTTATTTAAACCTTAATACCTTACATGGAAATACCCTAGCATTGGTCAGTTCAAATTTTACTCAAAAGACAACTTTTTTTTCTCATGATAGAATTTGGGTTAGTTTTATATGACCATTATGACCTAGAAAATGAGGTATTTAGGCAACACCTTCTTCTAATAAAATATTCCTGCATTTATTAAGTTTCTAATCACATCAAATTTATGCATTTTGGTTTAGTATTATGCAAGTTATAACCAAACTACTACAAACTGTTCTTATGCCTCGACAGCACACAGTTCTGAACTTTAAGCCAAATTTCAAGACCCTTAAAAACAGAATTCAAATTCAATTCCTTCATGAAAATTGTATCTATATGTCTCTATTTTAATCTAGATCAAAATACATCCAATTTAGATATTCATAGATCAAGATTTGGCCAAAATACAGATACTTGTTCAATAAAAACACTCCATATAACATACTCCAGCACACTACATTGCCAAATTCTATCATTTCTCTATCATTTCAAGTTGATGATTTAGTTATACCTCTATTTTCAGTTCATTAGTCTCTATACACAATTCACAATTTCATGATTGATTACAACCTAACAGCTTAACATATTTTCATACTTTTCTATATCACATTTTCTGCAATTTTGTTTACTTCACTAATCTTCGTTCAACTCCAATTATCACAATCCTTTATCGCACTTTCTGCATATTTTCTACTTCACTAATCTTCATTTAACTCCTTCATCACTTTACTTGTATCACCGAAATTGCTTCTTCCTACACCACTCACGCATGTATCCGTTCATCTTCCTACACCACTCACGCATGCATCCATTTTCAAACATTAAAACATCATCAAAATGTCATTTACGCTACCCATAAAGCTTAAAGCATAACTTACTTGATTCAACAAAATTCCAGCAGTTGAGAGTGGACATAAGAGATTTCGGTGGATGGAGGAAAACAAGAATAGAGAGAAACAAAACAGCATATGGACTGAAGTGTTTACTTTGCAAGGTGTAACATTGATGTGAGAATCAAAGGCCAAATATACAAAAATGAACAAGCTAGATGTTTCAGTGATGGTTGAACAAGGAGAGCGTTTTGGTGGTGGGTGATTTCGGTGAAGAACAAACAAGAGAGTTGCAGAAATTTCCATACAAAAACGTGACTAGGTTTCTTAATGATACATTGCCACATGTCACCAATGCATGTAACCCCTTTGTCATCTATGTAAGGCTACCATATGTCACCCTTCCATTTGTCTCTTATTTCTACATTTTTCCTAGTCCAAAATATCGCAAATTTTCAGAAATTTCAGAAATGTCTGAAATGTCACCAAAAATGCTATATCAATTTTAATACACACCAATTCAATTTTCAAGACAAATAATCCACAATTCACTTTTTAATCGCATTAAAATCACTTATGAAAAATGTCAATGAATGCATGTATAATTATTTTAATGAGCGTTAACATATTTCACTAGTATGAGTATGCCATATGAGGCATGAAATGTACTTCTAAATTCTCAATAAACTCTTGTGTATAGTATCCTAGGGTTTTAACCGTGATCATGGAATAATAAGATGTTACAATTCTCATCTCCTTAAAAAATTTCATTCTCGAAATTCTTACCTGATTGCTGAAATAGATGGAGATATTGCTTTCTCATGTGCTCCTTTGTTTCCCAAGTTGCTTCCTCACTCGAGTGACTTTTCCACAAGACTTTCAATAATAGAATTACCCGATTCCTCAACTGTTTTGTCTAATATCCCACTATCTTGACTGGCTGCTTAATATAACTCAAATTACTAGCAACTTCAATCTCTTGAGCTGGTAATATATGCCTTGGATCTGACCAATCTCTCCTGAGCATACTCACGTGGAATACATTATGTATTTGAGACATATCAGTTGGTGAGGCTAATCTATATGCCAGTGGTCCTACCCTTTCAATAATTTCATAAGGATCAATATACCTAGGGCTCAACTTACCCTTCTTGCCAAATCTCAATACTCCTTGCTAAGGCAAGAATTTCAGAAATACTTTGTCTCCTACACCATATTTCATATCCTTTCTGTGCTGATCTAGATAACTCTTCTGTCTATCTTGTGCTACTTTTATTCAACTTTGGATCAGTTTCACCTTATCCATAGTATCTTGTATCAATTCTGGACCTTTTATCATTCTCAAACCTTCCTTATCCCAATATAGAGGAGAAAGACATTTTCTGCCATACAATGCCTCATAAGGTGCCATACTGATACTACTGTGGTAGTGATTAGTGTAAGCAAATTCAATCAAGGCTATGTACTGATCCCAAGCTCCTTGAAACTACAATACGTATGCTCTAAGCATATCCTCAACAGTCCTGATTGTCCTTTTACTCTACCCATTTATTTGAGGATGAAATACAGTACTGAAGTTCAACTTCGTACCCACAACTGACTGTAAGCTCTTCCAAAACTTCGAAGCAAATCTGGGATCCTTGTTCGATACTTTAGACATCAAAACTCCATGTAGTCTCTCTACCTCATTCACATACCTCCATGCTAACTGGTCTAGTGAGTTATTCTCCCTTACTGGTAAGAAATGGGACGACTTAGTCAATCGGTCCACTATAACCCATATAGCATCATTTTGTTTTAGAGTTTTAGGCAATCCCACAATGAAATCCATTGTGATTCGTTCCCATTTCCACTCCGAAATAGGTAACGACTGAAGCTTCCCAATTGTAGCCTGATGTTCAGCCTTAATATGATAACAAATCAAACACTTAACTACATAATCTGCTACTTGTTTCTTCATCCCTTGCTACCAGAAATGTTGCTTAAGCGTATTATACATCTTGGTAGTACCAGGATGCATAACATAAGTTGCTATATGTACTTCCTCTAGAATTTTCTTTCTCAATTCATCCACATTAGGCACACATAACCTCTGTTTTAACCACAATGTTTCATCTCTCAATTTAAATTTAGAATCTAGATTCATCTTAATTTTCTCAATCAGTTTCACCATTTTAGATTTACTTTACACTCTTCTAATTCTATCATGCAACGTCGATCTCAACTTTAGTGTTGCTATCAATGCTTCATTATGCTCTAGATGCAACTCCATATTCAAAGTTCTCAATTGAATCAAGCTTGGTAACCTTGATAATTGAATCTGAGCTACACTGTTATTCGACTTCCTACTTAATGCATCTGCCACTATATTAGTTTTTCCCGGATGATACTCAATCGTACAGTCATAATCCTTTAAAAACTCAATCCATCTTTTATGTCTCATGTTCAACTCCTTCTGACTCAGTAGAAACCTTAAGCTCTTATGATTAGTGTATATCTGGAATGTCTCTCCATATAAATAATGTCTCCATATCTTTAGAGCAAAAACTACTGCTGTAAGCTTTAAATCATGTACTGGATGGTTCATCTCATGGGACCTTAATTGTCTCAATGCATAGGCTATTACTTGCTATACTGCATCAACACACACCCCAATCCTTGATGCGAAGCATCACTTTATACTATATAATCACCAGTTCCCAATGGAATAGTCAATATCGACGCTATAGTCAATCGATGTTTTAGTTCTTCAAAACTTCTTTAGCACTCATCATTCCATCTGAAGACCACATTTTTCCTCATAAGTTTAGTCAGAGGTGCTGAGATCAAAGAAAACCCCTCGACAAACCTCCGGTAATATCCGGCTAATCCTAAGAAACTCCAGATTTCATAATCATTCTTCAGAGCCTCCTATTTCATTACTGCCTTTATCTTCATTGGATCCTCTTGAATACCTTGCCCATTTACTAAATGACCCAAAAACACTACTTAACTCAGCCAAAACTCATATTTACTGAATTTGGTATATAGTTGTTTCTCCCTCATAATCTGTAGTATCACCCTCAAGTGCTCAGCATGCTCTTCTTTGTTTTTTGAATACACCAAAATGTCATCGATAAACACTATCACAAAGTAATCCAGGTAGGGATGAATCATATTATTCATCAATGCCATAAATACAGCTGGGGCATTAGTTAACCCAAACGGTTTTAATAAAAACTCATAATGTCCATACCTGCTCTTGAAAGCACTCTTTGGTGCATCAACCTCTGCTATCTTTAGCTGATAATACCCAAACCTAAAATCCAACTTAATGAACACCTGAGCTCCCTACAACTGATCAAACAAATCATCGATTCTAGATAATGGGTACTTATTCTTCATTGTGACCTAATTAAGTTGCCTATAATCGATGCACAGTCTCAACGTTCCATCCTTCTTGTTCCCAAATAAGATTGGAGCTCCTCAGGGTAAAAAACTGGGTCTAATAAATTGATCGCAAGGTTACGTACGCTAAGTTTTAATATTTATATCATTAGTAATTTCCGCAAGGGCACGAGTCGTTCGCGTGGTACCTAAGGTATCGATCTCACGAGGAGGGAAGTCTAGTCCTAAAATCTAAGGTTGTACTAACTACAATAATTCAAAATAAATAAACTAATGCGAAAAAAAATCAATTAAACATTTAATTTCAAGAATTAAATTATAGAAATCTAAACAAGTAACAAATCACACAACCCAATCCAAAAGTAAACCTAGAAATTACTAAGTGAGAAAAAGGGGAATTTTAATATGAAATTAACAAAAGTTTAACTGATTATGCAATTATCGAATTAATGGGTCTAGGTAGTCCTAGGGTAGATTACTCTCTCTCGAGTTATAATCTTTAACCCTAATTTATAATCCCTAATTTAAATTATGGAATTGTGATCTCTCGATTCAAAATTGATCCAAAACCTATATTGGTTCTAAAATTATTTAATAACCTACCTAGAACCTATGCTCGATCTCTCGTTACACGATTCTACTAGTTTGATTCAATTTTCTACTTATCAAATTACCTAACTCTCGTTAGCCTAATTTGATTATTTTCACTCGACTCATACTCTCAGTTTATTGCTGAATTATTATGAACAGATATTGAATCATAATTAAATCAATAAAAACACAATCAACCAAACTTTATTAATCTCAAGGACTAAAAACCCGAAGGTGAGTTTAGATATGAATCAACACTCGACAATAGTTAATTTCAATAATCATCCCAATTTTATACATCTATAAAATTGAAATAAAAATAGAAATATTGTTGGAACGGATTCGTAGAGGCAACGATTGCAGGAAACCACCTGTTTTGGGAAGTATATTGCATCAAGCTTTATCTTTGTGACTCTCTTCCTTTGTCTCCTTCCTCTATCTCTCGATAACTCTTTAGGTTTTTTCAGAATGTGGCTGACGTGAATACTCCCTTTTTAGGCTCTCTAAGGCCGCTGGTTTTATCCCTTTATCATGTATTTATACTTTAGATGCCCTAGGTTTAAGTCGAGGCTGAAACGGTTCAAAAAATCTTGCGAAAGTTGAGTTTTTGCTTCAGCCTAACGCTGGCCACGATCGTGGCCAGCGCTTAACACTCTTTGTCATGATTGTGACCCAAAGTCCACGATAGTGGCCTAGATCCAAGCTCTCTATCACGACCATGCTCAAAGTGCACGATCGTGGCTTGGCTGCCCTGGCTCGTCCCTCTCTATTACGATAGTGGCCTGTTGTGCCACGATCGTGGGCTATGTTTTTAGCCCGAAACTCTTCGTAACTTCTCCATTCTTCGCCGTTTACCCTGAAACGCTAATAAACCATCAAGGTACCTCAAAAATATAACATTTAAGCTCAAAGACTCATACTAACCATAAAAAAAATTAAACACATAAATTAACACAATTGAAACATAAATACACACTAAACACTCAAATTAACATTAAATACCTAACAAATTGAACCCTAAAATATCATGCAAATCATAAATATCATAAATCCCTTATCCAGCAACTTATGTAACTGCGTCTTCGATTTCTTCAGTTCCACATGTGCCATCCAATATGGGAGAATAGATATAAGAGCAGCACCTGGAACTAGATCAATTGTGAACTCTGTTTCCCGATCTGGAGGTAAGCCAGGTAATTCTGTGGGAAACACATCCAGGAATTTCCTAACCATAGGAATGTCTTACATGTCCTGCTCAGTTTGGGTATCAATGACGTGGACCAAATAAGCCTCACATCCTCCTTGCATTAACCTCAAGGCACTCACAAATGAAATCAGTCTGGCTGGCACTACTTGGCTAATACCTCTGAACACTGCTCTCGGCTGATTAGGATATTCAAATATTACCTCCTTAGTATAACAATTCATGATGGCCCTATGAGTAGTGAGCTAATCCATACTTAGGATAACATCGATTTCCTTTAGTGATAACACAATCAAGTCTGCCTCCAACTTTGCCTGATCAATTCGAATCAAACACTTCTTACAGACTTCCCCTTTCACGGTGGTACTACCTATTGGTGTACTCACCTCTAATCCATATCTCAATAACTCTCTATCACAATGCAACCTAGATGCCATATTTGGTGCGATAAAGGAATGCATAGATCCAAGAGCTAGCAATGCAAAAGCCTTAAAAGTAAATATTAGTAACACACCTGCGATGACATCTAGAGAGTCTTGAGTCTCTTGTCTTGTCATCGCATATACACGAGCTTGAGACTGCAGTTGATTGCTCCGCACCTCAGTCCTACCAATAAGCACTCCCAGAACTCATTTTACCTCTGCCACGACCTCTTTGTTCAGACCCACTGGTTCGACTCTGCTGAACTATAGTTTCTGTGTCGCCACACTTCCTCTCCTACCAGGCTGTGCTCCAAACACAGCAAAACAGTCCCTGATCTGATGATCAAATGAGCTGCATCGAAGGCAAGGTCTTGTTAACTTCTAGCATTCACCACTTTGCTTCTTCCCACAATGCTCACAAGTCGGCATCTGATCGGATACTACACCTCTGTTATTGCCAAACCGAACAAAACTATCCCTCTGTCTGAACCCCGACTATTTTGATCTAGTCGTTGGTCTAAAAGCTCGGTTCTAACGCTTGCTGAACCTCCTGCCAGAACTGCCCCGAGATTCACTGTGCCTCTTCTGTCTAGAATCTGATATATACTCAGACTGACTATCCTTCAATAATTGCTTAATACGGATCGAGGCAGCTCGTATTTCTATAAAACTACTCAGGTTAGAAATGGCCGACCTCGTCTAGATCTCCATGTTTAGTCCGTCTTCAAATCTCCTACACTTGTCTTTCTCAGTAGGAATCAAGGTAGTAGCATATCCCATCAGCTCATTGAACTTAACCTCATACTCTGCCACACAAACAGTGAAGTAAATCACTTATTAATATAGAAATCACGTATTATATGAAAAATATACAAGAAGGGGGGTTGAATTGTGTTAAATGGTATAAGATATGAATCTTTAAAAACTTCTTGATTTTCTTGACAAATTCAGATGATTACAAGTTTAAACAATGCACTTGATTTGATGCATAATGCAATAACGAAAATTAGTATCTATTATTCTAATAACTAGAAAATTAAAAGGTAAGAGTTAGAGAATATGACACCACGATTTATACTGGATCACCATTAACCTTAGGCGATGTCCAGTTCTCAGAGTTTGTTTAAGATTTCACTATCTCCTTCAATGTTACAAGTATTATTTCTACACTTTCAGAGCCTCTTCAGGTCTCTTTCACAAAGT
>JANZXP010000194.1:18574060-18594251 GCA_027576715.1 Erythroxylum flavicans | reverse complement strand
CTCTAGCCTTCCTTTCTCTCGAAAAGATATTGTTTGAGTTTTCACACTCACGTTACAGATGTATTTGCTCTCTTTCTCCATTATATTCTACCAAGAGTAGGATCAAAGGACGTGATGACAATGAATGATGAACACCTTGAAGCTTCCGTCTTTGGTAGATGCTCTAAAATTACTTCCTGATCCCTTGATCTATGATGTGATATATAGACGCTTACAGGTTGAGCTACGTGACATACATCGTCTATGTTCTTTACTACCGCTTGAATTTCTTCTTCTGTAAGATCAACTTCTTGTCTTTCAGGAAACTTCTTCTTTTTCCCTTTTTCTTTGCTATCTACCAGTGCTAGAATTCTAGGTTGTACATCAGGTACAATCTTAATTGTCGTTCTGCTTGTCACTGGATACATTTATTAAGTTTCTAATGACATTAAATTCAAGCATTTTGGTTCAGTATTATGGACGTTATAACCAAACTACTATAGACTATTCTCATGTCTTGACAGCACATAATTCTCAACTTCAAGCCAAATTTTAAGACCCTTAAGGACAGAATTCAAATTCAATTCCTTCATGAAAATTGTAGCTGTATGTATCTAGTTTAATCTAGATCAAAATACATCCAATTTAGATATTCAGAGATTAAGTTATGGCCAACATAAAGATGCATGTTCAGTAAAAACACTCCATATAACATACTCCAGCACACTACATTGCCAAAATTCTATCATTTCTCTATCATTTCAAGTTGATGATTCAGTTATAACTCAAATTTCAGATCAGTAGTCTCTATAAAAAATTCAAAATTTCATGATTGATTACATCCAAAAAACATAAACTATTTCCATACTTTTCTAGATCACATTTTTGCAATTTTGTCTACTTCACTAATCTTCATTTAACTCTAATTATCCCAATCCTTTATCACACTTTCTGCACATTTTCTACTTCACTAATCTTTATTTAACTCCTTCATCACTTTACTTGTATCACCTAAATTGCTTCTTCCTACACCACTCACGTATGCATTCATTCATCTTCGTACACCACTCACACATGCATCCATTTACAAACATTAAAACATCATCAAAATGTCATTTACGCTACCCATAAAGCATAACTCACTTGATTCAGTAAAATTCCAGTAGTTGAGAGTGGACATAAGAGATTTCGGTGGATGGAGAAAAACAAGAATAGAGAGAAACAAAACAGCATATGGACTAAAGTGTTTACTTTGCAAAGTGTAACATTAATGTGAGAATCAAAAGCCAAATACACAAAAATGAACAAGTTAGATGTTTCGATGATGGATGAATAAAAAGAAAGTTTTGGTGGTGGGTGATTTTAGTGAAGAATAAACAAGAGAGCTGTAGAGATTTCCATACAAAAACGTGACTAGGTGTATTAATGATTCATTGCCACATGTCACCAATGCATATAGCACATTTGTCATCCATTTAAGGCTACCACAAGTCACACTTCCATTTGTCTCTTATTTCTACATTTTTCCTAGTCCAAAATACCCCAAACTTTCAGAAATTTTTGAAATGTCACCAAAAATGCTAAATCAATTTTAATACACACCAATTCAATTTTCAAGACAAAAAATCCACAATTCACATTTTAATCGCATTAAAATCACTTATACCCAGAAAATGTCAATGAATGCATGTACAATTATTTTAATGAGTGTCAACATAATTCACAAATAAGACTGTAGCTCCCTAAGGTGATACACTCAGTTTAAGAAAACCCTTATCCAATAACTCCTGTAACTGAGCCTTAAGTTCCTTAAGTTCTACAAGTGCCATCCTATATGGAGGAATAGATATAGGAGCAGTACCTAGAACTATGTCAATAACGAACTTTGTCTTCCTATTTGGGGGTAAATCAGATAACTCAACGGGAAACACATTCAGGAAACCCTAACAACAGGAATATCCTATACTGTTTACTCAGTATGAGTATCAACTATATATACCAGATAAGCTTCACATCCTCCTCGGATCAATCTCAAAGTACTCATCGATGAAATCAATCTGGCTGGCACTACTTGACTAATACTTCGAAATATTGCTATCGGCTGATTAGGAGATTCAAGGATCACCTCTTTAGTATAACAATTCATTATAGCCCTATGAGCAGTGAGCCAATCCATACTTAAAATAAGGTCTATCTCATTTCACTGCAATACATTGAGATCAACTTCTAACTCTGCCTGATCGACTTGAATCATACACCCCTTACACATTTCTCTTAACACTATAATACTACCTATCGATGTACTTACCTCGAATCCACATTTCAACATTTCTCTATCACAATGTAGTTTAGATGCTAGATGCGGTGCGATAAAAGAATATGTAAATCCTGGATATACCAATGTAAATGCTTCAAAATTAAAGACATTTAACACACTTACTACATCTGGGGAGTTCTGAGCCTCCTGTCTAGTGATCGCATAGATTCTGGCCTGAGACTACGGCTGGTTACTCTGTACCTCAGTCCTGATAGTAGGACCTGCTGAACTCACTCTACCTTTACCTCTCTGTCCAGATCCACTTACTCTTCTCTGCTGGACCGTTGCCTTAGTTACTGATCCTCCCCTCACTCTAGACTGTGCTCTAAAAATTATGGAACAGTTTCTGATCTGATGCTCATAGGAGCCACAACGAAGGCAAGCTCTTATTAACTTCTAACATTCTCCACTATGCATCTTCCCACAGTATTCACTGTTAGGCATCTGCCTAGATACTGTACTTCTTCTATTATCAGATTGCACAAAACTGCCCCTCTGTCTAAACCTCGACTGTCTCGATCTAGTTGATGGTTAAAAAGATCTATTATGGTGCTTACTAAATCTTCGGCTTGTAATTCTCCTTGAAGACTTTCAAGAAGTCTTCCCACTTTAAACCACAAGGCTCGGTGATGCTGCCTGGAACAGTCTTCCACCATTGGTAAGCTGGACCCTGCAGTAAGGAGACTGCGTAGTTAAACTTCTCATCAGACTCGCAATCCATCTGATCAAATACCCTCTCGGTTCTCTCTAACCATCCTTCAGCCTCAGCAGGGTCTGTACTTCCGTAGAAGTCTACAACCCCCTACTTTCTCAGTTTATCATACCTCCTTTCCTTTCTCTTAGGAATTCTTGAAGGCATGTGATTAGATTGAGCTACAGAAGACTCTCTACTGGCTCTTACAAACTCTAGGTCAGCTGATTCTCCAACTTAATCACCTATAGCATATGACCTAAAATAAAAAATAACCTTGATTACTATTCGAATCTCTCACTATATATCATGTCTATATGTCTATATCTGTCCCTATGGATGCCATACCATGCTCTGATACCAAAACATGAAACACCTCCCTTCTATCGAGCACGTGCTCGTACATCCCAAGGATATTCGAACACATACCCTGTGGAAGTGGCGTGTTAGACCAGTCACATTCACTTATATGGCATCATATATTAAAACATAATTATCCAAATTATCAAAACATTCCCATTTCATTTAAAAAACTAATAAACTGTAGCTTTTCATACATAATTTATATATATACAATATCAAAAGCTTATAAGAGTTTACTGCTCTTTTAAAACATTCTTCATGAAATGAGAACTATACAAAAATATTCTATCTAACTCCTCAATCTCAGCTGATCGACCTTTGATCCATTTTGATGTCCAAAAGCAAGACTAGACTTCTTCTAGGATGTCTTAGAAGCTAAGTCTCCTCTCAGCACCTAAAAAGTCAAGTTGCAATTTTGATGAGTTTTGTGAACTCAATGAATGAACCATCATCGATGTGCTCACTCATATCAATCAAAATGACAGTTCACATTTCATTTCAAAAATAGTTCACATAATCAACTATTACATATCATTTCACATTTCAGTTTCAGAATAGTGCAAACAATTCACTTCAATCAATCATATAACACACATATCAATTTATATATGCAATTGCTTATGAGACTCCACTTTCATTTTATTAATTGTTGTGACAAAGTGTCTTTTTAACTATCCTGTTTCTGTTGTAAAAACTGGGCTCATTGATCCATTGTCAATATCGAGCTCATTTTACTAGTGAACCTGTGGCTCTTCATACACATTATAAGCTTTAAGCTCCTTTTTACTGGCCACCCTGATCATAACTTCCTTTATCTGATCATGCATATCATATAATGAAATGCATCAAATCACATGTATTCAATCAATCATTTTCATTTAGTATACACATTCCCTTTTCACATTTTTATCAGACCTAAGTCCAGCATTCAACATATTTGTTGAGTACACATATTCCTTTCAGATTCACATTCAATTATGAACACTTCCAACACATTCCCAATTATCGAACTCCTTGGACTATCAATGTCTAGAATTATCACATTCATACAGATATCAGTTCAATAATTGAAATTTAAGCAATTACAATCATTACTAGTGAGAAACATCTAGTTTACTCACAGTACACTCTAGATAGCATTTGCCTTGATGTCCCGACAATGTCTGGATGCTAGCGTTCTATTTTCACTTCTATACCATGCAATATACACACATTTGCACATTACTAAAATGCTCAAGCACATAAGTATTCAATCATATACATATGTATATATGTTATGTATAATGCATGCTCAATGATAATCCCGGGTATGTATCCTTAATCACAAGTCTTAATCTTTCAGCCTTTATCACTTGTATATGTCTTATTTGTACTTAGGTTTACGCCTAGAGCATACTTGATTAATCTAAGTTCATTAATCATCTATTCATCAATGTTATTCTAGCATTATAAGATCACATAATATCTAAATTCTTATTCAATCTTACTTGATACACACCATTCACCTCCTTTGAATCACATTAGCATTCATAAGATCACTTTCATTCCTATAAAATCTCTAAATTTTTAGATTTTGATTCATTGATATCAATCATCTATGCTTAAGTTATAACCTTAATTATCACACTAAACATATTAAACATTTAATCATTTAATCCATCATCAAACTAGGTTCATTTCAAGTCTCATTCAAGTCTAAATATATCATAGAAAAGTACCTTAGCATTTGTTGATTTAAACATCACATAAAAGATAACATCTCACATTTAAGGCCAATCAGACGATCGTGGAATACTTCCCATAATTGTGGGTTATGCCAACATAATGTTTTTTCCCTTTCATTGCAATTCCCATTATCATGGAGGCATTCCCACGATCATGGGTTTTGTTATCTAAAAAATTTCTAGCCATTCTCTTCCCGTTTTCTAGATTTTTAACTCTTTACTTACTACATTCAACACCTTATGCATAGTTCATCATTCCTAGCTTAATTCCTCATCATTTTCACCTCCATTTTAACTTTAAAACACCTATCAAACAGATCATACATCATTGTTCATCAATCATAAAAAAACAAAACATCAATAGCCATACATTCATTATCAATATATATACATTCATCATCAATGTTTCAACATACTTTATTAACACCATTTCGTCATCACTTTATCTTTAAACTATCATCCTAGTTTTTTCTCTTTTTAAGACACTACACTAACCTTTTCTTTAGCTCCAAAACTCAATCTAATTCATCTCTATAATAGCCAATGATCCACATTATTTTTATACATCCAAAAACAGAACATATTGATAGTCATTCATTCATCACCATGTTCATGATCATTCTATCTATAAAATATCTTTAAAATGTTTATCTTAAAACAAAACATAAAGATCATTAATATACTTGCTTGTTTTAGCTCCAAGCTTCTTCAAAACATCACTTAACCCTAGCTCCTCCAACTCACACGATCATTCACTCTTTAAGGAGGAATAGATTAGGTTTTCTAGTAACAAGAAGAAGATAGCAAGGATCTCGAAGTGGTAGTGTAGGATTTTGACAAAAGTCAACGTGATGAGGGTTGGTAAGAAGATCGTAAATGGAGAAAAGAGAATGAAGAAAGTATGTAGCAAAAGAAGAAAATGAAAGATGGTCTTCTAGTATAAGTGTATATCGTGGGATAGGTGGGTTAATTAGAAAGGTGAAAATGCTTAGTAACTGTCATGACATTAATTAATTTTGCTACTTTGGTTTTAACTTAAACTACCACATGATTCTTTATAATCAGACCTGTTTCACTCAATTTCCATGTCAATTGTCACCCAATTTTCTATACGACTTGTCAATAAATCCTAATGCCACTCGTCAATTATTTTTACCATATGTCATTTATTTCTACTAGTACGAATCCATTTGTATTGCCATTTGGCATTTTTTTAGTCCAAAAATGCACATAAATTCATAAATCTCTCAATTATAACAAATAAATTCTAAATCACCATTTATAATTCACAACAAATTTTCAAGACATAAAATTCACAATTCACATCATAATCATTTTAAATCATTCATACTTCGGAAAATATCAAATGAGTGCATATATAATATTTGCAATGTGTACAAAAAATCGTGATCATGTGTGTGTATGCTTATGGTAGTGATATGCATGTAAATGTAATGCATTTCCTATTTTATCAAGGATATTTCTCATATATAGTAATCTAGGATTCTAACCCTTAGTATGGAAAAATGGGATATTACATATATTCTCTACAACATAATGATACTTGCGATATTGATTTTTCAAGGATATACCCTATGTTGAACTTTTTACAAGGAGCTCATCCTTAAGCTATTCGTGATTGGTATGATTTTGGTGTCATAAATGCTATTTATTTAATGAATCCAGAGTTTCCTGAGATTTCTTATCTTCCTAAATGGATTCAAGAAAAGGTTAAAGATTGTTATTTGAACAACCCCACAATAACTCCAAGAGACACTTTAACGTTAAAGATATTATCTACTGGCCTAAATTTTTACGAAGAATAACGATAGATGCGTATCATTTTATCATGATCGAAAAATCAAAACATTTCCTTATTACGATAGATACAAATTTGAGGAAAGCATTTTCTAAGTTCAATGAAGCCAATATCCACTATCGTAGAGGAATTGGAATGAGGACTATTATTTACGGCATAGAAGCTGCTTTCAAAAAAGGATTCAGAACCTATGATGGTAAGAGTAATTTTTCCTCCAAAAAAGACCCTAGTGGTTACAAAGAATTTTGTGAAAATAAAAATTGGTATGATCGAGAAAGGAAAAATTATATCAAGTCCAGAAGCACAAAGAAGATTTTGCCACCTCAGAAAGCCCACAAAGAACATCTATCCAGCTTATACAAGTGGCATCAAGTCTTTAAAAAGAAAAAGAAAATGTTGAAGGTTCTAGAGTCAATACTTATAGTGATTCAGATTAGACTCCACGATGTCAAGATAAAGAAATCTCCTATCAATAAAAAGAAAAGATAAGAGAAACCTCACATCCAATACAAAGAAAGAGAATCTCTTAGAGATAAGGATGGACTTCAAGAATAAATAAGATTTAGTTTTTAAGTTTTGGATTTGAAATATGCTTGTACTTTTTGTATGTGTAAATAAGCCTTAACGTTTATGATGAGGAGCATCACTTTTATGCCTCACTCCTTGTAATATCTCTTCATGTACTCTCTTAGTATGAAATTAAAAACCTATTTTCTGCAGATACAATTTATATTTTTCATCTTAAAAACTTACTCTCCCACCTTGCTCTTTAGCCTACGCCTTAATGTAGGTAACAAAATAAGGCTTTGCGAGACTTTGCTGAAGGAGTCGTCAAATGTAGTTACCTCTTGAGGTTAAAGCTGGAATGCTCACTAAAAGACTCGACAAAAACTCGATGAAATTACAGTCAAAACATTAAAGAAACAGGTACAAAAGCATAATCCCTTTAATTCAAAATTTTTATTTTTGTTCTGCATATTATTCATAACTTCTTATTTTCTTGAAAATTTTTTATATGGATTATCTGGATTAGTTCTAGATTATATCAATTCTATAAACAAAATAATTACTTCTCTGTTTGAAGAAATGATTGATATTATAATAGATAATGATACTTTGGAGGAAGAGGATTTGTTTAGAATAACTTTAATCTTCTATATCTTGAAAAGTTTAGATATGATAAAAGCCTATATTTTATCTAGATATTGATGTGAATTGATTTTGTAATTTTTGTTTTTGATCTGCAATGATTACGACTACAAAAGTGGTATCAGAGCCATGGCAATTTGGTGTACTGTTTGTAATGATATTTATCAACAATTTTGGGACAAGAACAATCGAATAATCCTAAACAGTTAACACATACAAGAATTCAAAAAGATATACACATAGCTTCGATAAGCTAACCTTGTTACATTAGATATCCTTTTAGGTCTTAAAACCTCAATTAGAGATTATAAGAGTAAAAAAATTATCTTTTAAAGGAAGAAAAAATGTTACATCTTTGCTTCTCTAAGCATTATAAGGTACATCTAGATAGAGGATATTAGAAATGTTTCAGCTTATGTTGCTAAGCATGAGTGAATGTCCTTATTGTGATAATTTATTATCTAAAATAAATAAACTTGATATTCGTGTTCAAGAAGCTCATATTGCACTACTCCATCATACTAATAGACATCATTATTTGTTATTTACTAATTGTCATAAAGATCTAAAAGTTGTTTACGCAATGATTACTGAGTCAGAAAGAATACACCAAAGGTATAAAAAAATTACAAATAGAACCTTATCTAGAATTATCCAGCCATTATGAACTTTATAATTTACATGGTTGAAGATAAATATTCGAAGATAAGATCTGATGGATTAAAAATAGAAACCACTATGGTTGAAATTAAAAAAAGATAGAATATTATGGAAACAATAGTCTTTTAGGAATAATAAAACTTCAAGAAAAATTACGAATTTACATAATATGATAAATAAAAAAGAAACAGAAAACAAATCTACTAAAAATCCAATGGAAAAGTAGATATTTGATTTGATTTTACAAATGAAAATACCTTATAATTACGGATAGAATGAAATTTTTCATACAAGACTTCGATTCTAAAATTGAAGAATTAAATAAACAGACAGAAAAATTAAATTTAGAATCTTTAATTCATATAAAACCTAATACATTTAAACAAGAAGTTTATTTGAATCCTAATATTAGTGATATAACTAGCACTTCACAAAATACCCCTAGATATTCTTCTCAAAGTTTTAATAGACCTAATAAAGGATATGTTGGAACTCATATGATAACTAAAGACAAATATAGGTTTACTCCTATTATAAAATGAGAACAGAATCTATAAATCCTTTTGGAATATATCTAGATATCGATTGTATCCAGAATACAGAAGAAGCAATTGATAAATGGGTAAACTGCTCTTTAAGTTGCTGTTGCTGTTAACAAAATGGATTATGAAACAACTAAACAAATTTTAGAAAAGACGTTATTAACTAACTTGCCCTAATTTCGGAAAATTTAGATGACAATTAAAAAAACTCTATATTTAACTCTGACATTGATACAGGCAACTTAATAACTAGAGCTGCTGAAACATTTTGATTAGAATTTGTTGGAGAAGGAAATATTTTGAAAGATACTACTAGTATAGGAAAATATGTTATTGCTCTACGTCGCCTTCAATTATATGATATAAGTGAATTAATAGATATATTTTTATTTTCTTAGATAATTATTATCATATCTATAACCAAGTAGATAATACACAACTGTATTTAAAAATGTTCAATTCAAAGATACCTGACCTTTGGGGAAGTAAATTAAAAGCTCCTTATAACCTTAGACTTCTAGATACTTTAGGAAAAAGAATCTCTTTTTTAAAATATAAGCTAAGTGAATGGTGGGATGAAGCAATGTTATTAAAGAAAAGTAAAGAAATAAAGAATAAGTCTTCTTTATTTTGTTAAGATTTAAAAATGCCTACTATAATTGGATGTGATAGCCTATATTATTATAAAAAATTAAAAAAACTATAGAAAAAGGAAATATTTTAAGAAAAGATATTTGAAGAAACGGAAAGCGAAGTATTATAAAAGAAGAGAAGGATATAAACCTAAGAAACCTGCATTTCGGAGAAATAAGAGAAGATAAAAAGATGACTTAATGTCAATGTTACTATTGTAAAGAAAAAGGGCATTATACTACTGAATGTCCAAAAAGGTTTCATAAAAAGAAAATTGAAATAGATGATGACATAAATGAAATGATAGAAAATGAAGAATTTATTAAAATTAAAACCTTTGAAGATTACTTATAATTACAGATACAGAATATGAAGAAAACTTCAAATTCTGATATCAATGAGTAAAATAAGAGAATCTTCAAATTCCCAAAAATGATAATCAAATCATCAATAATACATTTGAAAAATAAGATTCATTTGGTTATGTCAGTTAGTTGTTTGATATCCTAATTAGCTGTTCTAATAATTGTGCTATTTGAAATATTAAAAGAGATTAAATATGCAAGTATCACCAAAAATATCTTATTTGAAAGATTAAAAGAGATGAAATATGCAAGTATCACCAATAATACATTTCAATATCTTAAACCTTTGATTTTTCTCAATTTTTGATCCGTTAACTAGAAGTTTTAATCTTTTTTAGGTTATCAATAATAAAATATTTATGATTGTTAAGGTTAAATTTTTAGACAATTTTTAGACATCCTTTATTAGGTTGTAACCTTTTATTATTGTACTTGATTTTAAAATACTACAAAATAAACACTCAGTTGTTGTATATAAATCTATAACTAAAGAAAAATGTTTTTTATAGAATGAATGCTAAAAGCCCAAATTGGGGCTTAACCTTTTTAAGTTTGATTAGTTTGGGACTTAAACTTGTAATTTACTCATAGAAGGTCTACAATTTCACGAGTCTGCTCAATATAAGACTTTTTTAGACAGAAATTAGGGCATATTTTACACGCGCCATTATATGCAAGTCAGTTAGTCTTTAGCCATGGGTTTGCTGTTCGTATTATCTTGTTATCGGTTTCCTGTAACTTTATTGGAGTCATAGTGTCAATATTTTATATAGCTAAAATTTATTTCTTTTTGCATAATCTGACACATATTGTTAGAGGGTGGGGAAAGGGTTGTTAACTATAATTGGATGAAAAATCTATATTGGGGTTTTGTAATGTATGATAACTAAGGTTTTAGTGGTTTGAGTCCACAGTTAGCTGCCAATTTTTGCGTGGTTCTTTGTATATTGCAGATAGTAGCTCATGGATATAGATTTTAGGTCTGAAAGTTTCCCCCTTATAATGATGTCTCAAATTGTCAGAAGAAGTGTTTCTCTATTCAGCCAGAAGGAAGAAAATTTCGATACATTACAATACATTAATTAGGTTTCTCAACCACCTCTCACCTAGCGCTATTTGATGTTTCTCATTTTTCTAATTTTCTCTTCACGATGCAACATCTAGAGCTTGTTATTAATGGAAGATCTAAAAGAACGTCTACTGCCTCCAAAACTTGCTTCAACAATGAACCTTAGAACAGCATCTTATCGGCCATCTGCCTTTGGACGCTAACCTTTTCAAGATATGGATGTTTTGGGTCTAAAAAAGGGTGGCTAGGGTCTTCAGTCTTGGATTCGTGCTGATGCATCTGGAAACTCCCAGATTATTGAGGTTGACAAGTTCACTATGATGTGTCGTTGTGACCTACCTGCTCATGATCTACGCTTCCTTGATCCTTTGTTTGTTTATCCCTTAACAATTCTTGGTAAAGAGAAGGCTATTGTAGTAAACTTAGAGTAGATTCGGTGTATAATAATAGTTGATGAGGTTCTGCTGCTCAATTCCGTTGATAGCTACGTGTTGCAGTATGTTATAGAGCTACAAAGAAGACCAACAGGCTTCAGAACAAAATCGTTGATTTAGAGTTGAAGAGTATAAATTTAAATGAAATTAATTTTTTTCTTAAATTCCACTTAGCCTGGACAATAACTTATGTGTTTTTAACATGGCATCTAAAGACTAATTGACCTGTATATAACGGCATGTGTAAAACACTCCCTAATTTTAGTCTAAAGAAGTCTTAAATTGAGCAGACTCGTGAAATTTTAGATCTTCTATGAGCAAGTTAAAAGTTTAAGTCTCAAACTAATCAAACTCAAAAAGGTTGAGCCCTAGTTCGGGCTTTTAGCCTAGACTAAATCAAAACTAAATTTTGTGATAACCATACAATTAAGAGGAATAATATGACCCTTTCGTCATGTAATAATAGTCATTTAAGATTTGATTTTCAATAAACGATAATTTCTAATAAAACTTCATACCTTACTTTATAATAGGCTCCTTTACTTTATAATAGGCTCCTTCTGTTTTCAACTTACAAGAGGTTATTTTCAGTTTTAATAGGCGCATTTTGTTTTAAATTGTTTTTAACAGAATTTTTCGTTTTTTAGGCTCCTGTCGTTTAACAAGCTTTCTATCACACAACAGGCTCCTACTGTTTTAATTATAGATAGGCTCCCGTTATTTCTTTTTGAACTGAAAGTAACTTGCAAAATTTAGGTCACACACAATTCAACCCCCCTCTTGTATGTATTTGTTGTGTCACATCCTACTAAAAACCTTAACCAAACATGAAACAAAAATATCCTAATCTCTCTAAATGTATAAGAGGCTAACTACTACAATACAAGAGTATGTAAGACAATCAAAGGACAGAAACGTAAGGGAAGTAAGAGAAAGTGGAAATTGCTTCGGGGAGAATTTAATGTGCAAGGTGAAGAATGGGAATACAGTTCAATGAGGAAATTATGGTACCTGATCAGAAATCCTTCTCCATTCCCCCAAATGTAGGCGATATCCAACGTCAGGAGTTTTTACGAGAATCTCAACGGTAAATTTGTCCTGAGGAGATATGAAATAGATTAAAGAAAGGCGGAGCAAGTAAAGAAGCACTATCTTCTCACCCATAAGTGTCTGTTGCAAAACGAGACTTCCGTTGACACTAAAGATTACAACCCTAATTGGAAAAAATTACGACCATCAAATTACGAAGGAGGAAGTTTTACCTCTTTTATCCATAACCTTCTTTGATCTTGTCACGTCCTCGTCCTATGTAATGTAATGGCTTAGACATGTCAAATTTTTTTCAAGGGATAGTTTAAAGCTCCTTAAGTGTTGACTTTCTTAAATATTTTCAATATATACTCGATGAATTTTATTTATATATAAAAAAAAGGTTCTATCCTTTTGGTGCATCATGCAAATAAGTTGAAAGGACTTCAGAAATTTAAATGGCAATTTGATATGAGCAACGCAAGTGCAAGGAATGAAACTTCGAGCAGCTAAATCATGAACCATTCCATCCATACCCCGCATTTTCTCTCCAAAGTGCAACCACGAAATATCTGTTGTTAAACCTTATGATTCTCACCTGCAACTATATTGTATCAGCTGTTGCAGGGAAACAATTCAATTCATGCTGCCCTCCCAATACAATCAATCCATACTAACATCGAAAGCACTCAAACTAGCCACGTGAATAAAAACGGCATAAATAACTCAAGATTAAGCCATGAAAGCCGTAAGTAATTTACAAAACAAGCCACATGAGCATGTTGAAGATGATTTCCATATAGATATTGCACATACCAAATGCCATATGAAACAGGATGACACATCACAAACCTAACCATAACAGCCCCACCAAACCAGCACAGAGTAAGGCTTAAAACACTGGAGTCAACATAGAAAGTCTAGCCAATCGCAAGATACAGTCCTCCATATTGCAGAGATGTCCAACACCGTCGTTCTCCCCTCTCCCTCCCCAAATACACAACAATAAAAAAGGACATCTGATAAGATACTTGTGGCCAACTCAGAAGTCCAAAGATGAAAATGGGCATCACATTTTCTGATTTGAAGCTTCACCCCCCATTAGACCTAGATTTTTTCGAGCTTATCAGCTTTGACAACAGGGTTTGCTTTTGCAATTGATTCACGTGCAGCAGTACGATAATCAAACGGGCAGGCATGTTTGTCTGAGTAGCGATGAGATGCACAGAAAAGGTTGCCACATCGACACTTAAATCCTGTTAAACCAACCCGTTTCTTGCAAGAACTGCATCGACTTGGACCCTCCTTTGGCTTTGCCTCATCACTCTCTCCCGAGCCTAAAGCACAGGATGGCTGTAAAGACATGACCTTTGGCTCCACTGCATTAATCTCCATGCTGACAGTTTCGTTGACAACAGTTCCAGTTCCATCGCTGCTTGATGATCCATCCACAATATTGCCTATGGATGAAGCAGCAAGCTTTGCTTGCTCCTGTTTTGTTAGCATATCCTTGTGGCACTTGGAACACATGTTCATAGTAGCCGCACTTCCAAAAAAGCCACAGTTGTTAATGCAGAAAATGGGACGATCAGGAGGAGCTTGGCATCCTGTCTCGTCATGGTCCATCTTTAACTCTGCCACACCATATAATGAAAAATATGTTATAGACGCAAAGTAACAGAATAACACGCAGAAGAATAATTATTCATTTCACTATCCATGTAACTATCAAGCAATTGATTTCTACAATAAGAATACAGCAAGAATGTGCAAGATCAAAATGAATTATAAAAATGTCTGATAACACCAATTGTTCAACTGATTTAACAGGAACATAAAACATATGGGGTGCATAAGCAAGCACGTCATAAAACCTACAGAAGAAATCCTAGTGACCCAGGCAAATCCCTAACTAAAGAAGTCATTGCTCATTTCTTTTTAACAGTACGGACCATGTCAAAATTTTCTTTTCTTCTTCTGAGACACATAGATAGCTTTTAAGTACATGTTTGTGCGTGCAAACTGCACACGCATATGTGAGGAAGAGAGGAATGAAGGAATAAGAATCTTGGATTCAGTTACAGTTTAACTGGCAAAATTGCGAGGTAAGTTTAGTTAGGAAAGCCATTGAAGAAGCTTGAAAGGTCCCCATCCCTCAATATATCGAGGGGTCAGTTAACATAAAATACTATCACAGTTTGTAGGCACAGATGAGTGCGGGATAATTGGAAGGGAAATTTGACCAGAGGACCAACATCAGCTAAAATCATATCTTTTGGACTATAATGGGACTGTTTGAGATAACAACTGTGGACAAAGAGAGTATAAATGGTACAGATACATTAGAAAACACAGAAAACAGAAGTGGCTCAAATAACAGCGTTTAGTAAGCCTCTGACATAGAAAACACCCAAAGTTACATCAGAAAACATGTACTTAGGAACTTATTTGAAATAGTACAAACAACTTCCAAACCATTCCCACACCTTTTGGTGCATAGCAATAGACACGTTAATCTACTAATCACTATGTCTAGATCACGCTGTATTCGCCTCTGCTAAACAGAGATTACAAAAGTTCCCATCTTTTCACCAACTTGATAACGCAAAAGCAACTAAATTCTTATCGACCCAGTCAAAGTCCAACTATCAAAATAACCACACACATGTGCTAAATCAACAAAATCAATTCAAGAAATTCTTGATTCAAACTTGTCTCTTAACCTCAGAAACCCAAACTCGAAAATCAGGCACGGAAAAACATGCATAACTAACCATGCTGTTAATCACGACATCAATTAACATCATCATCGAACCGTAACCAAAAACCTCCCAAGTTACAGACAACCCGAAAGCAAGAAGTTGAAGAACAAAAGAACAGTTAGGGAAACAAAAACGTTAATAAAGTCGAACCTATTTGTTAAGATAATCGATTTCTCAAACGACCAATCTTGAAGCTCAAATCGCAACAGCTTCTGGGTAAAAAAATAGAACAATAAATAATCAAACAAAACGTGCGAAAGAAAAAGCAGAACTAAAAAATTAAGGAGAAAATCGATATAAACGGGAACCCTAACCTAGAAGGAATGGACCAGATCGCAGAGGCAAACAAGAGAGCGAGAGAGAGAGAGAACGATTGTGTTTTCTTTTTCCTCTGCAGGAGAGGTTTTAAAATCCTAATTTCTCCTGCTTTTCAATTTTGTAATAATAATAGTTTTTATTTTTATTAATAAGGGCTGGTGTTTCTCTGCCAACAAACCATCTTTACTGATTGGGATGACGTGTCAGTTCACTAATGAATCGTGTGTATAAGGCCCTTTTCCTGTTTTATCCTTTCAGTCAAAACTAATTAACGGTTTTGCCATAACATCTCGGCTAGAATAGATAGTTTCCGGCGAAGATACGTATCTGTCCAGCCCAGCGGTAACCGGTCCATGTTTTGGTGTGGAGAGGATTACGTTCATAATAATTAAAATAAGGCTTTAGCCTCTTTTGGAGTGAAAAAGCTTTTGAGTGTGGTTATAGGTTTAATAATTTATAAATTTTCAAAAATAGTACCTACACATTTTATTATTAAAAAATAAAAATATATAATAATCATAAACTCGCACAAGAAAATAACAAACTAACATGTAGAAAATATTAAATTCTTAAATTTTAGTTGCACTTGGGGATTTTTTATTTCTTGGAGAATACAAGAGCTAGATATCTAATGTTAAATACCAATAATCTCTTGAATTTATTTGTTAAATAAGTTTATTTATGGCCAAAGTTTTGCTTATCAATTATTACCTGGGTTTGGTATATATATACCCAACAACCCCACCAGACCAAAAAATGTGGCCTCGTTTGGCCGCAAACAAAGAGTAAATAAAACCACCAATGGATGAGAACGAAGGGACCTTCAGGCTCATTGTAAGTTTTACTCTCGGATAAAATTAAAAGTGTAAAATACTGTTTTTTTAAAATTGAGTTAAAGTCTTGGTTGTCTAGACCTAGGCATTCTCAAGACTTAACTTTTCTAAACAAAGCGATGTCGTTTTGTTTAAAAACATTAGATTTTAGATAGTCTGAGCCTAATTTAACTCATGAATCAGTCTATTAAAAACACTTAAATTTAGGCCTATGGGTTAGTCCATTGTCATCCTTAGTGTTGGATAGTGGTTAATACTTAGCGGTTACAATACTTAGTTTCTCTCTTTTGGAAATAAAAAGCAGAAATTTGTCTATAATTCTTGTCTTACTTTATTTTATTTTTAAAATAGGAAAGTCAAACAGGGGATTGGTATAAATAAATTGAGATTTGTCTTTTGGCATATTTTTAAAGATTACTATATAATACAATGATCAAATTTGATGGAAGTTGTCTTAATAATACCATGTCTAAGAATAGAAATGATAATTTTGCTTCATTATGAAATCAACAGGTTAAGTTTGAATTAAGTAGATTTCAAATTAAGTTCAAGTTTGAGATTATTTCAAACAAATTATGTTGTGTTTATTCGATGATTGAAAAATTAGTCATTCAAAATAATATTATTTTTTAAATATAGTTAAAATAATATCATTTTAGCTCTTAGACTATTCAATCCAAGCTCAACTAAGCTTTAAATTAGATTTAGATTGAAAAAATTGAGTCAAACTCGTTGATAGACGTACATTAGAGTAATTTAATTTTAAACATAATGGATGAATGATTATGTTTGAAATAAGGGGATTCTTTTAATTTAGTGAAATAAACAACAATTGGTCATCTTCTAACTAGAGTAATTATTTTATTCTAGATATAATGCACAGGTTTGTCTTTAACGTTTGTACTAGAATGCAAGTAAAATTTTATGATTACTTTTTTTGTAAATAAATAAACCCCTAACATTAAAATTTGTTAATAAATTCATTCTTAAACTAACATAATGAATTGCCACCATACATCAAGTATGTTTCCTCGTTGTTAGTTGTCCACGTGGACTTTATTAGAATTTATGTGGAGACATAATATGTGGGTGTCCAATGCATAAAAGGTGGTTGTCATAGTAATTAAAAATTTGAAAATTATTTTATGAAATTTATCCTAACACCTTGATACTAACTCATCTTTTCCAAATTTCTCTCAAAGTCATCCAAATCCCTAAACCTAAACCTAAACCTAAACCTAAACACCTTATTTCTTCACAAATTTTATCCAATTGATGTTTCAATCTTATATTCTGTCGCAATTTATTTTTATACATTTTATTTGAAGAATGTGAAGCAAGTTTCTAATATCTTAATTTTGAGTATTACTGAATCTAAAAATGAAAAATTCGAGGGTGGGGCAATGATAAGGACAAGGACAACTTCCTAGATACATTTTGCCTTGAGACCAAATTTACCTTTAATTGGGTCAATATTTATAGGTTATTGTTATGGTCCCTTATCTACCTTTGTTAAGTCAATTTGAAATCATAATTATTATAATTAGGGATGTGTAGAAAAAATGAAAATATTTTCTTAAGAATTTTTTTTTTAGTTTGATGTTAAACCACCTTGTTTTATTTAATTTTTGATTTCTTTAGGTAATTGTGAAAATTTGACCTTGAAATGATATTATTCAACTTGTTTCCAACAAAATCATGAAAAAAACTATAATTCTTGGCTAAACATGGTTTAGCCCATGTTTGTATGCCATCCAGTGCCTTAAATGGGTTAACTGTAGCAAATGACATGACTTAAGCCATGTCCATAATTTACTAAATGACCTTAATAAGAGTTGTATCCAACACCCAGAGAAACAGTGAGATCTATGACTTGAGTCATGATTGTATCCCAGACCATGTCTTAGGTACAACAAAATATATTTAATTGAAAAAACCCTAATTTTAAGCGGATTTAGCCAATTTTTTTTAGAAAACTTACACTTAAGACATCCTTTTCTATTAATACCAATAAGGTTATATTTTTAGCAGATTTGAGAGTAGCTTGCTTGTGTTTGGATGATTTTTATAGTATTTAGTACTCATTGTGACTTATATTTTATTTATCGACTTTTTTTTAGCTCCTCAATAAAGAAGGAACGAATTTAAACAAATTTGAGCCAAGTTAGAGAAATTTTGGCATGATTTTTAGAGAAAGAATTTAAAACATGGGTGACCAACATAGTAGCCTGTTGAAGTCGTATTGGATGTAAAATAACACGAGTCCATATTTAGGATTCATATTGACAATAATCTTCTTTTTAATTGAAGAGTTTCTTGTATTTGTCCCATGTTAGACTTGTGTTGGTTATGGTATTTGGAACTTTTATAGTTTTCTTATATAAGGCAAAAAGCCCAAATTGGGGGTTAATCTTTTTTGACTTTGATCAATTTAGAATATTAACTCCAAACCAACTCATTTAAGGGCTACCATTTCACGGGTCTGAGTGTATTTGCACGCGTCGTTACATGTAGCCAACGTGGCATGATTAGCTTTTGAAAAAACGCCACGTATGGAAGATTAAATTATTTGGATGAAGAAGACCTAAAAATTCGTAAAGTAAAAACAGAGAAAGTAAAATTCGTAAAGTGAAAGAAAATTTTACAGAAAACCCTAAATCTTGAAATCCCATCGTTGCTCCCCTCTATGAGACTTTGACGCATTAACCATTTCGGTCGAGTCTTCATGCTTGGTTCGCGCATGTTCAGCAAGGGTTCATAACGGGTTGCCTTGGCTAGATTTGTCGTTGATCGTTCGTTGAAGGGTTGTGTTGGTTGGTCTTCATTGTCCTTGCTCCGCGCTCCAGTCTTCATTGAAGGGTTTAGGTTACTTGGTTGACACATCATCTTTTGAAACTAAGGTAAGCTCTATAATTAAAGTATTATCCATTAGACTTAAGAGTGGTAAATATTTGATTCAACAAGGTCTAAGGTTAGAGAAGTTTGAGGTTAGCGTAGTCTAAGGAAGATAGTATGAATGAGATGGGCAGAAGCAAACTAGTATTATTTTCATCTTCTACTGAAAATGGTCAATTGCAGAATGGGTCACTGCTAGGACCAACTGTTGTCCTTTGCTTTTAATTCTATTTCCCTTTGCTTTACTATTGGGATTATTTGTCATATGAGTATGTATTTGTTTAATTACAACATTGATGTATTGTTTTTTATTGTTGTTTGCAATACTCTGAGTATCATTGATGATAACATAAAGTTCTGATTTTGTTATTCTATCTGAAAGACTCTAATTACTAGTAAGTTAAAGTTGATGTAACAATTGAATTGAATAAGGATTGCATTTAAACATTGAGTCATAATAAACCATTAGAACTTAGTAAGTTGGTTGATGGAATTGTTATGAATATATTAAGCATTATGTTTTGTGCTAGGATTGAAGTTTTAAGTTTCACTTCACTGTTTCCTTTCAACATTCTGATTGAGTGTTTTCCTTTTGCTGGAGTTGGTTTT
>JANZXP010000194.1:18543350-18570051 GCA_027576715.1 Erythroxylum flavicans | reverse complement strand
TTTGTGATATTCTTTTAACAAGTTTGAGAAGTTCTTATCAGAAAAATTAAAGATTTCGTATTCACGAAAAGAATACACAATTCAAGCCCCCGTCTTATGTATTTTGTCTATTATAAGTAATTTCTATATTAACGTGTGATTTACTTTATGAAGGAGGCTGTCTTAAAGGATAAGGAGTTAACTAAAAAAAGGAAGAAAAAAGCAAATTAAAGATACCAGTAATAGAGTATTAATTGAGAATTCCTCACCTTACAAGATTAGTGCATATAACTAAGAAGGAAGTAATCAATTCTCAAGAGAAGTATAAAGAAATTATGAAGAAGAGACTAGTGTCAAGAAAAAGTACAAAGAAGATTCAAAAGAAGAACATCTAGAAGAGGAGAACCTTAAGGAGGAAATTACATAGATAAAATCAAATAAGTGCAATACTGAGATATTCTAAAACACCATATTGTTAAAGCATAGTAACTTAAGGAGTTATGAAATTTCTTACATAATTGGCGATGTTTATATTATTAAGGCATTATCGACTTTAAGAGTAAGCATTAATGTAATATCTTATGTCATACTTAAAAGATTAAAATTATGTGAACTAGAACCCACTAAGAGGGTGATGTATCATTTAGATAACTCCATAAAAATCTTAAGGGTGTTAAGGAAAATGTGCAACTAAAAATTGATAGGTTCATATTTCTAAATAATTTTATTTTCTAGATATTTAAGAGGATTCAAAAAAATTCACTAATTTAGGTGGATCCTTCCTATTTATAGCAGGTGTAATAATCATTATTAAGGCGGCGAACTTGTATTTTGAATTAAAGATTAAGAACTATTATTTTTAAACAAGAAAAATGTCATTTATGCTTATTAAATATTTGGGAAAAACTAACTATTCTAATTTTTTATAAGAAGTCACAAAAAAATGAAGTTAAAATGCCAAGAAAAATGAGAATAAAGATAAAATTAAGTAAGAGGGACAAGATGAGAGATGAGGACCCTGTAGAAGACATTTTTCACGATCACTGGAAAATAAGAAGTAATTATATTGCTATGACAATTAATTAAGTTTAAGAGAACAATCTAGTTAAAACACCAATAAAGAAGCACTTATTCGGAGGTAATCCAACCAAAAGTTTTAAAACTTTTCAATTTTATTTGAATTTTTTTTGTCATTATGGACCTATAATTGTTTCTATTTAGTGAGAATTTAGTTTTATTAGATTATTTGATATCTTTATGTCTTGCTATAGTTTTTCGTGTTTTTTTTATTTTTATATTTAGGGATACAAAGAAAGCATTTATGAGCAAACAAAACAATAGATAGCTTAAATATTAGGTATAAATTGAATTATAATATTAAACTTGTCCTGAGACACACATATACTAAAATTGTGTTGAAATGTGAGTTCCTACAAAAGGATCCATAATATAGGACATGCGTGTATCCTAAATCATGTTTATATTTCACAAAATACATGAGGATCCATAGCTTAGGGACATGCTTATTTCTTAAGTCACGTCTTAAAAAGCTAATGATAGTAGGATCTAAAATATAGAATATGCTCGCGCCCTAGATTATGTCACAAGAAAATTTTTTCATAAGGATCTTAGATTTGTTTTAAATTTTTCTTAATCAAAATGTTACATAGTCTGAGTCATAGCCATGTCACAGATTACGTCATAAAAATTTTAAAATATAAAGGTTCATGTTAACCCCCCCACTTTGGTCTCTCTCTATGATTTTTTTCCTAATTCCTCTTAAATTCTTCAAACACCCATTATTTGAATGAATTTTCCTAGCCAAAATCACTATATTTTTGGCATTTAACCTCAATTTACATTGAGATTTACCCATTTTCTCACCCTGAAATCAATATTTTTGAAAATATATTACTCCAAACCCATATTTTTGGGAATTTTTTGTTTTAAGCAAAATCTTATATACATTTTTAATTTTCAAGCTTCACATAACATAGTAAACATGACTTCCTAACCATTCACAAGCAAAAGAAAGAAGGAATAAGCAATTGATAAATGTTTGATTGATTATCCATTTATTCCTTAATGCTTAGTGATTAATGTTATATTGCACCTAAGATACCTATTTTGGTTCATATTTTGGTTTAGAGACAATTTGCGGGGAACTTGTAACTCACTGAAAATGTGTAAAAACTTGAAGACACTGTTTAATTCATATCTATGGCCTATGTGTATGTATAGAGACCTACACGATTGTGTAAGTTGAGATACACAACTATGTATTTTGGTCATATATCTAACTATAAATGTGTAACTCCATAATTTTCATAAAATTAATATATACGGTCACTTATATACTCCTATAGTTGATTGTGTATCATCACAATCCTAATTTTGCATTATAAAAGGGTAATTAAGAGTCCAAATAGGATATGTACAGATTACAGACACAAAAGGAGGTAAATTCCTTTCCCTTTTAAGAGCTATGAGCAATTAATCTTCTTCTTTCGAGTCCAAAGGGGATATCGAGGCTAATGAACATGTTTAGAAGTTGAACAATATTAGTTATATTGTTCTTAACTCTCTTTTGGAATTGACTATGTTATTCTGTGTTTAAAGTTTGAGATGTATGTATAAATGAATTAGATAGGCCTACTAGATTATTCATGTATATATTCATTGCCAGAATCAAGATTGTAATTGGTAATAATTGTGAATCTAATTCATATGTTGTAAATTAATGGTCATGCATCATTAGGGATTACATAGCATAAGTTAAATGATCCAAGTTTTTTGGGGTATTTGCTTAAATTAACCTATTATCCTAACCCCTAATTTAATTGTCACACTAAATTTGGAGATCTTATTATGGGTTATCTAACAGCTAGACCTAATTAAATTCCTTATTTTACTTAGTTACAATATAAGGGAAAACTAAGATTGATACATCTTGATGTTAATCTTCAGTTAATAGTTTCAAAGAGAGGTATGAGAATAACATTATGGTTGATTATGCACATTCATATGAAGGTTAAGATTGATTAATTCTTGCAATTTTGTATTGTTTAATTTAATTTGTCTTCCATAGTTTAATTTTCTTTCACAACATCAATTGAATTCAATCAAAACCTCTTAAATTTTATACATTGTGGATACAATCCTTCTTAATATTACTGCATCTTTAGTTTTGTAGAGTTAGGTTTTATTTTTAGGTGTGTTTGACATGTATCTAAATATTTTTGGCGCTACCTTTGGGGAGTAAGGTTGATTTAGTTTTCGTGTTTGATATTAACTAGTGTTTTATATATTTATATTTTTTATAATTGGTTTTTATATTTTTTTGTTCTTTTTATGTTTGTTAGTGTTTATGCATGATAATGACTAGGTCTTCTAAGTAAGAGTCTATATAATTTGATCCAGATATCCAAAAAACATTGCAACCACTACGTACAGATTATACAACAAATCCAGAAATATAATAAGGAATTGATTTGGAAGAAGCTATGATCAATCAAAGAACTCTAGGGGAGTTGGTTACCCCAGACGTGACTTAAAGATCTTTATGCATTTCTTTCTCAAATTTTGTGGAGCATATTACTTTAGAGCTTAAGTCTAGTTTGATACATCTTTTGCCTAACTTTGATGATCTTACAGGTGAGGATGCTCGTAAGCATCTTAAGGAGCTTAATATGGTTTGTCTTAGTATGAGACCTCTAGGAGGTGATGGAAGAGGTAATCATATTGAGAGCTTTTCCATTTTCACTAAAAGATGTAATAAAAGACTGGCCTTTTGATTTGCCTGCAAGAAGTGTTACCATATGGAGAGAAATGAAAAGACTATTTTTGGAGAAATAATTTCCTTAAATAATAGCGAATGAAATTATTTTGCAATACTTATAATTATATTACAAACTAATAGTAAGTCAAAATAAAAATAGACATGCTCAAAGGTATATTTACTTCTATCTTTCTAAAAGTCTCCAATAACTCCTTATCCATTTCCTCCTTGTTTGATTTTGCCAACTTGCTTGGAAAAGGTAGAGGGTTAGTCTTAACCACATTGGGACATTCAAACTTTACCTTTGAAATAAATGAGGGATTTTCTTCTTCTCCTAACTCTTACTCAATCTCATCTTTGTTGGCCATCCTTTGTGGGGTCCCCTTAGGATTCTTAAGCTCCCTACTACTCCTTAAGATCACTTTGCTAATAGTCTTAAGATTTACCTTAAGTTAAGATGGCAACTTCCTTCCACTTTGTGATTCTAAACTGTTGACACCCACTGCCATCTGACCCATTTAACTCTACAAGTTTTAAATGCTAGATCTTGTATCTTAAAATTGAGATCCTATCTCTTACTAAAATTGTTTTAAAATTTTATTGGAATTGCAGAGTATTAATGGTAAGAGACTTAACTATATCTTCTAGAGATGCATTTGAGTTTAAAGAAGAGGTTTGTGGTCTAGGTTAGAATTGTTGTGCTCCCTGTGGCCTATGTGGGAAGTAATTATGCTACATATTCCCTCCATAACTTAGGTTTAGGTTATCACTTCAACCTGGGTTATAGGTCTAGAAATATGGTTTGTATTGATGGGAAAATTTCCCCTACAGTGTTAACATACTTTATTTTTCCATCTTGCAGAGTTGAACACCTATTTGTCAGATGGTTCACAGTTGCACATATGTCGCAAGCTCTCTCCAATGCCTACCCTACAATAGTTTGTTTTAAAAAATGCTAGTTCATCTAAACAATGTTCTATAGAAGAACTATTTACCTTATTTAATCTACAAACATCGTTACAGATTCCAAATTGTTAAGTATTTATCGCCATATGCTCGATTAAAGTTCTGGCTTTTACGAGAGTCTTTTCACACATTTCTCCACCATTTACTGCTTTTATCAAGCTCCTATCCATAGGAAATAATCCTTCATAGAGCTATTAGATGAGGAGCTATTCAGTGATATTGTGATTAGGGAAGCTAACACCTAACTTTTTAAAGCACTCATAATACTCGTAAAATGATTCTCTATAATGTTGATTTATCTCACAAATCTCTTTCCTTATACTAGCTGTTTTTAATGATAGAAAATACTTCTTTAAAAATAGCCTCTTTTTCTACATACTTCAGTGAAAATGGAAAGTCTTTCAATATAATATGCTCATCCATCATCTATGAAGGTTTTGTACTAAGACATACCATATCAAGCTCCTTAACATGCTTATGATCATCCTCACCTGCAAGACTATAAAAGTTACGTAAAAGATGGATAAAGCCAGACTTAAGCTCAAAATTAAAATGTTCAAAAAAAATTGGAAAGGTAATTTGTAAGGGTCTTAGAGTCAAGTCTGGTGTAGCCAATTCTCTTACAGTTCTCATATTGGCCATAGCTTCTTTAAATTCAATTCCTTGTATTCTTGAAGTTGTTTCGGTTTCCCTTGGCAACCTTTGTAATGTCCTTTTGATCTCATGATCAAATTGTATAGATTCTTGATGAGGAGATCTCGTCACTGCTTTGCAAAAATAATAACAAACATAAAAAGATCAAGAAACAGAAGTAAAAACTAATTATAAACAAATATATATACAAAATAAAAATAAAAAACTAAATCACTTCACTCCTTGGTAACAATGCCAAATTTCTTGATGCTCGTTAAACATACCAGAAATTTGTAATAGTGGTGAGTGAGGATTGTATCGATAGAGAGTGTTTTTTAGTATTTGTAATGAAAAAATTAGTGTTTAGAATTTTAAGGGAGGGGGTTTGGTTGAATTCGATTAATAAAATAAATTAAAAATAAACTACTGATGTAAATCAAAATAATAGTACAAAAGTGATAAAATTAACCAATAAGTTTTGAATCCAATTTATGGTTTAATCTCAACCTTCACATAAATGTTCATATCAATCGTCATGTTGTTCTCGTACCTCTTCTTGAAACTATTAATTGTAGATTAATGATAAGTTTTTTTAATCCCAGTTTTCTATTAGGTTGTATCTGATTAAAACAAACTCTTTAATTAGGTCTAGCTATCAGACAACCTAGAATAAGCTCAGTAAATTTAGTGTGACCACATATTGTGTAATAGGAAAACAGTTTAATCTAAGCAACAACTACATAAGCTCGAGCAATTTAACCTATGCTATGTTATTCCTAACGATGCTTGACCATTAGTTTACTATAAGTGAAGCAAAGTTACAAGGATTATGTATTGCAATCTAGATTATGGTAATGAGGTTATACATGGATAATCTATTTGGATTATCTAAATCATTCATACATAAATCGGAAAACATTAATCATAGAATAACGTAACCAATTCTGAAAGAAAGTGAGAATAACATCACTAGATTAATCAATGCTCAAATATGTTTTTTAACCTTGATATCCCCTTTGAACCAAAAGGATGAAATTTAACTCCTCAAATATCTCTAAAGGGTAAGAAATCTACCCCTTTTCATGTCTCTAAAGTCTTCACACCTCATTTAGCATCTTAAATGCCTTTTAATAGTAAAAATTAGGGTTATATCATAATATATGATTAGCTACATAGGTGTGTATGTGGTCGTGAGTGTACAAATTGCAAGAATCGTAAACTTACACGTTCGTAGTGAGCTACATGGTCACTTACACAACCATGTAACTCACTTAGATGGTCATGTAAGTTTGCACATGGCTATATCGATTATAAAAGTGGCTGAAACTACATCTTCGTGCTCCTATACGCTTTCAGTGAACTACATGGTCTTATATACAACCATATAAGTTGTAATAACTTCATTTCTTGTATTAGTTGTCCCATATTCACCCTAATTCATATCTTTCTTGCTTCCACGAAGGCAAATAAGATCAAAAATTGATTGAACGGCTCTAAAGATATGTTTTTAGCTTATTTTTGTTATTTTCCATCCTACTTGTACCTAAAACAAAATATGAACCCAAATAAATGTCTTAAGCACAATAAGCATTAAGGTGTAAATATATTGTCAATTAAGCACTTATCAGGTAGATAGAAGATGAAGCATTATAGTTGATTATTATGGTGTCAACTATTGATCACTAGAATGAGTAAAATCTAACTTGACCCTCCTAATATAAAAATCAATTATTAGACTACCTAAATGATCCTTCATAAGCTATAGGTTTCAATTTAGACTCTTTGTAAATGTTTTTTTCTTAACAGTTCTTAGTACGTGCTAGAGGTAAAGTTCCTTCTAGTTGGTTTCCAAACTCTAGAAACAACTTATAGGTTTAGATTCTATAGAACTGATTTTAGCTTCCTAGAGCTTGCCTTCTTCCCCGAGTCTCATGATTTTTAAGGAGTTTGGAAGCTCCTTGTGTAACTCCAGCTTAATACATATCTTTGCAAAATCCATCCTTGTTATACTAATTGTGTTTTTAAAAAGGTATAAGAGCTTTCTAATAGTACTAGCTAGATAACTATTACTTAAAAGGCTCTAATATTCTAATGGAATATTATAAAATTGCACATACATATGGATGGATTTCAAATTTTACTTTTCTATAGACATTATAGATATCCACTTTTAAAGGAAAAGTGGCTTACCAAATACATATTGTAGTCCCTACTTAAGAATCTTATTCAACCTCATTTTAATTGGGAATCTAAAAAGGAGATAGTCCTCCTCTATGATAATGGTACTTTCTAATCCTATGTTTCCTCAGTTAAGGTTTGTCCAAGCAGAATCCACCTGAGGCGCTTAGCCAATGTATTACTTGTTCGCCTGAGCTTACACGCACTAAGTTTTACTATTTATAACCTCGGTAAATTATGCAAGCGCATGGGTCGTTTGTGTAGTATCTAAGGTGTCGATCCCACGAGGAAAGGAACTAGTCCTAAAATCTAACAGCAACTAAGTTCACAATTGCTAAATTAACAACTACTGCAAAAATTAAAATTAATCAAAAATGAATTATGAGAACTTAAGGCACCAATAGAACGAAAAAAAGCCAGCTCACACAAATAATCTGAATTTCAACCTAGAAGTGACCAATTGAGAGAAAGGGGGAATTTATTCGAAATTAAAGAAAATGCACCTAATTACGAAATTTTCGACTTAAAGGGCCTAGACAGTTTTAGGGTAAATTACTCTCTCTTGAGTTATAATTCTTAACCCTAATTGATAACCCATAATTCAAATTATGGAAATTGCGATCTCTCAATCTGTAATTGGCCTAAAACCTAAATTGGTTCTAAAGATGTCTTTTAACCTACCGAGAATCTATGCTCAATCTCTCGTTACAAGACTATAGTGGTTTGATTCAATTCTCTACCTATCGATTTACCTAACTCTCGTTAACTTAAATTGATGATTTTTCTAAAGATGTCTATTAACCTATCGGGAATTTATGCTCAATCTCTCGTTACAAGACTCTACCGGTTTGATTCAATTTTCTACCTATCGATTTACCTAATTCTCATTAACCTAAATTGATGATTTTCACCGGCTCACCCTCTCAGTTTATTGCCAGTTTATGAAGAACCAAATTGAATCACAATTAAATCTAATAAAACACAATTAAATCAATTTTATTAATCTCAAAAATAAAAACCTGAAGGTGAGTTTAGACAAAAAATTCAACACTCAACAACAATAATTCTAATCAATCTCCAAATTTCATACATCAATGAAATCGAAATAAAAACTATAAAATACTGTCGGAATGGATCTAGAAGGTCGCCACTGCAGGAAACCACTTATTCTGGGAAGTACGTCACGTCAAGCATGTCTTCATGCTTCTCTTCCTTAGTCTCCTTCCTCGATTGCCTGATCTCTATCTAGGTCTCTCGCAGACTTTTGGCAAAATCTCTCTTTTGCATAACTCTCTTAGCTCTTTAATGTCTGCTAGCAACTGCTAGGTATTGTTCTATTTATTCTGTAGCAGCTCTAGGTCAAACTCAAGGTCAAAATGGTTTATAAAATTACCCAAAATTTGAGTTTTATGTCAGCCTGACGCGGGGCACGATCGTGGCCCTGACTGCCACGATCGTGGTTAGTGATTTGTTCTTTCTGTCATGATTATGGCCTAAAGTGGACGATCGTGGCCTGACTTGACGCTCTCTATCACCATCGTAGCCCCTGGTGCACGATCGTGGCCTCGCTGCTTCTGGCTCTTCCTTCTCTGTCACGATTGTGGCTACTATGCACGATCGTGAACTATGTCTTTTAGCTTGAAACTCTTTAAATCTTCATCGTTCTTCCCTATTTACCCTGCAACACTAACACACACATTAAGGTACCTCAAAAATATAACAATTAAGCTCAAAGATTCATACTAACCCATAAAAGACACATAAACGTACAAACTAACCTAATTAACACATAAACATAAACTTAACTCTCAATTTAACGCTAAATACTTACCAGATTACACCCTAAAACATCATGCAAAATATAACTACTAACATCCCCACACTTAAACATTTGCTTGTCTGCAAGCAAACAAAACAACAAAACACAGAAAAACATATAACACATAATGCATTAATGAGACAATGGCTCTGACTTCATGAAATAACTTTAATCTTGGACACAATCATTCGAATTATAGCAAATCATTAACAAACAAAATATGTGTCTAGGGGCTTTAAACTAAATATACAACTTAATCGAGACCTAAGTTAACTTATTTACCCTTTTTAATTGTACCCACACATTAATAATTATTTGGTCCCTCAAACTTTGTAACTATTCCTAAGTACATTTTCATGAAAATTCGAGCTTATTATAAGTCTAGTAGGTTTTTAATTTAAAATATACATTTTTAACCCAGACTTAGTCTTTTACTCGGAGGCAAACATTTGTGATGAATGTCGATCCGGTTACTCAACTAAGTCATTTTATTAAACAGCTTGATTGAAACATCATTATAGCCTTTTTATGTGAAGGCACACATCTGTGATACGTGTCGATCCTGTTACCCAGCTACATTACATTTTCAACTGGCTACTAGCTCTATTCATAACCTGAAGATCAGAGGAAAAGTGTTTTGTTAGAATAGTGATTTACTAACAAAACACTTTTTTTATTATTTCCTACCTTATTGCTTTTGGTTATTCGTTTTCATGAAAAATGCTAGTTAAGCTACTTAACCTAAAAGACCTCAAATTATGAATGAATGTGACAATCTAGAGCATGATAAATTTACACTAAGTCCTAATTAGGCTATATATTCATCCAAAGCCCCCCTAATTCACTAATTTCGCAGGCTAATGATCGTTCATGACCTAATAGACTATGTCCAAAATTAAATAAATTTCACTCATCTAAGCCATTGACACATTCAAACAATTCACATAATGTAACCTAATAACTATCATACGGTAAGCAAAATCACATTCAAAAGCAAAAATACAGAATCTCTCCCCATACTTGAACAACACATTGTCCTTAATGTGAGAAGAGAGCACACACCTCGGGGAAATAAACACAGTATACAAAAAAACATAAGAAGAAAATAATAACATAAAATGAAACGATAAGGGTTATAACACGAAATCGTTTATGGTGAAAGAGGTGGTGATGGCTATAATGTTGAGACCAAATCAATTTGACATCGAAAATGTTTCCGTATCTTATAAGTGATTCAAGAGAACAAAATAATTAGCACTCCAAACCGTTCCAAATTATTCACGACTTATTTAAGAATTTAAAACAAACCTAACTACACAACAATTTAAACCTATTACTAAACATGCTAATTTATGGTCATTAGCTTGACCTTCATCCTTTAAAACTCAGCCAGGATCAATTATGAGTGGCTTGCTTCCACTCTTTTCATTCAACATCAATTTTGTAGCCTATGAGTAAGCTACAAATTGCAAAATGATCAGAAGGACAATATTGATAAAGTTAAGAAAACCAATTAATTTCATCAATGTCCTTCTTATTAACAAACTGTTAATAAAATAGGAAATAACAAAACTTGCTAAATTTTTCATTAAATCCAACAGTTTGCCCTATATGAAGGTGAATTGCTCTCCTTCTTCCTTCATCACCTTCGTCTCCTTTGCTTCTTTCGCTTCATAAACAAAGACGTTATTGCTTCTTCAAACTCGATGTTTACTATCGTCTGTTCATTGTCCTCATGTTCATCATAAGATTCGAACACATCAATTATCCTGAATGAGCTACTAACCTTTGGATTCTTAAATACATTATTCGTGTGGAATGTCTCTTCATCATGATCAATCTAAAGGATAGGGTTCTTTACATGGACATTTACCCAAGAATTTTAGATTTTCATATGCGGTATATCCAGGGCTGGTGAATAATAGAGAGGGCTGGAATTCTTTTCCTCGTACACTTCCCTCTTCTTTTGGTTGCCAACGAATTGGGGTTCGGCATGGTCTTCCTTTGTTTCTTCTAGCTCAACTCCATTCCTAAGTGTGATAGTATTACTCTAGTTATTGTAATTCCATTTCTCTCAAAAAGTCTTCCACACTTTCTTACAAAATTTACGAGAAAGCTGTCTTACTTGAATCTCCAAGTTATGAATAGAAGTGACATGATTTTTTTTCACTTGATGAATTTACTCTTCTAATCTCTTCTGCCTTTCTTCCATGTCTGTGAGCTTATCCAAGATCTTGTCCAATTTAAAATCCCATGAACCGGATTTGTCATATTGAAGTTCAAATAGATTTTAGTGTCCCATATGAGTACTTGCATTGTTGGACCAATAGAAATCTGGGTGGTTTTGCCACCTCGAAGTGCACATAGTCCAATAAGGGCAGTTATTTCTGCAACTATACTACGACTCATTGTAATTCTCAAAATTTCCTTAATCCCTAAAATATCTATCTTCCATCATTGTTCAGCATTCAACTCTTCAGATATCGCATTCTAAGATGTCTTGATGTGACTTTACTTTACGCCCCAAAATTTTTTTAATAAAAACAAAAGTTAGTGAAAAAGTCTTAGACTAAAGAACTAAATTGCCTTCCTTAACAACGATGCCAAAACTTGTTCGTCTGAGATTACACGTGCTAAGTTTTACTATTTATAACCTCAATAAATTTTGCAAGTGCACAAGTCGTTCGTGTAGTATCTAAGGTGTCGATCCAATGAAGAAGGGAACTAGTCCTAAAATCTAACGGCAGCTAAGTTTGCAATTCCTAAATTAACAACTACTGCAGAAATTAAAATTAATCAAAAATCAATTACGAGAACCTAAGGCACCAATAGAACGAACAAAAGCCAACTCACACAAATAATATGAATTTCAACCTAGAAGTGGCCAATTGAGAGAAAGGGGGAATTTATTTCAAATTAAAGAAAATCTACCTAATTACGAAATTTTCGATTTAAAGGGCCTAGACGGTCCTAGGGTGAATTACTCGCTCTCGAGTGTTATTAACCCTAATTGATAATCCATAATTCAAATTATGGAAATTGTGATCTCTTGATCCGTAATTGGCCTAAAACCTAAATTAGTTCTAAAGATGTCCATTAACCTACAAGGAATCTATGCTCAATCTCTCGTTACAAGACTCTACCGGTTTGATTCAATTCTCTACCTATCAATTTACCTAACTCTCGTTAACCTAAATCGATGATTTTCACCAGCTCACCCTTTCAGTTTATTGCCAACTTATGAAGAATCAAATTAAATCGCATAAAACACATTCAAATCAATTTTATTAATCTTAAGAATAAAAACTTAAAGGTGAGTTTAGACAAACAATTCAACACTCAACGATAATGATTCTAATCAATCGCCAAATTTCATACATCAATGAAATCAAAATATAAACTAGAAAATACTGTCAGAATGGATCTCGGAGATCGTGACTGCGGGAAACTACTTGTTCCAGGAAGTATGTCTCGTTAAGCGTATCTTCGTGCCTCTCTTCCTTCGTCTCCTTCCTCGATCGCTTGATCTCTATCTAGGTATCTCTCGGATTTTCAGCAAAATCTCTCTTTTTTGCAGCTCTCTCGGCTCTCTAATGTCTGCTAGCAACTGCTAGAACAAAGGTATTGTTCTATTTATTCTGTAGCATCTCTAGGTCAAACTCGGGGTCAAAATAGTCTATAAAATCACCCAAAAGTTATGTTTTTGTGTCAACCTGACACAGGGCATGATCATGGCCCTAACTGCTATGATCATGGCTGGTGATTTATTCTTTCTATCGTGATCGTGGCCTGAAGTGCACGATCATGACCTGACTTGACGCTCTCTGTCACGATCGTGGCTCCTGGTGTACGATCATGGCCCCTGGTGCATAATCGTGGCCTGACTGCTTCTGGCTCTTCCTTCTCTGTCATGATCGTGGCCACTATACACGATCATGGCCTATGTCTTTTAGCCCAAAACTCTTCAAATGTTCATCGTTCTTTCCTGTTTACCCTACAACAATAACATTCACATCAAGGTATCTCAAAAATATAACAATTAAGCTTAAAGATTCATACCAAGGTACCTTAAAAATATAACAATTAAGCTCAAAGATTCATACTAACCTATAAAAGACACATGAACATACAAACTAACCTAATTAACACATAAACACACACTTAACTCTCAATTTAACGCTAAATACTTACCAGATTATACCCTAAAATATCATGCAAAATGCAACTATCATTACTCCTGCTTGAAGAATCTCTACAGGAAAAGAAACAAAGAAAATGTTCACCTGGAGATGAGTGTTGAGAGATGAAATGGATTTAGGATAGGTGGCGTGATCCCTTACTACCCTATTCCATATCTTCAATGGTTTAAGTTCTAGATTGGATTGAGGGGATTAAAGGTACTGATCTTAGCTTGCTCAACATTAATGAGGTAATGCTTTATGTTAGTATTATAAAGAGCTGGAGCTATAAAACCAAGTTAGGACTTGTTTGGTAGCTTTGTATTGGAGAGTTGGAAGAGAAGCTTTATGTTGGAGTGATTTTCTAAAATACGTCGAGAAGGCTTAATACAGATGGATTAGGAGGCAAGGTTGAGGAAGGAGGACTAAGATGGAGGCTCTAAGGCTAAAGAAGCAGAAGTGCCAGATGCAGAAATTGGGAGAGATATTCTTTTAAAATTAAAAAACTTAAAAAAACTAAAGAGAAAGGGAAGATAATCAAAATATAATTAACTATTAATGGAAAGTTAAACTTAGTTTGACTAAGTGGCAAATATGGGTGGAAATCAGAATCTAGAAAAAGGGGAGAGCATTTTCTCTAACAACAATTTCAATAAAATTATATTCCACTATTCTTGACTAGTAATAATGTAATGAAATGTTTTGTTATAGTGAATTGACATTTGAAAAGATTATTTTCAAATATTATCAATTACTAATTAAAAAGTAGGAATCAAGTTTTTATTTCTATTTTAAAATAAAATAAAAATTATAAATTACAATAAATATAGAAGGTAAATAAAAATACTTAAAACAATACATTTTACAAAAAGGAGGAAAGGAATACATCCACGAGAAGAGATATCCTTGCAAGTCTTTTTATACACGCATTTTGCAACTAATACACATTTTTTCCATCCTATTCATATAAGCTCAGTAAAGGGGTAATTTAGTTGCTTAAAGTAGATTACCAACATAGATCATGTGCTCCACTAGGATTCGAAAGTACGTAACTGTACATACAATAATTTCAATCCCTAATATCCACTATGAAGTAATTTAGTCTGTCTTTTAAAAAAAATGAAATGAAATTAATTAATAAAATGAGAGCCATACAAACTGAAAATGTAGGGGAGTACCTTTAACTAACTTGCCTTATAATGCAAAGCTTTTAAAGTAAAAGAAAAGGTAAGAAACATATGACGCAACGTTTATGCTAGATGCGCAGTGAGGATTAGATGTTTGAGTTACAATTCAGGTGTAGTTTCTTCATCAAAATGAGTTCATGAGTTTAAGTGATGATCCTAGATATCCATGCTTCTTTGGTAAAAAAATTGTTGGCAAAGTTACTAAGATTTTGTTCTCGCCAAAGCATGTAGATACAACCCCCAGTGCGATAGTGTGAATCTGGTGAAATAGTTTCAAGAAGGTGTGTTGAGTTAAGAGTCGAAGGGTAATATTTGTGAGAGAGACCCTTGGGTCACGTCAATGAACATATAGTAGTAACATAATCCTAAATAGTTTTACGGAAATGACATTCGAAGGGAAGATGGTTACATGATTCATCATGCAACAAGCACATTGGACAAGCTTTATCAACTTGCAAGCATGGAATTCTATCAGCGGTGGTTAACTTGTTTTGTATGACCAACCAAAAAACAAAAGATATTCTCAGAGTTAAAAACCTTACTCAAAACTGTAGTGAACCATGATGCCTTAGAGTGTCGCCTACATAACTGATCAAGAATGGTTTTATCTGTAAGTTTGTTGAGCGGGATATCTTTCCAAAAAAAAAGTGTCAGATGTGTGTATAATAGGAGGTATCTTGGTTGGAGATGCTATAGTCTACAGGGAAAGTTCCAGGAGTTCCCATTAATGAAAGAGTAAAGTCAGGTGTGCAGTGAATGTAGTGAAGAAATTCTCGAGTATTGAGTCAAATGCATCAAAGTTCCCATACTTTACCAATTATCATACCAGAGTGACACCAATCTTCCATTTCCTATTTTGCATAAGACCTTTAGTTGGACTGCATCTTTTAACTTTAGAATTTGTGTGAATAAATGCAAGTGTGAGGCTTTTGGTTTGATGTCCTATATACAGTTCCCTTTAAGGAAGTAAGAGTGTAACCATTTAATCCAAATAATTTTTTTGTCCTCCAATATCCACCAGAACCTCTTGATAATCAAAGTATGATTTGTGGTTTCGATGGATAAAATATTAAGACCACCTTCTTGTTTCAAATAACAAAGGTTAGACCATTTAACCTTAACTGCTCCTGGGTTTCCATTCGAGTGGCTCCATAAAAAGAACCTCAGAATCCTTTTGATCGCTTTGATGATGCTTTGAGATAAGAAAATGTGGGAGCTCCAATAAACATACAAGGAGTTGCGGATAGACTTTATGAGCTACATACCCGTATAAGAGAGAGATTTTTTCGCCCAAGATTTGACTCTCTTCTGGTTCTTATCTAAGAGAGGGCAACGTTCAAAATGATTGATCTCTTTGTAGACACTGGGAGACCAAGATATAGGAGTAGGGGATACTTTTTTTGCATTATTGTGGCTTCAGCTATAAGAGGCTCTAAAGAGTAAGCATTTTTAGATAGGAGGAAGTGACTTTTATGTAGGTTTATCTACAGGCCAGAGAATTGTTTGAATACTTGGAGAGCTCATATGTAGGAGTGGATTGAATCTAAATCAGTCTTGCAAAACAGAAAAAAGATCATCTGTAAAGCAGAGGTTAGTAAGGCCAACTTTTTTACATTTCGTGGTGTTTGAATTTGGAATTACAGAGGGCCTTTTGCTTGATGATTGCATTAAGAATTTCCATATAAAGGATAGAAAGATGGGGGGAAAGGGGATCCCCCTGTCTAAGGCCTCGTGCAGCTTTGAAGAATGAAGAAGGAGTGTCGTTAATCAATATAAAAAATGTGGCTGATATAATGCATTCCATAAGCCATTTGATGAACTGGGTGGGAAACCTATATGCTATCAACATTGTCCAAAAGAATTGCCAGCTGATGCTGTCAAAAGCCTTGTGGAAATCAATCTTCAGTAATTTGGGGGCTTTTGGATGTGGAGTATTCCTTCAACAATTCTTGTACAATAAATACATTGTCACCAATTTTCCTATCACTTAAGAAAGCACCTTAGTTTTCATTTATCAAAGGAGCTATCTCCTTCTTCAATATTTTGGCTAGAATCTTGGATATTATTTTGTAGAGAAAGTTGGTTCATGATATAGGGCGAAAATCCCCAAAGATGGGTGAATTTAAGCCTTTAGGGTTGGTTCATGATATAGGGCGAAAATCCCCAAAGATGGGTGGATTTAAGCCTTTAGGGATCAAGAACCAGAAAGTTCTATTAATCTCCTTGAGAAGAACACCTTTGTGAAAAATTCATGGATAATATTTTTGACAAAGCTACCAATTATGTTCCAAGATTGTCAAAAAAAATTACCACTTAAGCCATTTGGCCCTGGGGCTTTCTTTCCATTCATGCCAAAAATAATCCTCTCAATCTTACTGTCATCCACTAGTTTCGTTAAAAGATCAAAGTCAAGCTGAGAGATTTGTTGTAGGTTAAGTTTCTGTAGATCTGTTAGTGAAACATTAGTTGAAACACTAGTACCAAAAAGAGAATTGAAAAATCTGACAGCTTCATCATACATATCCTGAGGATTTTGGAGTAAAACACCGTCTTGGGAGGTAATAGAAAATATTTTATTCTAGCTTTTCCTGGCTAAGATCGAATTAAAGAAGAAATTCCTGCAATTGTCCCCATCTTATAACCAGTTAATACATGCTCTTTGTTGCAGGAGATAAGAGTGGTTGCTCACTGCATGTAACTAATTTAAAAGTGTTATCTTCTTTTTATCAATAAGTTGTTAATCATTTTGTCTAGAAGTAAGTTCAATAGCTTAAGTTCCTATTTTATGAGTTTCAGTTTTCAAATGCAACACAACTACTTAGTTCCTACTACTGAGTAATCAGCCCCCTTCCTACAAGCTACTGTAAAACTTAGATCTTTTACAAGAAAATTGTTGAACTGAAATGGATGATATTTAACAGCAAATTAGGTCAAGTTTGTCACAAAGATGGGAGTGTGATATGAGAATAATGGGTCTATGAAATTGACAACACTATTGGGAAAAATGTGCAGCCAATGATTATTGATGAGAGCACGGTCGAGTTTTTTCTTAATAAGCCACGTTGCTTTTTGCTTGTTAGACCAAGTGAAGGAGTGACTTATATATTTGAGATCAGTCATATTAATATGTTCCACAATCTTAGAGATCAGTAGAGAAATTTTTTATATTGATGTTGCTCTGAGCTTCAGATGCATAAAGGGTCGAGTTGAAATCCCACAGATCAACCATGGTTTGCTGATACTGCCACTGAGCTAATGAAAATTATTCCATAAAACTCTTCTTTGGAATTTAAAGTTACTGGCATAAACAAAAGAGACATTCATATCAATGTTACCTTGCAAGAATAAGATGTGAAGATGCATGACTTAATCATTTGCTTCCAATAAATCCACCTTTAACTCATCAGATTTATAACAAATGATGATTCATCCTAGGCATGGAAGCTATGGTTAGTAAGTAGCTTCCACTGTGATCCTAAAATGTTTAACTTATTTAGGTTTGCCAACCTAATTTTTATTTTAAGCAATCCAACTGTGAGAGGTTTTTCTCTTAAAACAAAATCCCTTAAAGCTAAAAGCTTAGAGGGGTAATTTATTCCTTTAACATTCTAAGCTAAAATAAACGTATTAAACATAAATGCTTTTAGGGCCTTTCCCCTTGCCCCTTTGTGATTTTCGTCTTACCATAATCTGGAAATTTCCATTGGTTTCATCTCTCCTTGCTCCTGGTGGAGGATTCAGTGAATCCTCTACCACTGACAAGTTTAGAGGAACAAAAGGAGTAACGGGTATAAGTTCATTTTTGCTAAATTCTTCTATATGAGTAAGTGTATCTCTATATGAAACAAGTTTGACATATGTAACTTTTGCTTGCTAATGTCAAGAAGAGTAGTATTATTCACAGAGGTTGGTGTCTTAGCAATCCTCGGTTCACCTTTAGCTATATTAGAAGAGTCCACTATAGAATCAAGTTCTCTATTAGTGAAGGAATGTTCTACAGAAAGATATGCTCCATCAGTTTGCTTGGGTATAAGGATGGCAAAATCGGCTCTGCCTAGCTCTCTTTTGGCCCAGGTTGATCGGGCCACGGGCTGCCCATTACTTCCAAAACGATGTCATTTATGAAGTTTTTTGCTTAAAAAAATAAATGACGGGCTGACCCAGTTTAGCCTGCCTGCAGGTGACCCGTTGGACCATAGCTCGGGCAACAGGTTGACTTATCTCAGCCCACCGGGCCTGGCCGAGCCAAACATTCCTACTTGGGTGCTACTGCTATAATATTAACAGAAGATTGGTTTAATTTAGCAACACCTTCCTTAAGTACATTAACATCAATAACAGAATTTTCACAAACATGATTCTCCTCAATTTGGTTTTCTTCTTCATAACCCATCAACTCTTGATAATTTCTAGACTTGAATAATTTACTGGTTAATTTTCAAATTTTATTCTAAGCTTCTGCAAGGGGCCTTTATTTAATGGTAAGAAATGGCAATGCTATCCTCCCATAACTTGTAATCATCTCCTAGACGCATGATTGGGATCTCGTTTGGGAGGTCTTTTGATACTTCAATGCTAACACAAATTCAAGCATAGTTGATTCTCTTTTTGTAGATATGTTCTTATCCATATATAAGGGCTTCCTAGTGTAACTTGCTATTTGACTAAGACCCTGAGTAGTTTAGTACTCAAGGAGAACGTTATGAAAATTTATCCAAATAGGAAGGCTTTGGATTTTGATGGTTTCAAGCTTCAAAATATGTTTCTAGATTTGTAAAAAAAATTAGTTGATTCCCCAAATGCCATAGACCTTCCTCAAAGGATTTTATGAGCTTCAGAGGTGGAGGAGAAAGTGAGTAGGCTATCATCAAAGAGTAAAACATCAGTGAGTCTCTATTTTTCTAGAACTTGTTGCGCCTTCTAGATATTAAAGGAAAAGCAAGGATGTGGACTTCCAACTATTTGCACCTTCTTTTGGAGTTGCAAGATTGGGGCAAATAATAAGCTTCCCCTTCATTTCAATAGGTGGTTTGAAAAATAAGTTAAAAGTGAAAGGGTTACCAATCATTTGTTTCCATGTTTTCTGGGTTGTGGATGCAGTAGCGGGTGGCATGGGATAAGATACTGGAGAAGGGAAGGGGGTGTGTGATGACAGTGGTGGAAATTCAGAAGTATTATGGGAGGCTGTGTCTGGCATTTTGTGTAGAAGGGTCTCAGAATGGAAAAGAAAACAACGTTGTAGAAAAAAAAACAGAGAAGGTTGATTAAAAAACGATAAGAGAGTAGGAGGGAGAGTTAGAAAGAAGAGGGAAAGACGGGAATACCCCTGATGGCCAACATTAGAGGTTGAATTGAGAATAACTGCAATGGAGATGGATGGGAAATCAGAATTGAACAAAGAGCAATATAGGATATAAAGGGAATGAAAAGGAGAAGAATCAAAGGTGAACGGAGATTCAAGATGAAAAGAAAAGAAACAAAGATGAGGATCATACTTGCACTGTTCCTAGAGAGAAAAAGGAGAGTCTCTCTCTAACCCATTTGATGTCAAGACTTGCCAAACTTTTATTTATTGTATAAATTTCTTTGAACATATTCCTCATAAAAAGACCGTGGCATCCAGCTTAGAAAAGACACAGAAACTTAGATTTCTTTTCTCAAATGGATTCCTTGTAAATGGGGTAGACACAATGTATCTCACTTCACATTTTTAGGTGACTTTGGACTTGCAAAATTACTTAGCAAGGATGATCTTGCATCCACCGTAATTGGCTACATACCCTTTTCTTCTTTTTCCTCCGCCATCCATTGCCTTTTAACAGTTTGCTCTCGGACCATATACACAAACCCTAAATGTTGACACATTCAAGACCATCAAACAAAATGAATTTTCAAGTTCAGACCTTGTTCAATGTTTGAAGTTTTCCTACATCGACAAGACAGCAGAATCTCCTAATGCCAACACAAAATTGTTTCCTTGTTATCTTTTCTAAGAAATTAAGAAAAACGTAACATCTTCACTTATTCTTATTTAACTTCTTGTAAGAGACTAGCTGATCACAGTACTTCACTTTGCACATTGTCGGCACTCCATCAATTTCTAGTTGTAGTGACACGACATCCATCAACTTCAACCCAGACAGGAAAACTACAAATTCGTGAAATTAGTGGGAGAGGGTCATTGAGTGACATCTCTTCAACGAGTACGCAGACATTTTTTAATGGAGCAGGAACAAGGATCGAATGGGATCCCAAGATCCTGCAAAGTGCAGAAGCACTAGATTCACTGCTAGAGATTTGTGTAAGGTTTATCAGTGAAGAAAGGTTCGATGAATTGGAAGGAATCTTAAAACCCTTTGGTGAAGAAGTCTTCAAGAGAATCAGCAATTTGGTTGACAAAAAAGCTTAATGAAAATTCACAGAAATTGCACTTGAGAGATTTGATTAACAAGTAAAATTGAGTGAGAGCCTACAAGAGATCTACAATAATATTGTTTATCAGTAATATGAATTTCTTTTACTTTCAGATTTTAGATTATGACTGCATTAGAAATTAATCCGAAGAAGAGCCTATCGGTTTATGATTAGTTTTAGGTCAGGTGATGCTATAGATTTTAACAATTTTTATTACGAACTGGCTTCCATTGACTGATTCTTTGCGTCTTATTATACGTATCATACTAGGTAATTATTAATCAATCCCATCATAATCGTTAAAATAAAACTAAACCTTATGTACAATGCGGAAGTAATCATGAATAAGCTCATACAAATGAATAATTGACGTAGTGTGGGAAGGAAAAACAAAGATAAGTAGAATAGAATAGGCTATAATTGATGCATATTGTAGCTGGAACTTGAAAATAGAGCTTAAGGTTTATAGAAAAACCTCTAAAAGCATAAGATTTATTGATTGTTAAAAGGCATCTCGACAATTAAGCATAGGCAGCCTATTTATACTAGTATAGGACCTAATCCAACTCCTAATAGGAAAAGGAAATACTAATTAGAAAGTAATATGCTAATCCTATGATAACTAGGAATCCAAATAACTTGAGAAACACTAAATAGTAAGAAATCCAATATTAACTAGGAAAACTAAACTAACTGCTCCGGCATCAATCTCCTCGGGTTGAAAGACTCGACTCTGGCGAGAAAACCTTCAAAACTTCAACATGCAACTCTAGAGCAACTTTCTTTAACTCTTCTTCAGTTATCCAAGTTCTTTCACTAGTTGGTTTGCCTAACCACTTCAATAAGAACTGTTTGTACTGATTGCCCCTTTTGAACACAGTTCTTTGACATCCAGAACTTGCTCAATAACATCTGGATGCACCCTTAGTAACTGGTCTATCTGCTCTGCAACTTCAGCCACTTCCCCATTAAATCCTTCAAATGAATATAGGTCAGAAACATTAAAGATTGGGCTGATATGTAGGTCTGATTATAGGTCTACAAAATAAGCATTAGAGCTGATTTTCTTCATTATCTTGCATGGCCCAAACTTCCTAGACTTGAGCTTGTGATAAGTTCCCTTAGGAAACCATTCTTTCTTCAAGTGTACTAATACCAAGTCTCCCTCTTCAAACTCTTTGTCCCTACGATGTTGATTTGTCGCACTAGCATCGGATTGATTGCTAGCCTTCAAATTTTCCATTACTTCTTCATCAACCCTGCAAATTTGATCAACCAAAGCTTCACCATCATCGCTAACTCTAGCCTCTTTTAGTAATGGCACCAAATCAATGACATGTTGTGGCTTAAATCCATAGGCTGCTTCAAAGGGTGTTTTCTTTGTTGATCTATTCACTGAATTGTTGTAAGCAAATTCAGCTTGAGGTATCACAAAATCCCAATTCATCACATGATTCCCAACAAGACATCTCAACATATTACCCAAACTCCGATTGATAGATTTAGTTTGGCCATCTATTTGTAGATGGCAAGAGCTAGAATACTCAGTCCTCATTTTTCTCCACAAAGTCCTCCCAAAGAGTCCCATAAACTTCACATCCCTATCAGAAACAATTGAACTTGGTACGCCATATAGTCTCACCACTTCCTTGAAAAACAAATCAGAAATATGTGTAGCATCGAAAGTCTTGAAATATGGAATAAAATGTACCATCTTTGAAAACCGATCCATTGCAACAAATATAGAATCAAATCCTTTTGTTGTCTTTGGAAGTCCCAAGACAAAATCCATGCTCAAATGAACCCAAGATGCCTCCGATATCGACAAAGGAGTGTATAGACCCGTATTTTGTGAAGTTCCTTTACAAATTGACAAGCTGAACACCGTTTCACCAATCTTTCCACATCTCTATACATACTTGGCCAATAATAACAATCAACTACTATTGCCAATGTCTTGTCTCTACCAAAATGTCCTCCTAAACTGTTACCATGAAGTTTTCACACAATTGTTCTCTCATAGAACCTGTTGGAATACACAATTGGTTGCCTTTAAAAATATAACCATCATGCAACCTATACGGCAACAAATCAACCCCTATTGGTCCCTTCAAATCCTCAAGAATCAGTTTGAAATATAGGTCTGTTTCATACTGATTTTTGAGTTCTTCAAATCCTATAACTTGAGTACTTATCACTGCTAAAAGTGAAGATCGCCTGCTCAATGCATCAACCACTTTATTGCATTCACTTGTCTTGTATTTCAAAGAAAAGTTGAATTGATTAAGAAAATAACTCCATATAATATGGTGTTCATTCAACTTTTTCTGAGAATTCAAATAGCGTAGAGCTTGATGGTCAGAATAAACCAAAAGCTCCTTATAAGCCTAGTAGTGTCTCTAACGATCATAGCTCTCACCAAAGCTTAAAACTCCAAATTATAGGTGGAATATCTTCGCTTAGCATCACGTAACTTCTTGCTGAAAAATTCTATAGGCCTTCCTTCTTGGCTTAGAACAGCCCCAATTCCAACATGTGAAGCATTGCATATAACAACAAATAACTTCTCAAAGTCTAGTAGTGCAAGAATAGGTGCTTCCGTCATCAAAGTTTTAATTCTTTCAAAGGCTTTTTATGCTGAATTAGACCATGCAAATATGTCTTTCTTCAAACATTCAATTATAGGATTCATTACAGCATTAAAATTCCTTATAAACCTCCTATAGAAAGAGGTCAAACCATGAAAACTTCGAACATCTTTGATGCTTTGAGGTTTTGGCCATTCCGTGATGGCTCAAACTTTCTCAAAATTTGGTTTATCCCTTCAGCAGAGACAACAAACCCCAAAAAACACAACTTCATCACATAAGAATGTGCACTTCCTCAAATTAATAACAAGCATCTCCTTATGCAGCACCTCCAAAACTTGGTGCAAATGAACCAAGTGTTCTTCTTTGCTCCGACTATAGATTAAAATGTCATCAAAGGAAACAACTACACAAGAGTTCAAGAATGGCTTAAGTATTTCACTCATGGTTCTCATAAACGTACTAGGTGCATTAGAAAGATCAAACGGCATCACCAACCACTCAAAAAGTCCGTCTGGTGTTTTAAAAGTCGTCTTCCATTCATCTCCACGCCTCAATCTGATTTGATGGTACCCACTCTTCAAATCAATCTTTGAAAATACTTTAGAACCACCTAGTTGATCAAGCATATCATCCAAACGAGGAATAGGAAATCTGTACTTGATAGTTATTTTGTTGATAGCACGACTGTCAAAGCACATTCTCCAAGAACCATCCTTTTTTGGAGCAAGGAGAGCTAGACAAGTACAAGGACTTTTACTTTCTCGCACCAATCCTTTACTAAGCAATTCACCAACTTGTTTTTGTATCTTGGCACGTTGCATAGGTGGCATTCTATATGCTGGCAAATTAGGTAGAGGTGCTCCAGGCACCAAATCAATAACATGTTGAATGCTTCTTATTGGTAGTAAACTTGGAGGCAAATCATTGTTGACCAGCCCCTTGAATTCCTTCAACAATTGTTAGATTTTAAGAGGTTATTGAATTAAATTTCTGGCTTTGTCATCCTTCACAGCCTTACTAACCAAAGCATACACCACCTCTGACTCTTCACATTATGATTCAAACCTTTCAGCTGCTATATATCCACTAACCTTGCCACCTTTTAAAGATTTAAAAGTCTCTTTGGCATCTTCCTTTAAATGGTGTAAGGTGTAAGTCTTGTTGCCTTTACGAAAAGTGCAAGTGTTTGGTTTGGTGAGGTGTTCCATGTCATGGTCATATAACCAAAGTCTGCCCACAAGAATATGGCCAACATCTATAGGCACAACATCACAAAAAGCTTCATCATCTAGATTTGACCTATAGTGAATTTGACTAAGCATCGAGAAGTGACTGGAATCTCATAACCTTTCTTAAGCCAACCAATCTTGTAATGATGTGGATGCCTTTCAATGGTAAGTTTAAGCTTTTCTACTGCATTTTTTTGAAATAACATTCTCCATGCTACGTCCATCAATAACTAGATTGCACACCTTACCTCCACAATTAACATGAGTTCGAAATATGCTACAACGTCTCCAGTCTTCCCTTTCGCACTTATTAGTGGGTCTCATTACTCGTCGAACCACTGAAGATTATCCTTGAATTGGGTACACATCTATATCCTCACTTTCTTCTATGCCATCATCATACATAAGATTTGACAAGTCGTCCTCTTCTTCTTCTAATTCAGCGAGGTTCACCCTTCACTCCGGACAAGCATAAGAAGCATGACCCTTTTCTTCACAAGTAAAACACCGAATTTGTGAGCTGCTGCCAGCTTTAAAATTATTAGGATTAGGGTGTTTGTCGCTCCAAACTTCACCAAAGTCTTCCCTTTTTCAACGCTGCCCATATTTCCTCCATTAGCTCAGTTCACGTTGGCAGTCTCGCGACTGTTTCTAGGAGCTGATTGACCTGTTTTTTCATTGCGAATAGCTCTAGCACTCCTCTGAACAGCTCCATCAGTTTTTCCAAACAAAGGCTTTCTAGAACCATACCTCCATATTTGTTTTTCTACCATTAAAGCCTGTTGCCTTGCTTCCACAAGGTTAAATAATTAAACTACTCCCATCTCATCCCTAATTGATTGATTCAAACCTGCTAGATATCGAGAGGTCAATTGTTCGTTAGTTTCATTCATCCCCATTCGAATTGAGAGGTTATTAAACTCAGCTGTGTATTCCTCCATACTTTAGCTCCTTTGTCTCAATGAATGGAACTTTTCATACAATTCCATTAAGAAATCAACAAGTAAAAATTGCTTGCGCAACTTTGCTTTCATGTGTTCCCAAGTGCTAATTTTAGGCTTACCTTGTTGTTCATGTTGCCTTCAATTCGCTTCCGCCATTGAAGTGCAATGCTCTTCAATTTAAGCTTAACAAACAACACTTTTCTAGCTTCAGCCATAGGTTTTCATTCAAAATAAGTCTCTAAACTCGCCTCCCAATCCAAATAGTCCTCCACATGCATCTTTCCATGAAAATCAACAACTTCAATTCTAATTCCATCACCATTCAATTCAAGGGCATGGACTAACCTCTCTTCCAATCCACCTCTTACCGTATTGTTTGCGGGTCCAGCTGCATGAAAGTTGTCATCTATTGAATCTTCAGTTTCAGCCTCAAGACTACCTTCCGGTACATCCAAGGGGTCGTGGTCGCCTTCCGGAATCTCCATTCGGGCTGCCACTGGTTCCTGTCGCTGCTGCAATTCTTGCACAGCTCGCGACAAGTCTGCAACCATACATCTCAACTCAGCCATCTCTCCTTGATTATCTTGATTTCCACGTCCACGTGTTCTACTGCGTCCAACCATAGCTCAGCAATCAAAATCTAAGGATCTAACGTGCTCTGATACCAATTTGACGTAGTGTGGGAAGGAAAACAAAGATAAGTAGAATAGAATAGGCTATAATTGATGTAGATTGTAGTTGGAACTTGAAAATAGGGCTTAGAGTTTGTAGAAAAACCTCTAAAAGCATAAAATTATTTGATTGA
>JANZXP010000194.1:18534877-18543250 GCA_027576715.1 Erythroxylum flavicans | reverse complement strand
ATTATAGAAGGATTCACAGATGCTGACTATGCAGGAGATCTTTCAGACAGGCGTTCTACCACAGGTTACTGTGTTTTCGTTGGAGGCAATCTTGTTTCCTGGAAGAGCAAGAAACAGAGTGTTGTATCCCGATCAAGTGCAGAATCCGAATATAGGGCTATGGCACAGACTACATGTGAACTCATATGGTTACGTAATTTACTTGGTGAGATTGGGTTTGTTCAATCTAAACCAATGAACTTATGGTGTGACAATGAAGCAGCAGTCTATATTGCAAATAATCCTGTGTTTCATGAGAGAACCAAACATATAGAAGTCGATTGTCATTTTACCCGGGAAAAGCTAGAAGATGGATCAATCTCAACTCAACATGTTAGAACAGGGAGTCAATTAGCTGATGTGTTCACCAAAGCATTATCGGGAAATCAGGTTAATTCTATTTGTAACAAGCTGGGCATGATCAATAATCTATACTCCAGCTTGAGGGGGAGTGTTACAGAATATAGCAATTACGTAATCGTAGGGATTATGTAGTTAATGTAAATATCATAGTTATAAGGATTTAGCATGATTATATGGATTATTTTCCATTTTAAACCTATGTATTCATGTATAAATACCTGTAGTATCATTCTAAGCAATACACAGAAAACTTCTTCTCATTCTACAAAACCTTTCAGCTGCTATATATCCACTAACCTTGCCACCTTTTGAAGATTTAGAAGTCTCTTTGGAATCTTCCTTTAAAGGATGTAAGGTGTAAGTCTTGTTGCCTTTACAAAAAGTGTAAGTGTTTGGTTTAGTGAGGTGTTCCATGTCATGGTCATATAACCAAGGTCTGCCCACAGGAATATGGCCAACATCCAAAAACAACATCACACAAAGCTTCATCATCTAGATTTGAACCCATAGTGAATTTGACTGTCATTACCTTTCTTAAGCCAACCAATCTTGTAAGGATGTGGATGCCTTTTAGTGGTAAGTTTAAGCTTTTCTACTGCATCTTTTGAAATAACATTCTCCATGCTACCTCCCTCAATAACTAGATTGCACACCTTACCTCCACAATTATCACGGGTTCGAAATATGCTACGACGTCTCCAGTCTTCCCTTTCGCACTTGTTAGTGGTTGTCATTACTCGTCGAACCACTAAAGATTCTCCTTGAACCAGGTACAAATATATATCCTCACTTTCTTCCATGCCATCATCATACACAGGGTCTGACACATCCTCCTCTTCTTCTAATTCAGCGAGGTTCACCCTTCGCTGCAGACAAGCATAAGAAGCCTGACCTTTTTCTCCACAAGTAAAACACCAAATCTGTGAGCTGCTGCCAGCTTTAGAATTATTAGAATTAGAGGTGTTTGCTACTCTAAACTTCACCAAAGCCTTCCCTTTTTCAATGTTGCACATATTTCCTCCTCCATTAGCTCGATTCATGTTGGCAGTCTCGCGATTATTTATGGGGGCTGATTGACCTGTTTTTTCATTGCGAATAACTCCAGCACAGCTCCATCAGTGTTTCCAAACAAAGGCCTTCTGGAACCATACCTCCAGATTCATTTTTCTGCCATTAAAGCATGTTGCCTTGCTTCCTCAAGGTTAAATAATCGAACTATTCCCATCTCATCTCTAATTGATTGATTCAAACCTGCTAGATATCGAGAGGTCAATTGTTCATTAGTTTCATTCAACCACAATCAAATTGAGAGGTTGTTCAACTCAGCTGTGTATTCCTCCACACTTGAGCTCCTTTGTCTCAACGAATGGAACTTTTCATACAATTCCATTAAGTAATCAGTTGGTAAAACTTGTTTGCGCAACTTCGCTTTCATGTGTTCCCAAGTGCTAATTTTAGGCTTGCCTTGTCGTGCATGCTGCTCCTCAATTCGCTTCCACCATTGAAGTGCAGTGCTCTTCAATTTAAGCTTCACAAACAACACTTTTCTAGCTTCAACCATAGGTTTCCATTCAAAATAAGTCTCTAAACTCGCCTCCCAATCCAAATAGTCCTCCACATGCGTCTTTCCATAAAAATCAGCAACTTCAATTCTAATTCCACCACCATTCAATTCAAGGGTATGGACTAACCTCTCTTCTAATCCACCTCTTACCGCATTGTTTGCGGGTCCAGCTACATGAAAGGGGTTGTTATCTACTGAATCTTCAATTTCAACCTCAAGACTACCTTCCGGTACATCCGAGGTGTCTTGGTCGCCTTCCAGAATCTCCATTCGGGCTGCCACTGGTTCCCGTTGCTACCACTCGCGACAAGTTTGCAATCATACATCTCAACTCAACCATCTCTCCTTGGTTATCTTGATTTCCACGTCCACGTGTTCTATTGCGTCTAACCATAGCTAAGCAATCAAAATCTAAGGATCTAACTTGCTCTAATACCAATTTGACGTAGTGTGGGAAGGAAAAACAATGATAAGTAGAATAGAATAGGCTATAATTGATGCAAATTGTAGCTGGAACCTAAAAATAGAGCTTAAGGTTTGTAGAAAATCCTCTAAAAGCATAAAATTTATTGATTGTTAAAAGACATCTCGAAAATCAAGCATAGGCAGCCTATTTATACTAGTATAAGACCTAATCCAACTCCTAATAGGAAAAAGAAATACTAATTAAAAAGTAATATGCTAATCCTCTGATAACTAGGAATCCAAATAACTTAAGAAATACTAAATAGTAAGAAATCCAATATTAACAAGAAAAACTAAAATAACTGCTCCGGCATCAATAATCCTCTCCCAGTTTGTAGCAATGAGAGCTGTTGATATTTTGGATATTTCCATATAAAAGAATACGTATCTATGTAAGAATATGATAAATATATAGGACGAGATTTATAGTTAGTTTTGAGGCTTTTTGACCTCTTTTTGGTCTGACATCGATTGCTGAGTGCACTTAGGGTGATGATGGAGAATTGCAAGTTGTTGTATCATATCATTTCAAATTTTTTGCGCATTAATTTTGGTTGGAGAAATCTGGATGCTTTCATTGTTGCCCTTTCTTCAATTATCAATGCATGCTAAAGAATATCCAAACAAGAAAATGTCTCATTCGTTTTCTTATATATTGAACCAAGATATATGGTAGGAAACCCTCATACAGATAGCATGCATCACTGTGTTTGTGGCCACATAAAGCAAACATGTAGAAACTAGTCAAGAGGCTCCTCACTCTATAAAAATTGAGGCTTTCTAGTTCACTAGTTCATGCATGCGACTTTCGGTGATTTTTACCGACAAATTTACAGCAACATCACCAAGACACAAGCAGTTGCTTCAATACCACAAAATCTACGCTACATGTTCTGTTAAGATGCTGCAAAGCCATGGACAGAATCTTCCTGGTACCATCATTCAGCAATGACATTCTAAGAAAGAAAAAGACCTTGAGACAAAAAAAAAAAAACAACCTTTGGATTAGTCTTACCATTTAGTATTCTTTATTCTCCGTCAATCCTCCCAATACACACATGTGAGAAGCCCGACTCACCAACCGTTTCTTTAATACTAAAATATTGCTGATCATGGAAATCCTAAATCTTATCAGCAAATTCCATATCAATACAGACAGGACAAACATTCTTTCCTTCCGTCAACCACCAAATAACGATAAAAGCTTATGAGAATCGCATATCAGGAGGGAAAGAATCTGCTATGTAGAGGATCTCCTTAACTTCCTAAGTTGTAACTCCTAGCATACAGACTCATAGATACAGAAGCATTTGAGCAAAAGGTGACTTCCTAACCTCAGAAAACAAAGTCAGTATATCGATTTTTTAAAAATTAATCACGTTCAACAACGCACATTCCCTGATTTCTCCTCTTATGAACTCCAGCAATGGTCATGAAGCCAGACAAGAATATTAGATTACTGTTACAGCTAGAGAAAAGGAAAAGAGAAACAGAGGAGAGAGGAGAAAGGAGAGATTGCTTCTTCGTGTGCTCTCACTGCCATGAAACTAGAGGAAATTTATTCAAACATTTTACCCATTGCGAAAGGAAAATTTGCTACTACAATAAACCCAAAAAGGATGCAAGTCCAAACATCCATATATTAATTCATATAAACATGAAAAGGAGAGAACAAGCATTGTAAAGTTTTAGTAGAACTCGACCAGAGCATTCATAATATATTTATTCTTCTCCCAATTAAGGCGTCAACGACATGAATAAATGTGCAATTACAACATCAAAATCCAGAAAACTGGAAGCCTCAAATAATCCCGTCTCTCCTCTAAACCAATGAGTATGCCCTCATAAAAGGGCGGGAAAAAAAAAAAAGAAGATAGATCACCTGTAATGGCACAATAAAAATCCAGTATCCCTCCCTCTCTATACGTATTTTTGTATACCATAATCATAAGTAGTAACCAAAACATGTTAAACTGTTCATCAATCAACTAACTCAAAACCGATGGAAAGCATTAGCCAGCAAAAATCAAAATTTTGATGCATACCCATGAATCTATTTCTGATAAGCTCCCCCATCCCCAACAACTTGAGCACCCTCAATCAACTTCTTATTCTTCTCAATAGCAGCAGCAACTTCTTGAGGCATGTACTTCTCATCATGTTTAGCCAGAACCTCAATAGCCGAAAAGTAACAATCGTGACTCCTCGCCTTAGCTGAAACACTCTGGGGTCCCACCTTCTCCCTCAATTCCTCCGTTAACGGCTTCACGAAACCTTCCACCACCACGGAATGCCCTTCCCTGAATAAGTCCGGCAACGACCCCTCATACGTCACTAAAATATCTGTCATCAGATCTGTTATCACAAACTCCATCTCGGTCGACGAGTCAGGGTACACTACACTTCCTTCGAGTACCAAACCCCCCAATCTGAACCTGGTTTTCTCTGGATTCGCTCTGTATTTCTCCATAGCATCTGTTGGAGTTACGTAGAATGTTAATTGATCTTGGAAATTATTTAGAACGACAACGATGAATCCAGCGACGCCGCTGAAGGCCAAAGCGTAGGTCCAGAGACGGCGTGCTTGGAGTTGACGAGCTCGCTTTCCGATGTCTACAGTCTTCGGGCGGACTGGTTGCCGTCGGGCGATAGAGAAGAAACGGAGACCAGAGATAGAATGGGGCTTGGAGCAGAGAGTACGGAGATCTGAGAGTGGACAGATGATCAACGGGTCCGATTTGATGGTGGGGAAGATCAATGGATTGGTGTGTAAGGATCTGGTGGCGATTCCTGTGGCTCGGAGAAAGGAGGATCTGAGACGGAGAGAGAAACGAGAGGCCATTCTCAGGCGTTTAAATTTTCGTCGGGAAAATTCGGGCGAAAATTAAGTGGGGGTTTTTTGGAGGGTTTTAATTTTGGAGGAAGTTGAGGCGGCTAATGGAATAGTCAAATGGCAGTACGGCGTCGTGCGCCTCATCGTTCTACCTCTATGGAAAATAGTTGCGCCACCATAGAGACTCTCTGTTATAACCTTGGCAAAATTTCGTCTTATTCGAAAAAAATCATCATCATCGTCATCACTCAGTTTGAAATCTCGCAATGAAGCGGAGTCTGATAAAGTCTGATAGTACGCAGCCTTACTCTTACATAGTAAAGAAGCTGTTTCTGATAGACCCACAATATAGATGTGACAATAAAAAGTGATGCTGATGAAAACTGATACGTTAAGCGTGGAGATAAATAAAATTAAATAAGTACATAAAGAAATAGAATAAAACAAAACCAAATAAAATAGCTACAAAGAATACAAATAATAAAGATACAAATACAAAATACTAATAATAGAATACTGATAATACATAATAATAAAGATAAAACTGAAACTAATACGAATACATAATAATAGTATGCACATATATGCAGCAAAAATGTTTCACACGCCAAAAGGAATCCAACACAAATAAAACCTGTGACACCCCTTACTCAGAAAACCTCGTTACTCAAGATAAACATAAAAAGGGAGACCGTATTCAATAACTCAAACGAAGAAAATTAGTTGATAATCATGTAAATGATAAGCACCTCTATCACTCATAACCACCCTCAACTATGAATAAATCCAAACAAGGAACGTACTATTGAGCATGCAGAAACTATAGCTACTGTGCACAACAAAACACGCAACAATTAAAATTTATACAGGTTAAAATTTTTTGACCAAATTCAAATAGGTTGATCAATTTTTGTTCGAATTAAAATTAAATATAGATCTAGATTGACCTAACTGGATAAAATATCCAAAATTTTAAAATTAGTCAACACTAAATATTTAAAACCGATTAAAATTATCTGATCCGAGTTTTAAAAAGAAAAAAGAATCATTGTTTCAAAATTTAGCAAAGAAAAAATTTTAAGTAATTTTGAAATTTAATTTGAAGTGTGTTTTTTGCTATAGTTTTTTGATTGATTTTACCAAAAAAAAAGATGAGAAGAAGATGGTACAATTTAATGGCCCTTTGTTATTATTTAAAATCGGACAATTTTGGATTATTTATAGATTCCCACATTAGTTGACTTTTTTGTTAATTCCATACGGGAACAATTAGGGGATGCTTGGTTGATAGGTTTGGAAAGAGATTAATTAATAAGGAATGAAAAGTGAATGATTGGTTGTTGACTATCATTATAGTAGCAATATTGGTTTTAATTGATATTGCCTTGAATAATAAGAATTACAAAGATTTGAATTTGATAAAGGGTCATCTGATATTAGATACAATCATCCTTGCAAAATATAATCAAAAGGGGATAAAAAGTTAAAAGAAAAATAATAACAAAAATAACCAACGAACATGGAAATAAAAATAAAAAATAAAGTCTTATGCTAACTTTAAAAAATGGAAACAACATGAAATAGAAATAAAACATATCCTAAGGCTTGAGTTGCCTCCCAAGTAGCACTTGTTTAATGTCGTTAACTCAATATACCTTTCATATTTACCATCAATGTTGGTCTATAATTAGTAACTCGCTTCCACTCATTTCTCTATATAGCATGTTAATAAGCCACATTTTATAAGATAATAATAAGGTCATAATGTATTAAATTAAAATCTAATGACTCCATTAGTGCCCTTTTCAACAACAAACTGTTAATATAATAAGGAATAATAAAAATTCCTAAATATTTAGTTGACTTTAACAGTTTGTCTTGTAGGAAGTGGGAATCATTCATGCTCAATGTGACTACCAATGATTCGTCTATAGTTTTCTCATTTGGCTCCTCCTCTTGTTCGTCCTTAATCACCTTTGTCCATTCTTCAGCTTCCTCTTCTTGGACAGAGGCTTTCTCTTCTTCTTCTTCTTCATTCATCTTTTGCCACTCTTTTACTTGCTCTTCTTAGATAGAGGCTTCTTCCTCTACTTCCTCTATCATCTGTTCGTCTTTCTCTTCTACAACAATAGTTACCTCCTTGTCTTCTTGAAATTTAACTTTATTCATAAAGTTGACTTTGTCTCTTCTTCATTTTGAGGCATTAATAAGCTCAAATAATATGTTGCATTTAGCATAATATATTCAGATGAAGAAAATCTCTCTTTGAATTTATATTGACTAGCTTCATTTTGGCAAGGTATTTTGTTATTATATCTATAAGTCATTCTTCTTACTCTTGTGGTTGTAAAGATTCAATTGAAGCATAATAATTCCATCCATCAGCATAAGGGTAACTTTACTATGAATTATAAGTATTCTCATATGGTGTACTTTGAGGCCAATTTTGTATGCAATACGGTTGCTCCCATATATAATTTGGTGCCTGACATTCATAATTGTAATGGTTACCCCTCACAAATGTCACAACACAGTGTGGATATTGGTTGAACTTCCAAATACATGTCACCATTCTCTCATCCCAAATTTGCGATGTTGTCATATGCGATGACATACTATAACTCCCATGAGAATACTATCCTCTCTATCCTTCCATTATGGTTTGTAACTATAGCGATTAAGTTTAAATCCTTAAAATGTGCCACAAACACTAAGTAAGAATATAGAAATTCAAAACATAAATAAATGAATAAGTAAATAAAATTAAAAACAAAAACAAAATCACAATCACACTAAAAATAAAAATAAAAATAAAAATAAATAAAAATAATGGTTAGATTAATAAAAGCTAAGCTTTCCTAATATTATTATCCCCTAAAACGGAGCCAAAAACTTAACTAATGTTTTTTATGTTTATAAAGATTTATCAGTTTTAGCTGCAAGCAAATGGTATAGTTGTAGTTAGTACTATCAAGTACGAGTCAATCCCACAAGGAATGTAAGTACTGGTATTCATCCTTTTCCTATTATCTAACCACTGAATCAGATTGTGGATTTAATTAAAAATTAAATTAAACTAAAATTAACACAATAATGAACTTAGACAAAG
>JANZXP010000194.1:18494398-18532277 GCA_027576715.1 Erythroxylum flavicans | reverse complement strand
ATATGTGTAAGACACTTGTCACATTACTTCTAACACTAGTCAACCATTACATCATGCATGCATAAGATAACCACTTTAACAATAAGTGTCATGCATCTCATACAGATGGAAACATCTCATCTTGCATGTACATGTATAAAATTTATAAAAACAATTTTTATAAAAATTAATACGGAATTTTCAAGCATGCATGTTCATCACATTCTAGAATTTCCAGAACTTCATACATGCATCAAGCTGAAAATAAATTCGTAATAAAATAGAAAATGACATTCAATTACATTTTTCTTTTACAGAAACATAACATAACATCTTATAAACATTTAGGTGAAAGGAAAACAGAAAAATGTTTTTCTAGAATTAATACAAAATTTTCAAAATTAGCAAATGCAATCAGTTTTCCAGAAAATCCCAAAAATCAACATATGAACAGTCTGGATATAAATTCGAAATAAAATAGAAAATGACATTAAATTGCAATATCCTTTTAAAAAACATAATATAACATGTTATAAACATTTCTATAAAAGAAAAACAGAAAAAAGTTATACAATTTACATAAATGTTTCCAAAACAACATGCAAGTCAGTCACAACCCAACAAACACTTTGCACATGTTCAATACATCATCTATTACATACACAAACATGCTCTAATACCATTGTTGGGCTAGCCATAGTTGCATGCATCACATGCATGTGGATGCATCGGAAGTGTCAGAATCAAGATTCCGACACCATGATAACCCCAAATCCACAAGATCAAAAATGTATGCATAGATATGTTTAAAAGAACACGAAATGTAAACCTTTTACCTTGTGTATCTCCTCCTTTCTTGATTCTTCTCCCTGTTTGGGTTGTTGCAAACACCAAACCCTTCTTTGATCACCCAAGAATACAAAAAGAAGAATGATGAAACAATGTGTAAGGGTTTTAGAATACCAAACTTGATGGATTCAAGTAGATGTTCAATATGGGAGATAGATCAAGGTTAACTTGCATGCATGTAAGATTTATACAACAATTTCATAAATTTGCATAAAGATAACTTAAGAACACTTCCCACTCTCTCTAGAACTCTTCTAGAACCCTTTAGCTATCAATTGAGTGTGTAAGAAGTGCATGAACCTCGTGCACTTAACTGAAGAACTCATTTATTTGTCACTTTGCAGCTTCAGTCACGATCGTGGCCATGATCGTGGCATGCCTCGCCTTGTCTTAGGCCACGATCGTGGCCCTTTGAGGCACGATTGTGGCCTGTTTAAAATAGGTCATACACTTTTGTTTTTCATCCGATCTTTTATGTGTGTGACCCTTAGGTTCCCGACTATTTTAGGCACTTAAATTAACTTTTAATTCAAACACATCATGAAGGGTTTCATGATGCCTATTTTCCAAAATATAAGTGGATTAACACAAACTTTTTGATAGTTAATTATCCAACTTATGAACCTTTCCATAGACAATTACCATATAATTCGTCCTTTCACCATACTATACCCTACTTAGTTCAGAGTATGTGCTATATGTCAACTCCCACTAGACTAACTACGCCACATCTAGTCTAAATGGTGTTAATTCTTGTCTTGGGATCTCATTACTTTATGTCATTGAAGACTCTCTTTATGAAACATAATTGCTCTGGCTAAAGACTCCTAAGCGATGACCCTGATAAGAGGTCGTGGGTATTATCTCCTTCTATCAAGAGTGGTGAATCCTTTATTGGCTACCCAATTACCTTAGAATACAAATAGCTGTACCCAATCACCACCCTAAGAGTGACCTTGTCTTGAGGTTACAAGGAATGGTGTCAAAGCACAGGATTTATATCCAAGATATCTTTGAGTACCTCAATTCTAAGGATATTTGTACCATTGCTATGATGGGATTAATCATTGACATTCGATAGATCATCCATATGGTAATCTCATAGCGGGTCATCTGATGTACTTACTTTCCTTAATAAGCATCCACATATTAACTCTAAACATCTCATGCTTACAGTTTATGAGATCCACTGCTTGATTAAACAAAGGAGTATAATATGTGCTAGTCTTTCCGGATTAATAATGTCCTATCTTATTAATCCTATGACTAAGGATTATTTAGATACAAATATAATTACACATGATAGGAATCTTATTATCATGATCTCATCATGATTTCCTTTACGTTATGTTTTGTACCATGGACTTCATTAATTTGATTTAAGATCAATATTAGTTCATATATAAATGAATATCAAATTAATGAAAAATGCCTTTTTCTTTATTAATCAAAATAAAGTTTGTACAAAAGTGCTAAAGGTGATTGCCTTTAGGGCACTACTCTAACAAGATGCAATAACATTAGAAGCATATAAGATTGCATAATGAAAACAAACAGGAAGATGGAATAATGGGTCATCCATTAGATCCACTGGCATGCAAATATTTCAGTAACACCCATTATGAGTTTACAGTTGAAAGTTGAAATGTTAGGTTAGGATTGTAGACGGATAGATTCCAACCTTTTAGTCAGTTCGACCAATAATATTCATCATGGCCAATCATAATTACTCCTTATAATTTGCCTCCATAGATGTGTATGAATGAGGCATATATGTTTTTAATAGTGATTATGCCAAGGCCTACATCTCTGATGCATAAAATTGACGTATTCTTACAACCATTGATATCTGAATTACAACATCATTGGGAATATGGCGTTGAGACATATGATGTGTCTTTAAAACAAAATTTTATGTTGAGAGCAGTTTTGATGTGGACTATTAGTGATTTTCAGGCATATGCTACGTTGTATGGTAAAATTATTGAGATACTTGAAATTGAGTACCCTGTATTGCCAATAAAGCGAAGTGTGATATTTAAGTTTGACTGGTTTGATCTAACTCCAAATGTTGGTATAAAAGTGCATAGCCGATACAGTCTAGTTGAAATTAACAAGCGAAGAAGATTTAGACAAATTTAACCTTTCGTGGTAGCAATGTAAGTGATCCAAGTGTATTATGTCCCTTTTCTGAGCTTACGATGAGAGAAGTCAGATTAGTTGGTCATTTGCAAAGTTAAACCTAAAGGTGTTTTTAAATCACATAGAAAAGGAGAATAGAGAATTGAAAGTGAAGCGTTTCAGGAAAATGTTTATGAAATAAATGCATCTGTTACATATGATGAGAATGAACCTTTGAACGATCTAAATAATGAATATGTTGAAATTTCATCTGAAGAGGATAAGGAGGGAGAGAGATCTAAAGAGGAGCCTAAGTTTGATTCTAATTCTTCATAAAAAGAAGATGATGATGATTTTGATTTACAATTAAGTGTTGATAGCGATTAATTTGTGTTTGTAATATAATATTATATTTAACAAATCGTTTATTTCCTTTTCAATATATTGTGTGAAATATTGAATTGAAATTGTTATATTTCAAGAATATTAAATCAAATATGAATTTCAGGTTAAAATATTCCACCAAAGAGAAAACAAGATATGATGCAGCCAAAGTTCAGACCACGATTTGGTGCCAGTTACTGTCCAGGTGAGGCATTACATTCTTTAGCTGCAACCAAATTAGATGTTGTACCTCCAGCTACTACACTTGTAGATGAGGCATCACCTTTTGTACTTGTTGCTACACCATCCACCATCACTATATCGATAGAGATATCAAGAGTAAACGATATGGATGAAGGAGGCAACCTCCAGCTTGGAGCTGAGGAGTTGATGGAAGAACTTACATCACAACTTTCAACAATCTGTAAGTGAAAATACATGAAACACCATATTTTTATAATTAAGTTATAGGTTTTAATTTAGAAAATGATATAAAATTAATTGTTTTTATATTAGGTTGATTCCGTTTGGACCGCGCTCAAGAAACATTGCATCCAAATTCAAAAAGAAGATTGATCCTGAGGGTTATATATAAAAGAATATCTCTCAAACAGCAAAGGAATTTTACTATCAGGAGTTTGAGGTACAAAAAATATATATTTTTTAATTTATTTTTATACATTAATTGGATAAATATTATTACATTATAAGTACTTATCGTATGTTTTTTCTTTTGTTTCATAAAGATTTTTTTGGGATTTTGAATTTGACGTAGTCATTTATAAAGTATGGGAGAGACGAGTACGTATATGTTATAGACACTTTGTTAGTGCAATACACAAGACTGGTGTACGACCGCCTTATTTTTCTGAACAAATATAGAGTCATTGGTAGTAATATTGGACATCACCTGAGACAATGTCCATTTTAGAGCATAATTCTACAAATAAACATGGAGGATCGGGAAGAGAGAGTCTTCCTGTATATAGTGGAGGATCTATTACACACCACAAGCATGCAGAGAGACTTATAAGTATCTATACTTTACATTTATATTCTGATTTTTTCAATTTGGTGTATTTTAATTTAATTTGATGTGTGAATTTTGGAATGAAAAAATGTATATTATAGAGACTGATAATGTTATAAATGTCTAGTGCCATAATGGTTGTGTTATTGAGTTACTTTCTTTGTTTAACACGGGGTAAATATCATAAAAATAGAGAAAATTCTGCTAAAGTTTTTATAAATTGTAGTTCACTTCTAACCTTTTATTCTGATGTAGGAAAAGTCTTTAGGCACGAAGCCTACACTTTGTCAGATCTTTTTGCACACTCACACTAAGAAGCATGGTAGTGTGACCTTTGTTAACATTCAATGTAGAGAACTAAATGTATGCAAAAAATTTTCTTTAATATTAATACTTAATAATTATCACTTACTAATATAAACACTAACTTCTGATAGGACCAAATACAAGAAAGCATTCAACGACAGTCTGAAGATGTTGATAAGAGTCAAACCTATCTTTATGCAGTGGGCAGTAGGGACCGTCGTGGAAGGATATTCGGCTTATGTTCATTTGCGAACACATGTTATTTGCAGTCCTCTACATCTAGTTTAGCAACATCTAGTAGGCAGTCTGCATCTAATGAAGTCCATGAACTGCGGAGCACAGTACAGACAATGGCAACTCAGTTGCAACAGTCAATGGAGTATATAGCTCAGCTCCGTAACGAGATGGATGAGTTGAAAGGGAGGGGCAACACTTCATTATAGCAATCAAAGCATCCGCGATCACTAAATGAATAACATACTTGTAGTCATTTTGTATGAATTAAATACTTATTATGTACAAAATAATTTTTTATTATCAATTAAGAAAATTTTTTACTTTATATCATCAATCAACTTTCTATTTTAAAAAATTAAATACAGAAACAAATAAAAATATTATTAACAGATAACTGATAACTTTATAAATTATGCATCAACCATAAGATCATCAAATAAAATTAAATGCAGGGAAAAATTAAAAAACAATATTAATAAATTTACTGACGGGAAAACAAAGTTTGTTGGTAAAATCTATTCGATTTATCAACGGATAGCTAATAACCGTCGGTAATATTGTCATTCACTTATTGAGAGAATAACCAATTCTATCGAAAATTTTACAGATCGAAACAATCTTTCCATTGCTAAACTTACCGACAACACAGAACAACCATCAGTATATTCACCGACAATAACATAAAAATGTTTGTCGATGAATTTGTGATGAATATAGTGTTTTTAGTCATAAATTATTACCTATGGCTGTTTCTCTGATGCCTTCATCCATCAGTAAATTCCACCGCTAACTTAGCTTACCGACGGAATGTGTAGGTTTTCTGTCGGTAATTTGTATCCCTAAACTTCATTTTTCTTTTGATTTGATTTGCTTTTATTAATTTAATCTTACTTTATTTTCTTAATTGCATATAACCAAAACCCCCTTTATTTCCTAAAAATCAATTATTTTCATTACAAAAGCTACACGTACATTCCCTATGGATAGGATCCCTACTCACCACTACTATAAAATTAAGTGTGTAGAGTTAGGTTTTATTTTTTGATGCATTTGACATGCATCAAGAAGTTTGGTGTCGTTGTTGGGGAGTATGATGCTTTGGTTTTTTCTTTTAACTTCAATTGGTGCTTTGTATATTTATTTGTTTATAATCTTTTTTAGTTATTATTTAATCTTTTCACATTTATTAGTGTTATTGTTATTATATGGTAGTAACCAGATCTCTTTCTAACAAACCTATATAATTTGATCTGAAGATCAAAAGGACACTAAGAAGGTTATGAAGGGAAACTTGAACAACTCCAAAAGTACACTAAGAGCTTGAATTTGAAGAAACAATGGCTAATTTGAGAACATTAAGGGAGTTGGTTACGCCAGACTTAGCTCAAAGACCATTATGCATTACTTTTCTAAATTTTTCTAAACATGTTACATTTAAACTTAAGTCTGGATCAATCCAATTGTTGCCTAATTTTTATGGATTTTTAGGTGAGAGAACAAGATCTCAAGGAACTTGATATGGTATATCTAAGTATGAAACCTCCAGAGGTGACAAACAAATAGATCATGTTAAGGGCTATCCCATTCTCACTGAAAAATGCAGCAAAGGGTTAGATATTATATTTACTTGTTAGGAGCATGAACAGGTAGATTGAGATGAAGAGGCTACTTTTGGAGAAATATTTTCTAACATCGAAGACAACTAGCGTAAGAAAAGAGATATGTGGGATTAAGAAACACAATGGAGAGTCTCTTTACTAGTATTGGGATTGTTTCAAGAAGTTGTGTTCCAGCTGTCCCTACCATAGCATATCGTAACAACTCTTTGTCCAATATTTCTATAAAGGATTGTTGCCTATGGAAAGGAACTCGGTTGATGCAGCGAGTGGTGAGTCACTCTATGAAGAGACTCCCATAGAGGCCTTAACATTAATTAAACATATAGCTACTAATACTCTAACAATTTTGCACTTGCAATGATGTTCATCACATAAACAAAGTAAGTACTTTTATTGAACATTATTTAGTTGAGGTAATGTCTTTTCTTAGGCAAATTGTTGTCAAACAAACACAGGTAAAGGCGTGTGAAATATGCTCAAATACAGGTCATCCAACTGATGAGTGCCCAACTTTACATGAGGCAAATATGGAATACATCAATGATGCAAGAAGAAAATTTCCTTAGCAATACAACCTATTTTCCCAGACGTATAACCCAGGTTGTAAAGATCATCCCAACCTGAGTTATAGGGGAAATAAGTAGCAAAATCACATCCTAAATAGGTGTCGTTGTCGGAGAAGCGATTAGTTTAGTTCTTTAGTCTAAGGCCTTTTCATTATCTTTTTTAAAAGGAAACAAATAAAGAAAGAAGTTTAGGGCATAAAGTAGAGACACAGCAATACATCTTAGAATGAGAAATGAGACATTTGAAAAGTTAGATGCCAAGAAGAAATGGAAAGAACAATGATGGAAGATAGATATTATAGGGAGTAAAGAACTTTTGTGAATTACAATGAGGCATAGTATGGTTGGGGAAGTAACAATACTTATTGGAACATGTACACTCTATGGTGGTAGAACCACCCCGATTTCTACTGGTCCAATAATATAGGGACTCATCTAGGACGTCAAAACCTATTAGGACTTCAACAAGATGAGTCCAGTTTATAGGATTCTAAATTGGACAAGATCCTGGATAAGCTCACGGACATGGAAGAGGGCTAAAAGAGACTAGAAGAGCAAATTGAGCAAGTAACGGAAAATCATACCTTGTCTATTCACAACCTAGAGATTCGTGTGAGATAGCTTTCTTGTGAATTTTGTAAGCGAAGTGTGTAAGACTATCTAAGTAATATAGAAATATATCAAAGAGAGTAATATGAGGCTATCGCACTTAGGAATAGGGAAGAGCCAGAAAGATCGGCGAAAAATTAAACTGAACCCCACTTTATTGAAGACCAGGAGATGAAGAAAGAGATTGAAGAAAAGAATGCCAACCTCCCTTTTATTCACTAGTTCTTGATACACCATATTTGAACATCAAAAAATATTAGGTAGATGTTCCTGAAAAGAACCTTATCCCTCCGATTAATGATGACATTCAACATGAATGATGTATTAAAGAATTTGAAGGATAGTAGTACATTTAGGATAATTGACGTGTTCGAATCTTCTAAAGAACAAAAGGATGAAGAACAAATGACAACAGATATCGAGTTTAAAGAAGTTAGGAAAGTCTCTGTTCGTAAAGCAGAAGAAGTAGAGGAGACGAAGGCGATTAAGGAAGAAAGAGAGCAACTCACCTTCTTATAGGATAAACTATTGGATTCAAGGGAAGATTCAGGGAGTTTTGTTATTCCCTATTTTATTGACAAGTTGTTAGTGAAAAGGACATTATTTAATTAATTGGTTTTCTTAACTTCATCAATACTGTCCTTCTGATCAATTTACAATTTGTAGCATACTCACAGGCTATAAAATTGATGTTGAATAAAAAGGGTGGAAGCAAGCCACTTATAATTGATCCTGGCTGAGTTTTAAAGGATGAAGGTCAAGCTAATGACCATAAATTAGCAAGTTTTGTAGTTAGATTTAAAATGTTATGTAGTTAAGGTTTGTTTTAAATTCTAAAATAATTTTTGAATGATTTTGAATGGTTTAGATTGCTAATTTTTTTACTCTCTTGAATCATTTATAAGACAAGGAAACACTCTCAATGTTAAGCAGATTTGATCTCAACACTGTTGCCATCACCACCTCTGTCACCATAAATTGTTTTGTGTTCTAACCCCTTTCTTTTCATTTCTAGTATTATTTTCTTCTTATTTTTTCATATTTTGTGTTTTATTTCTCTTGTGGTGTTTATGTACCCTCTCACATTGAGGACAATTTATTTTTCAAGTGTGGGGAGGGTTATGTGTTTTGCTTTGAGTGTGAATTTTGCATATTGTATGATTGTTTGTTAGGTTGCATTTTGTGAATTGTGTTAATATGTCAATGGCTTAGATGGATCTCAATTGATTTAATTTTAAACATAGTCTATTAGGTTGTGAAGTCATTGCTCGCGAAATTAGTGAATTAGGTTTTTTGGCTAAATCTGCAAGTTAATTAGGATTTAATGTGAGTTTACTACCCTCTAAAATATCACATTCATTCATAATTTTAGGTCTTTCGAATAAAGTAGCTTTGCTAGTATTTTTTCATGAAAACATAAAGCAAAAAGGTAGGTAATCAAAAAATGTATTTATTAATTTTAAATAAATATTATTTCGTTGGCCTTTGGGTTGTGAATAGAGCTAGTAGCTAGTTGAGAACGTGATGTAGCTGTAACTAGATCGGCACGTATTATAAATGTGTGCCTCCACGTCAAAATACTGTAATTACATTTCAACTAGGTAGCTTATTAAAAACATAACTTAGTTGAGTAACACGATCGACATTCATCGCCAATGTTTGTCTCCGAGTAAAATACTAGGTCCATGTCTAAAAGAACTGTTTTCTAATAAAACCTACTGAACTTGTAAATAACTTGACTTTTCATGAAAACATACTTAAGAGTAGTTACAAAGTTGAATGACCAAGGAACTATTAATGTGTGTGTACAATTGAAAAGGGTGAATAACTTGACATTTAAGTTTTTGATTAATAAGTATGTTTAGTCCAGAGCTCCTGGACGGGGATTTTGCATGTTAATGATTTGGAACAGCTTGAATGATGGTGTGTAAAGTTAAATTTATTTCACGAAATTGAAGTCATTATCTCATTAGTGCATTGTTTGCTTTGTGATTTTGTGTTTTTGTTATTTTGCTTGCTTGAGGACAAACAAACGTTTAAGTGTGAGGATGTTAATAAGTGTAAATTGCATTATGTTTTAGGGCTTAGTTTGATATGTGTTTAGCTATGAATTCAATCATTTAGTAGGTGTTTAGGTTAGAATTGTGTTCGTTTGTGAATTAATTGTGTTTTAAGTATTTATCAGGTTAGTATAAGTCTTTGAGCTTAAATATTATATTTTTTAGGTACTTTGATGTATTTGTTAGTATTACAGGGTCAATATCGAAGAATAGAGGGGTTTTAGAAGACATTTAGGTTGAAACAATGGCCACGATCGTGATAGAAGGTTTAGAAGTAGGCCACAATCATGACCTATAGGGCTATGGTCGTGGCCTGTGTCGGGTAGATGCATAGCCACATCCAAACTTCACATTTTGGGGAATTTTTTGGAACTTTCAGACCCCAGAAAAACCATATTTCAACCCTAAACACAAAAGGAAATAAATAGAACAACAAGAACAAAAAGAAAGTGCTTTTGTATGAGTCACTTTGGAGAGAAAACCTAGAGAGAATTGTTGAGAGATTGAGAAAGAGAAGAAGGAAGAGAAAAGTGGAGAAGAAGTCGACAATAATGTACTTCCCGAATTTGGAGTTTCTCGAAATCACTGCTTCCTGTCTCCATTTAGAATCGTATTTCCTATTATTTTCCATTTTTATTATTGTATAGAATTGTGAATAGCAGTTTGATTATAGGATTGTGAATGTCAAGATATTCTATACTCACCTTAAGGTTTTTTTTAATCTTTGATTGAATAAAATCTGATTGTTTATGTTTATTGGATTTATTGTGATTGATTTTTGTGAATGCGTAATTCAGTAATGGACTGAGAGGGTGAATAGAATGAAAAAATAATTAAATTGGATAAAAAGAGTTCGGTAATTTAAAAAGAACAAGAAATTAATCAAATCGGTAATTGTGTGAAGAGAGATCTCACATAAGTTCCCGATAATTTATTGGACAACTTCATATCTAATTAAGGTTTTGGATTGATTGTTAATTGAGAAATTGGAATTTCCATAATCTGATTAGGGTTTATAATTTATGGTTAATAGTTAGAACTCGAGAGAGAGTAATCAACCCTAGGATCATCTAGGACTAATAATCCAATAATTCATAATCAATTAGGTTAGCGTTATAGATAGGTAAAAATTCCTCTTTCTCTTAATTGATAGTTCCTTTAGGTTGGTTATTGAGTGTGTGTTGCAACTGTTACTTTGTTAATATTTTTTATAATTGATTCTTGGAATTAAGTTGCATGATTGAATTAAATTCTGGCCTTAGTTTTGTTACATTTGAATTTCTACAATTTATTTTGGCCTTAGATTTTAAGATTAGATTATGCCTTCTAGTGGGACCGACATCTTAGGTATTATGCGAATAACCGATACACTTACGAATTATCAAGGTTAATTAATTAAAACTTACACACATCTAAAAACCACAATTAAAATCCAAGGAACATTAACACGATAACCTTAAGGAGTGGAAAGGATGTTGAGATTCCTAAAAGGACCCCGACGAGGATAGCTAATGAAGATGACATTAAGAAGGAGTTAGGAAATGAAGGAAATCTCTCATCTAACACAAAGCTAAACTTCGAAAGCCCTAATATAGTTATCCTCCACATTTTCCTAGCAGACTAAAAAATTCGAAAAAGGAGGAAAAAGATAAGGAGATATTAGAGAATTTTCAAATGGTGGAAGTGAACATACCTTTGCTAAACACAATTAAGCAAGTGCCCAGGTATGCAAAATTCCTTAAGGAATCGTGTACTAATAAAAGAAAGCCGAGAGGTGATGAGAAAGTAATGATAGGTGAGAATGTTTTTGCGGTCTTCAAGAAGAAGATACATCCGAAATTTCATGATCCAGGTATGTTCACTATTCCCAATAAAATTGGCAACACTATGATTAATAAAGTTGTGTTAGATTTGGGATCTTCAATCAATGATATGTCTCGATCAATTTATGCTTCTTTACATTTATGCGCTTTAAAAGAGACTGGTGTTGTCATACAATTAGCTAATCATACTAAAGCTTACCCTGATGGTGTAGTTGAGGATGTATTGGTGCAGGTAAATAAGTTGGTATTTCAAGCAGATTTCTATATGATGGACATAAATGATAAAAACCTCGTACAATCCAATACCTATCTTACTAGGGAGAAATTTTTTTAATTTGACCCAAACTACAATATATGTTTGTAAGGCCACCCTTATGATCAATTTTGATGGGGAAGTAATTCATTTTAACATTTTTTATGCAATGAAATATCCTTAAGATGATCATTTTAATTTCTAATAAGGATTCCTTTCTTATTTTGCTCAAAGATGTTTAGTGTATGTGCATCATCTCAAGTTGGTTCATTCATCTCTTGATGTTTGTTTTTACAGGCTCTTGAATCTTCTATTTACCCATTTTGCTTTCTCTTGATTTGGCATTATTTATTTGTATAGAATACATTGGAATAAAATCGTACCGTTCTTTTCATAAATTGACTAAAACCTTATATTGAGTAACTTCTAATTCAAGTCAAGTAGACCTTGTTACTATGATAACAAGGTCTACTAAAGTGAGTGTTGCATTTAAAGCTGGTGTTAAAGATTATAAATTGACTTATTATACTTCTGACTATGAAACCAAAGACATTAAGATCTTGGTAGCATTCCAAGTAACTCCTCAACCAGGAGTTCCACCCAGGAAGTGGGAGTGATAGGTGCTTAATTGATTATTTAATTTTCATAACACTTAGTGATTAAAGACAATAAATTGCTTAATATACTCACTTTCACTTACACATGATTTTAGGCACAATTTAGAAGCAAAGAAGTTGAAGTGAGCCTAAAGCATGATACTTGGGCAATTTTTTGAAGATTAATTTTTACTTGTCTTCATGGAGCAAGAATAAGAAAATTAAAAGACAAGAAGACATAAAAAACAAAGAAGATTTAAAGCTAGTCAAGGCTATGCATGTCCCAAGCAAGAATGAGAGTTCAAAATTTATAGAAAGCATTTTGGAATTATAGTAAAACAAAGATGGAAGGCTACAGTAGGTGGAAGCATAAAATGGCAACAGAAGAAGAAAGCAAAAGAAGAAAACACAGCATAGCTAAGGAAGGAGTAATCCACACCAGAAGAAACTGACACAGCATAAGAAGGGAAGCAGCAGCACACCAAAATGACAGCGCGGTGATGAACTAGGATAAGTTTGCGTTAAATGCAAGTGTATGCATTTAACACATACATCTGTGTTTCATACAAGGTATGAAACGTAGACATAATAGATGCATTGGCATGTCGAGGGTTTTAAATGAAGAGGTGAATAGTAAAATTGACCAAAAAATATTAATTCATCACATCAAAGAATGGTAGCAGGGTGAGAGAGAATAGAACAGTAGGGAGGCACTACAATAGAGAGGCGATAGAAGGGGCTTCGGTAGGAAATATTCAATGGGGGCTGAAGCATTTTTTTGGGAGAGACCCATAGAGGAATAACGTTCTGATATCAGTTCAGAGGAGACATCGACAATAACGAACCAAGTTAATTGTATTTCTTTATTTTTGTTATTTCTTTCTCTCATTAGAAATTGATTATGTTATCCTATATTAATTTGTTTGGGTTTTATGTATGGATAATCAGATTTTTGTTATTGTTCGGTTATTTGTGTATAAACCCATTGGGTATTGTGAAAAGATGGTTTTAATGTGTTTATTGAATCATTTATTTACAAACCCATTGCTAGAATTTTGACATAATCCATAATTGTTATGTTGAAATTTATGTGTAGCGACTAACAATTCAAAATCATTAGGAATAAAATGACCTAGGTTAAATGAAACATCATATGTGGTTGTTTCCTTGATTAATCAGTTTTCCTAATTCGTAATGCTACTGCCTAATTAAATCTAGAAATCATATCCTAGGTTATTTAGTGGTCAGGTTTAATTAACGATCATATCTTGATTACACACTACCTAAGGTAAAACTCAGGTTAATTATTAACCCACGATTAATAGTTGCTAGGAGAGGTTTGAGAACAACAATTCAATGAAATATGTTTAACGTTGTAGGTCGAGATTGAACCAATGAACTGGGTCCCTATCGAATTCCCCACTTTTATCAATTTTCACATGTTTTCTTTAATTTGTTTTTATTACTCTAGTTTCATTTTATTTTCTTATTTCTAAATCCAAAACCCCCTAAACCTAAAACCGGTTACTTTCATTTCAATAACTTTACACATACTCTCTGTAGGATCGACTTAGACTCACCACTGCTATAGTAGTAGTCTAGATATTTTATTTTGACTAGCATTACGAAGAGCAATCAGGGGGCCACAGTAGCTGCTGAATCTTCTACTGGTATATGAATAAGGATTACTTTATTAACCACCGTCTACTTCAAAGATCCTATCTGAAACAATTTTCAAATAGAAAAAGTCAGTATCATCTCAAAACTTAGTCAATTTAAATTATAAAAAGGATTTTTTTGTATAGAAAAATAAAAGGACAAGTCAATATTCATAAATTTTATTGTATATGTTAAAGACTTATACAAATAAAGACTTATTTAAAAAACAACTTAGATTAGAAAGAATGTGGGAGAGAGAAAAAAGATGGAGAGTCGTTTGTCCGATTGGCTAGTTAAATATGGAATAGTTCATAGATCTTTGGACTTTGATTACCAAGGAATAAAGACTTTGCAAGTAAACCCTAAAGATTGGTTATGATCGATCCTTTAGTGTAGGAAAAGTTTAAAATATGTTGCAAAGATCAATTAGAAGCAATCTTGACCGAGCACTTGGAATCAGAAGCCAATGATGATTTTGAGTTAGGAGAAGAGCTGATTGAGATGATGGCTACCTTATAGTCATTGGAAACCTATCCCATAAGGTATGAAATGTATTCCATACAATAACCTGAATCTTACCAGATGTTATTACCTTCTGATATGCAAGTAACTAATGTGGAGTTGAAATCATTACCCGCTACCTAAAGTATGCATATTTGGGAGACAAGTAGACCCTACCAATCATTATTGTAGTAATACTAACTTTTGATCAAGAATACAAACTGGTTTGAATGTTGACGAAGCATAAGAAGGACACTGGACGGACTATTATAGATATCCAAAGAATAAGCCCCTCTATATGCATGCAACATATTTTCCTGAAGGATGATGCCAAGTCCATAAGCAAGCTCATCATAGGTTGAATCCTCTAATGATGGAAGTAGTGAAGAAGGAAGTGTTGAAGATTCTTAATGTTGGGGTCATTTAACAAATCTCTAGCAGTAATTGGGTAAGTCCGATTTAGATTGTTTCAAAGAAATCTAGGATCACAGTAGTGACCAGTCAAGAAGGTGAGTTGGTTCCCAACTACCTACAAATAGGGTGCAAAGTATGAATTAACTGAAAAAAATTGAATGCTACAGCTCGTAAAGACCACTTTCCCCTCCCCTTTATTGATCAGATGCTTGAAAGATTGCCTAGGTATTAGTATTACTATTTTTTATATTGCTTTTTAGCTTATCTTCAGATCCCAATTGCGCTAAAGAATAAAAAAAAAGACCATCTTTACACGACCATTTGGCACATTTTCTTACCAAAGGGTTCCATTCAAATTGTGCAATGCACCATCATCTTCCAAAGAGGCATGGTAAGCTTTTTCCCTGAGTATATTGAGAAAATCATAGAGGTATTTATGGATGACTTCTTCTTTCAATGAATGTTAAGAAAATCTTACTCTTATCTTGGAAAGGTGTATTAAAAATAACCTTGTACTTAATTAGGAAAAACTTCATTTTATAGTAGATCAAGGTATAGTTTTAGGACGTTTTATATCTGCTAGGGGTATAAAAGTAGATCATTCTAAAATTGATCTTATTTCTACGTTGGCTTACCTATTAAATTTGTGGGAAATTCATTTTTTTCTTGGCCATATAGGTTTTTACTGCTGGTTCATCAAGGATTTCTCAAAGATAGTCTCACCTTTTTGCGAGCTGTTAGAACAAGATGTCTCTATTGATAAATGCGAGGAGGCCTTTGTTAAACTTAAGCAGCTCTTAAAGTCTCGACCAATGATTCAACATCAAATTGGAGTATTCCCTTCAAGTTCATATTTAATGAAGGTGACTATGAAATACGGGTAGCTATAGGATAAAATATGGGTAAAGCTTCACATGCCATCTATTATGCTTCGAAGACTTTGAGTCCAGCTCAATTAAATTGTTGTAAAATTGGAAAAGAACTTTTATTTGCGGTTTTTTCTTTAAAGAAATTTTGGTCATATTTGCTAGGTGTTAAGGTTATTGTTCATTTTGATTATGCAGCTTTAAGGTACGTGATCATGAAGAAAGAAGCAAAGCCAAGGTTGACCAAATGGATTCTCCTTCTTTAATAGTTTGACTTGGAGATAAGAGATAAAAAAGGAGTAGAAAATATGGTTGCTGATCACCTTAGTCTCTTGGTCAGAAAAGAAGATGATATCCCACTAAGAGAAACATTTCTAAATGAACAACTAGTTTTTACTGATTTGTGCAGATATTATAATATTTTTAGTTACTAAAAAATTTCCTATTGTTTTGTCAAAGGATAAGAGGGATAAATTGAAGAATGAAGCTAAGTATTATATTTATCCATATTTATGGAGGCACTGTCTATATCAAGTTATAAGAAGTTGTGTGCCTGAGAGCGATACTCCTTTGATCTTAGCCTTCTACCATTCACACACTTAGGAAGGACATTTTGGGGTAAAGAGGACTACCCATAAAGTTTTAGAGAGTGGTTTCTATAGGCCCTTATTATTCAAATAAGCATATATCTTTCACAAATCATATGATAGGTGTTAACAGTCAGGTAACTTGTCCCGTAAAAATCAAATACCACAAACTCCCATTCTTTTCTTTTAAATGTTTAGGATTTTGATTTTATGGGATCCTTTCCTCCATATTTTGGTTTTAGTTTTATATTACTTACAGTCGATTATGTTTTAAAGTAGGTGAAAGTTAAAGCCACCAAAACTAATGATGCTAAATTTTTTTACAGCTTTTATCAAATCTAACATTCTTTCTTAGTTTAGGATACTAAAGGCAATCATAAGCGACAGGGGAATCTATTTCTGTAATAGGATGATGGAAATGCTGCTCAAGAAATATCACATCGTGCACAAGATTTCTAACTTCTACCATCCTCAGACCAATGGCCAAGCTGAAGTGTCTAATTGAGAAATTAAGTCAATCCTAGAGAAAACAATTTAGCCTAATAGAAAGGATTAGAGCATAATGCTGGAAGATGTATTGTGAGATTATAGGAAGGCTCACAAGACACCAATCAGGAGCACATAGAAAATTACAATTGCATGAGTTGGAGGAGATGTAAAATGACTTCTATCAGAATGTGATGATATATAAGGAAAAGACCAAGGCTTTTCATGATAAGATGATTTCGAGGAAAAGCGTCATTGTAGGTTAAAAAGTGCTTCTTTATCACTCCAGACTCAAATTATCCCAGTTAAGTTACATTCCCATTAAGTTGATCTTTTGTTGTATCTCATGTCTTTTCTTTTGGCGCAGTAGAGATATAGAGTTTTAAAAAAAAGACGTTCAAAGTGAATGTTCTTCACCTGAAGTCATACTATAAAGGCTTCCAAACAGAGAATATGGGAGTGGTGATGTTTAAAGATGCCAATGGCATCGCTTAATGAGGGTAATATAGAGTTGAGCCAATGACATAAAACAAAGGCACTGCTTGGGAGGCAACTCAAGGGAAGTTTGTTCTTTTTCATTTACATTCTTGCATTTGTTGCTTGTGTTCAATACTCCATTTCTTACATTTGATGTTACATTAAGGACAATTTAAGTTTTAAGTATAGGGGTAGGGATCTTAGTTTTTATGTGTTTTTCTTAAATGTATTAAAACATTAACCAAACAAACAAGCATTTTCTTTTTTCTATTGCTTTTAGGATTATGTAGTCATAATTAGAGAGTGAATTGACAAGAATATTCATAACAACCTGAGCAATACTTTTACTCTTGTATTGGTCAATATACATTATCTTTAGAAAAGAAGAGACTAGTGGTAGACATAAGCCAATGAGATTTTGAGCCTTTACAGATTGACATATCCATATCAGTCTTATTGTCTTTTGTTTATGTGTGACCTTTATGACATGTACATCCTAACTTAGCTTTGATTTTTTATTTGAGAATACATTTTTATCACATACATAAACTTGAAAATGATATAGGCATGCTTTGTCTTACAACCTACATAACCAAATAGCTTACCTATCGATATGATTTTTCCTTTTGATAAGCCCCTTTGAGTTTTATTTACCTTTTATTTTTATGCTAACTACATTACATGCCTTACAACCTAACTAAATTTCCTATGCAAACCTTAAAGTTAGTGGAGCATTATGATTATTGATTTTTGTAGATGCACAAAAGTATAAGTGTAGGGCTATGCTTATGTGCAAGTTGGTTATAATTGTTGGAATGTCATTTTATCTCTTATCAATGAATTCCAAATGTTGATATAACTTTTTTCAATTTTTATAAGAAAACAAAAGAAAAGGCAAAAGAGAAAAAAGAAACGAAAGCAAAATATGTTTGAATAAAATTGTCAAGGGGCAAATGCATTTTTGTTACCAATTTATTCATGATTATTCTTTCTTCTTAAAGTTGTATGGAAAGGGTAACTTGATTATGATGTGAATGAGGAGATGTAGTTTTGAACGGTCACTCCTTACAGTTGCAATGTAATGTTTACTTTCAATTTTTTGGAGTGATTTATGCTTTATGTGGTTTATGGTATTGATAGTTGGGCAGTAGTCTATGTTTTTCTAAGTATTAGCCATATGTTTCTAGCATAATAGTTGATTGTTGTTGTATTTTAGGATTCATTTCTTTTAGTTTGATCTTCATTGTTGTTCTTTTATGTTTGATGTTAATTTAGGGTAAGAATTGATCATTTTTTGTGTAGGAATGAAGATTGAGCAACTTAGACATTGAGCTAGAGACCAAAGAAGAGAAGAAAAGGAGAAGGATTTTGCTGCAAAATCCCACGATCATGGGAATCATGCCAATTCCCACGATCGTGGGATGTTTAATTCGAGACATTTTGCGGGGTTTAATTAAATTTTAGGTTTTTGGGACTATATAAGATATAAAACTTCCATGGATGAAAAAGGACGAAAATCCTCTATGGAAAAGAGCCCCCTTGAGTGAGAAATCCAAGTTTTGAGTCTTGAGGAAGTTAGAGATTCAAGGATTATCAACAACAATTGAGAAAATAGCACATTAACACCAAAAATTCTGAATTTTGGAAAAAAAGAGAAAGAGTTTTCTTTATTCAATTTTCTATTTTTATCTCTTCTAGTTTTTGTAAGATAGAATATTTAAATGTTGGTGATGTTATGGAGACCATGAGTGGCTGATTTAGTTTTAGTGATTACTTTTGAACTAGTTAAACTCCTATTTTATTGAATTAAATGAAAGTTGTCTTTGATGATTGTTGATTATATTCTTATACCTTACAATAAATTTAGATATTGAGATGGTTATTTGTGTAGGATTGTACAACAAGAGTTAGCAACCTATAAACTTACATTCATCACGTTAATTGATTAGTTAGAAGAAAGATCTCGGCTAATTCAATTGATCACCCATAGGTTAATTTAATAACTAGTTAAATTGGTGGAGTGATTAGGTAGGTTGGGAGATTACTTAATCAACTTCATTTAATTTGAATAGGGACAATTAATTACACCTTAAGAGAGGGTAGTTAATATAATTAGACATCTTAGGTGAGACACAATTCAATTAATAAAATAGGAGGGAGACAAGATAGGGAGAAAGTAATCTGTAGTCATTAAAACCTTAAATTCCAATTTTCTATATTTTGGTATTGTCAATTATTCATTGTTAGTCATTTAATTTTAATTTAATTTTCCATATTATTTCAAATAAACAATTTTGTTTCTTAAACAGAGTTTAATCTGAATTAAGTGGTGTCTGGGCATCAATCCCTGTGGGATCAATATCTACTTTCTAACTACAAGTCATGACCCGTATACTTCCAATTTTTGAGCATAAAATGAGTAGAATATTTTGCGAAATCAATCAATAAATTTTTGGCGTCATTGCTGGGATTGATTGTTTAGCATCTTGCTTAATTTAGATTACTTTGATTTAAGAGTTTTTGATACTTTTCCTTGTGTAATTGTAGGTATATGAACACAAAGAGCACGCGAAGATCGATAGAAGTTAGTGAATATGAGTTTCCAGATATCAAAAGACATGGAAGCGAGTTAAAAAGAGCAAAGTGACAAAATCTTAAAGAAATATGGCTAAAGAAGGAGAGTACGGAAGAGCTGAGAGGACACTAATGGACTTCATAAGGCCAGGATTTAGTCCTTAAAGAGTTGTGAGGCCAGTGGTTCAAGCCAACAATTTCGAGATCAAGCCGGCACTCCTTAACATATTACAAAATAGTGTGCAATTCTATGGGTTATCCAACGAGGATTTGAATACCCACATTACCATTTTTTTTAGATTTGCAATACTTTTCGATTTAAAGAAATGTCTGATGATGTAGTTAATTTAAGATTGTTTTCTTTCACATTGAACGATCGGGTGAAGGCATGGTACAATTTGCTAAATTCGAGGCAGATTACTACTTGGGAGTAGCTAGCCTAAGCATTCCTCGCGAAGTACTTTCCGTTGACCTAAACGATGTGGATCATCAAGGAGATAACGAATCCTGGCCTCATGAAATCCATCAATGTCCTCTCAGATTTAAAGAACTGTAGAGAAGTTGTCCCCACCATAACCTTCCGAGGGAGTTCTTGTAGCAGTTGTTCTACAATAGTGTGAATCCAAGCATAAGAGGAACTATAAATGCAACTGTTAGATGTTCATTGATGAGGAAGACTGTAGAAGCAGCTCATGACCTTTTGGAGGAGTTAGAGAGCAATAGTTACATATGGTCTAGCAAGAGGAGCAGGCAAAGGCAGAAGGAGCAAAAAGGTATGATTCCTATTGATTATGTTACTACTTTGCAGGCTCAGATCATAGCCCTTACAAAGTAGTTGAACAACATGCAAGGATCATCTTCCTCTACAACTAAGGTGATGCAAGTATAATGTGAGCTATACGGACATAACAATAATGGCTTAGCTGAGTGTTTCTTGTTGGGAGTCGATTATACCGAACAGGTAAATTACCTAGGCCAGCTGTAGAGAGGTAACAACCTATACTCAAATACTTATAATTCGAGGAAGAAAAACCACACGAATTTTTCATGGAGTACTAACAATGTAGGTATCCAAGCAAGATCGTAAGGACCTCTGGGATTTTAACAAAATCGAATCGGATCGATAGACAGCAAGATAGATAAGATGATGGAGGTTTTGGGTTCCAAACTAGCAGCTCAGGAAGAAAATCATAAGAGGATGTTTGCCAGCTAGGAGGAAAGTCAGAAGAGGATGGAAGCAAAGTTTGAACAGATTATGAAGAATCATGCATCATCCATCCACAATTTGGAGGTTCAGGTAGGTCAACTCGCTAATGCTCTATCTTCTAGAAATATATGTAGTATACCAAGCAATATCAGCATCAATCCAAAGGAATGGATCATAGCCATCACTCAGACAGAGGAAAATGGAAGCGAACATGAGAAGAAAGACAGAGACAAGAGAGAAGGACAAATAGTTTTGGGAGTCTTTCTAAGTGAGCTAGTAAGTGAGTCGATCAAGAAGCCTCAATATGGGATTCCATATCCTGTCTTTGCTCAACGAAAGTTATTTACAAGTAGGGCAGCAAGAAATTCTAAGGAGGTTGAGTTAAATAAGATTAAGGATATAATGAATCAACTACAAAAAAAGCTCATGTTAAAGGAACCAGTAAAGAAATAGGCATAGGAGCATATAACAGAAGGAAATCTAAACATGACATAGAAGAAAGAAGACCTAAGGGCTTTTTCATTCCTTGTAGTATCAATGGAATCAAGATACCCAAGGAATTTGCAGATTTGGGAGCTTGTATCAACATGATGCCCTACACTTTTAGTCAGAAGTTAAGGTTAGGAGAGCCAGAGCCCACAATGCATCAGTCGAAAGGGATTATTAAGAACATGCAAGTGCAAATTGATACATTCATCTTCCTCACAGATTTCTACATACTGGATATTGGAGTAGATGTGAAAACCCCTATGGTTCTTGGACGACCATTGATAGTTATGATTTGTATGATATTTTAAGGTTCAATTTGTTAAGTATTTAATGGTAATTTTACTTTTTAGTGTGTATTTATGTTTTAATTGTGTCAGTTTATATGTTTAAGTGTTTTTATGGGTTAGTATGAGTTTTTGAGCTTAAATGTTATATTTTTGAGATACCTTGATGTGTTTGTTATTGTTTTAGGGTAAACAGTAGAGAATAGAGAAGTTTTGAAGAGTTTTGGGCCAAAAGTACGGTCATGATTGTGACAGAAAGAGGCAAGCTGATAGAACCCGAGCCATGGTCGTGCACTTTGGGCCACGATCATGACAGAGAGCTCTGTGCTAGGCCACGTTCGCATACTTTGGGCCACGATCATGACAGAGAGGGTTAGCTGCTAGCCACGATCGTGGCAGGCAGGTATAGGGCTAAGTCAAAAAACTCAAGTTTTGCAAGACTTTTTAGACCATTTCAACCCCGAATCAACCATAGGGCTTCCAAAGTATAAATATAATATTAAGGGATAGAAAAAGCAGCCTTTGAAGAGCTTTGACTAGCCACCAAAAATGCAATGCTAAAAGAGAACCTTGAGAGATCGAGAAAGAGACGAAGGAAGAGAGAAGAGGAAGATGATGCAGACATGACGTGCTTTCTAGATTAAGAAGCTTTCCAAAGTCACAGCCTCCTGTCATCCTGTTGAGTTTTGTTCCTATGTATTTTAGTTTTATTCAATTATAGAATTGGGATATATAGTTGATTATAGACTTGAATTGTGGTTAAAGTTCTATTCTCACATTTGGATTATTATTATTGATTTAATGAAATCTGATTGTTTTATGTGTTTATTAAATTAATTGTGATTTATTCTATACTTCATATCTTGATAATAAATTGAGAGGGTGAATCAAGAGAAAATGATTAATTTGGGCTAACGAGAGTTAGGTAAATTAATAGATTCAAAATTAAATCATATTGGTAAATCTTATGTTGAGAGATCACATTTAGGTTTTCAATTGTGTATTAGAGAACTTAAGAACAAGTTAGGTTTTGGATAGGTTGGTAATTGAGAGATTATAACTTCCCATAATCTAATTAGGGTTTATACTTTAGGTTTAATTATAACTTGAGAGAGAGTAATTAACCCAAGGATCATCTAGAATCATTAATTCGATAAATTGTAATAGGTTAGGTTGACATTAATAATAGATAATTTTCCCTTTCTCCCTTTCGGTAATCTCATTGGTGGACTTTGAGGATATGCGATCATTATTCAACAAATTGATAGATTTCCATTAATTTTTATTTAAAATTGTTAATCGTCAATATGATTTTTTAATTAAGTGTTAATTGTTAATTATTGTTTGTTAAATATTTGTTTAATAGTCTCCGACCTTAGATTTTAGGAATAGATTAACCCTCCTCGTGGGAATGATACCTTAGGTACTATACGAATGACCCTTCACTTGTAGAAATATCGAGGTTATAAATATTAAAAAAAATTTATAGAGTAATACCCCGATCAATTTTTTGGTGCTATTATCGAGAAGGCGATAGTTTAGTTCTATAATTTAAGGCATTATATTGTTTCATTTTAGAAATCATGCTCTTACAGGAACACAAGAGTCACAGGAGGTTTTAGTCGTCCTGCGGAGATGATAGATTTAGATATTACTAGATTAGACCTTAGGAAAGCTCGGTGAGAAGAAGACGAAGAGATTGGAAAATCAACAATGGCCAAGGAGTTTCAACAGAATATGGATTAGGTAGCGAACTAAGGATGGTAACAAAGGACCCTAATGGACTTTGTGAGGTTGGGGTTCAACCTGTCGAACTAAGGAGTGGCTAAGCCACCTATTCAAGCGGCCTCATTTGAGATAAAACCTGCACTCCTCAACATGCTTTAGCAGAATGTGCAATTTTACGGATTGGCTAATAAGGATCCGAATGAGCACATCGGTAACTTCCTCGAGATCTGTGATAACTTTCGATATTGTTAGATGTCAAAGGATGCAGTTAGAATCAGGTAGTTTCCTTTCACTCTTAGAGATAGAGTTAATGTTTGGTATCATTCATTGACCCAACTAACATCTCGATATGGGATCAGCTTGTGCGTGCTTTCTCGGACAAGTACTTCTTATTGACAAAGACCACAAAGATTATAAAGGAAATCACCAATTTCTAACAAGGTGATGGGGAGTCAATTTACGAAGCGTGGGAGAGATATAAGGATTTGCAAAGAAAGTGCTGACACTATAACCTTCTCAAGGAGTTCCTTTTGTAGACTTTTTACAATGGAGTGAACCCCACCAACTAGAGGCACGATCGACGTAGCATCAGGAGGATCCTTAATGCAAAATACTATTGATGAAGCAGAGGAGCCTATATGACTCCATCTATAGTCATTTTATTTCTTTGTTGAGTGATATTTCCTTAGTTTATTACCTTCAGAACTTGCTTTGAATCAGTTTGAGTTTACTAGAAGCATATTTAGTAGAGATGATTAAGGCCCTTTTTATGTTAACCCTTGGCTTAAATGACCTACCCTTTGATTATCCCTTGCTACCACCATTGAACCTTAACCTTTTGTTTCTCGAAAATACCCAAAAAATTTAAAACCTAAAACCCAATTAACCTACCCATTCATAAACTGAGTAAAGTATTAAGTAAAGCGTTCGTTGGGATCATTGTGAAAATTTTTACCAAGATGAGTTGAGAATACTTTTGCCTATGAATCATATTGTTTTTAGTTGCTATTTTATTCATAGTCTCTTCCATGTATTAAAAAATGATAATAAAAAGAAAAGAAAAGAAAAAGGGAAGAACACTTGAGTAGCTTAAATAAGTGCAGAGTATTAACATATTTACAGTTGTGTATCTCGAAGTTATGTTTTGTTATTCCTTTCACCCGCTTTTTAGTTTATGAATGCTTGTTTAAACCCTCTTTACCCAAATTAACCTTTACCACATTGCAGCCCTAAAAAGGTCCCTTTGATCTATTTATGCATGTAATCATTGTAGAGGAGAATTAGTATATTAGCAAGCCTATGGTAGTGCAGTTTCCTATAGGAAGTTTGAGCTAAACACTAAACATCAAACACTTAAGAGAAATGCGTGAAACTATGAGGAAGATTCATTTTGCATCTATACTTACCTTTGAGTAATGATGCCAATTGTTGATTTTGCTTATGTACAATAATGAAAAAGTAGTCATGATATGTGTAGAAACTTGATATTTGAGTTAGCTAAAATTTGAGGGATTGTATGCTTTGATCTTTGTGAAAATGAAGTGATCGAATTGATTGGTTGTATTTATTTTACTTGAGGACAAGCAAAGATTTAAGTATGGGGAAGTTGATAGTTGTGCATTAGTTTATGTTTTTCTAAGTATTTATCATGTGTTTCTTACATAATAGTTGATTATTGTTGTATTTTAGGATTCAATTTGTATGTTTTCATTTAGTTTAATCTTTATCGTGGTTCTTTTATATTTTATGTTAATTTAAGGTAAGAATTGATCATATTTTTATGTAGGAATGAAGATTAAGCAACTTGGAGATTAAGCTAGAGACTAAAGAGGAGAAGAAAAGAACAAGGATTCTACTGCAAAATCTTATAATCGTGGGAATCATGCCAATTACCATGATCATGGGACGTTTAATCCGAGACCTTCTGTGGGGTTCAATTAAATTTTAGGTTTTAAGGACTATATAAGATGTAAAACTTCCATGGATGAAAAAAGACGAAATCTAATAGTTGTGTTTTCAATTCATTTTTGGTAAACTAATGGTGATAAATCGTTAGGGATAACATAACATAAGTTAAATAATCCGAGCATAAGTGATTGTTGCCTAGATTATTCTATTTTCCTAATTCTTATTACGACTGTCCTACTAAATATAGAGAGCTTATTCTAGGTTATTCGATAGCTAAGTTTAGTTAAAAAGTTTATTTTGATTAAACAATATCTAAGGGAAAATTGGAATAACAGAGCTTATTGTTAACATACAATTAATAGTTTCTAAAAGAGACGTAAAAGCAATAAGATAATGAAGTATGTTTACTTCTGTGTAAGCTGAGATTGAGCCAAGAACCAGATTTTAAACACATTCATCAATTTTATCAATCTTCAATTGCTTGATTTGATTTGCTTTCATTGATTTAATTTACTTTATTTTCTTAATTGCATCTAAACAACCCCTCCCTTTATTTCCTAAACATCAATTCTTTTCATTACAAAAGTTACACGTACATTCTCTATGGATATAATCTCTACTTACCACTTTTATAAAATTTAGTGTGAAAAGTTAGGTTTTATTTTCTAACGCATTCGTTATGCGTCAAGAAGTTTGTGGCAACGACATCTGTACTTTTTGAAGTTCAAAACATCTGAGGAGTTGCTTAGTCTAATAACTCGAAAAATGATATTAAGCAAAACACACAAACATAAAGAGAATAAATGTATATACAAATCAATACTAGATTTAAAGTCATTAGCAGGACTTCTTCATCATGCTTGGATTACTTAGTGGGGGGAGGGAAAGCACTTTCCGATCTTATAAAAAATGACTTTTAAAATAAGGCTTATACCGATTGTTGTTGATTTTGAATGTTGCACCTTTGTCAATGGTTGACTTCAATGCACCATGTGAGAAAAAATTAGTGACTTGAAACGGTATCCTCCATCGTGATTTTAGCTTGTCAAGAAATAATCAAAGGTTAGAGTTAAACAATAAGACCATATCTTTGACCTCGAACTCCTTCCCTTTTAGATGAGCATCATGTCATTTCTTGGTTCGTTCATTATACAATTTGGCATTCTCATAGGCGTGCAATCTCAGCTCCTTCAATTCATTCAAATGAAGTAATATTCTCTCATCTCCTGCTTTTAAGCAAAGTTCAATGCTTTGATTGCCCAGCACACCTTATGCTCTAACTCTATTAGTAAATGACAAGACTTGCCATAAACTAATCGGTAGGGTGTGGTGTCAATGGCTGTCTTGAAGGCTATCTGGGAGGCCCAATGACTGGTGCATTGTAATGCTAGTCAAAATAAAATAACTAAACTACTACTGTAGCAGTGGTGAGTTTAGGTCGATCCCACAAGGAGTGCTCGGTTAGCTTATGAAATGAAATTAATTGATGTCTAGGTAACGGGGGTGTTTAGATTTAATAAGAAAATCAAATAAAATAAACCTAATGAAAATAAATTAAAGAAAACATGTGAAAAAAGGTAAAATTGGGGAATTTCGTAGGGATCCAGTTCTTTGGTTCAATCTTAGCCTACATCCGAATTGAGCACAATTCATTGATTTGTTGTTCTTTTATCTCTCTTAGCAATTATTGGTCGTAAATTAATAACAAACTCTATTAATCTTGATTTTTCCTTAGATCTTAGTTAATTACAAAGCGCTCGTTAATTAATACTAACTATCAGAAAACCTAGAATAAGCTCTCTTAGTTTATCCCAACAACTGCCTTACGAAACAGAAAATAGACCAATATAGGTAATAATCACACAAGCTCATATTATTTAACCTATGTTATGTTATCTCTAATGATTTAGAACCATTAGTTGCTACACATAAATAAGGAATACAACGATTACGTATTGCATTCGATTCTAGCAATGATTTTTCATGAAAAATGATTCAATAGAGCATTAAAAACATCATCACTCAAATACCCAATCAATCCACACAAGATAATATAATCAATTTCTAATTAGAGAAAGAAATAATAAAACAATAAAAAAATGCTTAACCTGGGTAGTTAGCATTGATATCACCTCCGAACCGGTGTCGGGATGTTACTCCTTCACGGTCTTTACTGGAAAAATGTTTCAACCCCTACTTATAACCCTACCAAAACCCCTCTAGCTCTCCACTCTACCATAAAATTCTCTTCTCTCTACTCATATTCACTGATTTGACAATTAAAGTTTATGGTCTATCTCGCTATTTACTCTCCTTCTCTCCCACAACTCTCTTCTCCTTCTTATTTCTGCTTCCTACTATTCTCTTCATTATAGCTGATGTGACAAATTTAAGTTCTTGGTCTACGCATACTATTCACCTTTTTAAAGCCCTCCAGATTACAGCTTATGGAAACATTTGCATTTCCGCAGACGTCCACGTGAAATGTAGACGATCAGCGTTTTAGCAGGACGTCCACGGTTGTCTACATTTCCTGCTCCACTACATCATTGTTTCTGCTTCTCTTCATACAGTTATGTTTTCTTCAAATTGTGCATGATTTTTATTCCATTTATTTCCACCATATGCACGTTCCACGTTATTTGCATTTTGTACTTTCATTTTTCTTGTCTTTTAATTTTCCTCTTCTCTTTCCAAGAACAAAAGTGAAAATTAATCTTCAAAAAAATGACTCAAATGTAGTGCTTTCGACTCACTTTAATTTCTTTGCTTCCAAATCGTACCTAAAATCATATATGAATTAAAGTGAGTATCTTAAGCATTTTCGTATCATTAATTACTAAGTGTAAATGATTACATATATCAACAATTAAACACATTTCGCTAAAACTGCATCATCTACCTTAGTTGCCTAATCTTTTCTTGAACTATTGATAATCTTCTCCAAGATCTTTTTTAGCTCTTTATTCACCACTTCTACTAGCCTACTTGTTTGGGGGTAGTAAGGCATTACGACTCGGCATTGCACCCTATATCTTTTCAATAGAGCCTCAAATGGTTTGTTACAGACATGTGTACCTCCATCACTGATTATGACCTTTAGCACTCTAAACCTATTAAATATTCACTTAACAAATCTTTGACTGCTCAGTCATCATTTGTTGGAGTTGCCCTAACCTCGACCCATTTTTATAAATAGTCAACACTCGCTAGGATATAATTATTTTCAAATAAGGATGAAAATGGGCCTATAATGTCTAGCCCGCAAACATTAAGGATTTTAGCTTCCAAGATTTTTGACAGTGGCATCTCATCACTTTTCGAAATGTTCTCGACTCTTTTACATCTGTCACAACTTTTCACAAAGTCTTGTGCATCTTTGAATGATGTTGGCTAAAAGAATCTGCACACCAACACTTTTGCAACTATCTTATTGACCCTGTAATGTCCTTTATACAAAGAACTATAACAGAGAGTTAATATAGCACGAAATTAATTATCTGGAACACATTGTCTAATTAATCCCTCAGCACAATTTTTGTAGAAATTTGGTTCCTCCCATATATATTGTACACAATCATATAAAAATATCTTTCTCTGTTGGTAACAAAATTGTGTACCGATAAAAAGGATGCAGTTCACGATGTCCGCAAACTATGGAATTTTTTGTTTATTTACCAATAATAACGCCTCATTGGGGAATTGTTCATTGATTTCTACTTATGGATGAAACTTCCCTCCTTCTAACCTTAGGAGGTGATCAACTGCCATGTTTTTTACTCCTTTTTTTATCCTTGATCTCAATATCAAATTCTTATAGGAGTAGGATCCACTAAATCAATCAGGGCTTTGCATCCTTTTTAGTAAAACAACACCTATGTACTGCATAATCTGTAAACCCAATAAGTAAAAATGGAATTTGTCACTTGTAAAAATTACAACTAACAATTTTTTTATGTGCTTGCATAGTTAAGTTGAGGTCCTATTACAGTCTTGCTGGCAGCAGTTGGAATGTAACTTTTTATCCTTATGTTGCCCCAATACACATCCAATTGCATAGTCATTGGCATCACACAACAATTCAAATGGTAAACTCCAGTCTAGTGGTTGTGAAATTGGTGCTAATGTCAATATGCCCTTTAACCTATCAAAAGCAAGTAAACAAACATTATCAAAAACAAAAGGTACATTTTTTACTAATAAATGAGTAAGTGATTTGGCAATTAATGAAAAATCCTTTATAAATCGTCGACAGAATCTAGCATACCCCAAAATATTGCCTCTTATAATTCTTGACTTACCATATTTTCCTATTCTTCATAAAAGTGAAGAATTTTTTAATGCATCTAATTAACTAACATGATAATACGTGCTTATAACTACCATTATAGACAAAATTCTCATATTATGTTCACTTTAGCTGCAAAATGGAAAATGTGTAAACCTTCAAACATTACATTGACATCCAATTATAGATTAATATTCTTTTTTTTAATATATTTCAATTTTTCTATGGTATTCTAGGTGTAAAAGTTTAATTTTATCATTGTATCATAAAATTTAAAGTCTATTGAAAAATAAGACAATAACAATTTATCCTACAATATAAAAGTAGACTTTGGTTTTCTTTAATTTCAAATAATATCAATACATTAAGATAATGATCCGCAGAAAATACACAATTAACCTTAGTTAAAGGCATCACTATTTGGGGTTTATTTAGAGCCATTATATTATCTACACTTAGCTAATGTTGGAATGGAAACCACTCATAGTTAAACTTCAAACATCAAAACATGTAAGCTTTCTTTTCGTAATGATGATACTCCTTAACCATCAGTTGAAAAAAATACATTTAAATAAATTTCCACAAGAATTGATGGCAAATTCGTATGACAAAATTAAGAATCAATGTGAACATCAATCTTGCAAACGAAAAGATAAGATGCAATGGAAGGGTCTAGAGATATTAATCTCAATATTTAAGCACTTGGTTATAATGAATCAAAAAAATGTGACAGTGATATTTGATCAAGAAGTGAGGTAATACACTCACAAAATTGACCCTAATCTCCCTAAGGATTAGAACGCAAATTATATGCTATACTTCGAAAAGGATAACAAGCATAAGAAGATCAATAGTTATATATGAACTATCTCCCTTCAAGAAACTTAAAAATTCTAGCAAGACCCAATTCAATAATTCAAAAGGAAGAACACTAAATATATGATTTAGCACCCTTGAATACAAATAAAGAAAATTTCCTTAACTATTAACGCCACTTTGAAGTGAAGCAAACTCGAAAGATAAGTCAGAAATTGTAAGTAACAATGCATGCAAACAACTGAATTTAGTTCACAAAAGAACAATCCATAAAAGGTATTAAACCTGAAATTTTATTGTAATCGTCCTCATCCCTTACAATGAATTTTTGGTCCCTTTATATATGGCTAAGGGTTTGATTATTGAAGCTAAAAACTAGGACGAAATTTTAATCTAATAATAAGAAAGAAATTCGGCATTCTTATCTATCAAGAATCTGAAATGAGCTAATCTAAAATAAGAGATATTCTCTTTTATTCTAACTGCTAATCTAGTAAATCGTGCAATGTAAATTCAATAAGGAATTTGAAATCTCTCCAACTTGACTTAGAGTTTCCTATTTGTTTTAAACTTCGATTAGATCACCATTTGGATTGGACCTAACTTGTAACACATTAATTATTTTGGGATGATATCCTTCATGCTTAACCATTTCTTTCATATGGACTTCTTTAATTAAAATGGGTAACTCTTCTTTTAGTCCCTTGGATCTTGAACGAGTTAAAGGTCCAATAACATTACTTAATGGATCTCGACTCTTCAAAACAGTATCATGGTTAGCATTTGGCCCCCTAGACACGTCTATAGTAGTCCTAGCTTGGTCTATGGTCCGATGGTTTCCGTCATCCTCCCCTTCTTTAGAAAGATTTGTCATCAAATCCAAACCTTCATTGAAATCAAAGGGAAACAAATCAGAAACATTAAATGTAGCACTTATATCATACTCACCTGGTAAATCTAATTTATAGGCATTGTCGTTGATCTTGGCTATAATTTGGAAAGGACCATCTCCATACAAATATAATTTTGTCTTTTTGGAATTTGGGAACCTCTCTTTTCTTATATTAACTTATACCTAATATTCGGGTTTAAAACTCACGAGTTTGCAACCTTTGTTTGCACCTTTAACATACTGTTCAGTATGCTTTTCAATATTTTGTCGCACTCTTTCATGCAATTTTTGAATTGCTTTGGCTTTCTTTACTCCATCCAAACTAACCTGTTCTTTTAAAGGTAACGGAGATAAATCCAAAGGGGTTAGAGGATTAAAGCCATAAACAATTTCAAAGGGTGAAAATTGGGTAGACAAATGTATTGTACGATTATAAGCAAATTCAGCAATAGGCAAACATTCTTCCCAACCCTTTAAGTTATTTTTAATTATAGCCCTTAGGAGTGTTCCTCAGTTTTATTAGTCACTTCAGTTTGACCATTCGTTTAGGGGTGACTTATTATACTAAATATTAATTTTGTCCCCACCTACCACACAAGGATTTCCAAAAACAACTAAGGAATTTAACATCCCTATCACTTATGATCGTCTTTGGGATTTGACAATTTCTTTGAGAAATAAACTCACAATATGCTTAGCATCATCAGTCTTCCTACAAGCTAAAAATGAGCCATTTTAGAAAATCTATCAATAACTATAAAAATAGAATCTATATCTCTTTGTGTTCGATGTAGTCCCAAAATGAAGTCCATTGAGATATCGACCCAAGGTTGGGTTGGTATGGGCAATGACGTGTAAAGTTTATAGGGCATTGACTTGGACTTGGCTTGACTGCATTTTACACATCTTTCAACAATGGTTTGGACATCTGCTTTCATTTTTGTCCAAAAGAAATGTTGTTGGAGCACATCTAATGTCTTTGGCACACCAAAATGTCCTATCAAACCACCACTATTTGCCTCCCGAATTAATAACTCACGAAGGGAGCTTTTGGGCACATACAATTTATTTTCCTTGAACAAAAAGCCATCGTGCCTAAAGATTTTTCAAAGGCAAATTGGTCACAAGCATTAAAGACATTTGCAAAATCGAGATCATTAACATACAATTCTTTAATATATGTAAATCCTATTAATTTTGCATCTAGAGAAGTTATCAAAGAGTTTCTCCTAGATAAAGCATCAACAATAATGTTATCTTTCCCTTTCTTGTATTTGATCACGTAAGGAGAAGTTTTAATGAAAGCAACCCACTTGGCATGCCTTTTGTTTAATTTATTATGGGTTTTAATGTTCTTTAAAGATTCATGATCAGTATGAATGATAAACTCCTTAGGCAGTAAATAGTGTTGCCAAGTTTTTAAAGCACGAACAACAGCATATACCTCTTTTTCATATATGGGATAGTTCAAACATGAACCATTTAACTTCTCACTAAAATAAGCTATTGCACAATTTTCTTGCATTAATACGGCTTCAATGCCTATTCCAGATGCATCATATTCAAGTTCAAACATTTTGTCAAAATTAGGCAAGGTTAAAACAAAAGCATTGGACAAATCATACTTTAACTGATTAAAAGCTTTTTCTTTTGTTGGGCCCCATTCAAATTTAACATCGTTTTTGACCAGTTCATTTGAGGGAGCAGCTTTGGTCAAAAAATCCTTTACAAACCGTCTATAAAAACTAGCCAAACCATGAAAAGAACGAATTTGAGACACATCAGTTAGTATTGGCCAATCTTTAATAGCTTGTACTTTCAATTCACGTGTATACCATTAGAACTCACACTAAAGCCAAGAAATATAACCTCTTTAACATAAAAAGAACATTTTGCTAAATTAGCGTGCAATTTTTTTCTCCAAGTGATTTTAAGACAATACGCACATGCTCGATATGTTCATTTAAATTCTTAGAGTATACTAGTATATCATCAAAATATACCACAACAAATTTTCCAATCAAATGCCTTAAAACATGATGCATTAATCACATAAAAGTATTAGGAGCACTAGTAAGACCAAATGGCATAACTAACCACTCATATAAACCAAACTTTGTTTTAAAGGCTATTTTCCACTCATCACCTTCTCTTATCCGAATCTGATGGTAACTAGACTTAACATCAATTTTCGAAAATATAGTAGCACCATACAAGTCTTCTAATATGTCATCAAGCCTAGGTATTGGATGCCTATATTTAATAGTGATCTTATTTATAGCCCGACAATCAATGGACATGTGCTATGTACCATCTTTCTTAAGAACCAAAATCATAGGTACAACACAAGGGCTAAGAGATTCACGAATCTAACCTTTCTCAAGGAGTCCTTCAACTTGCGTTCCAAGCTCCTTGGTTTCTTCCGAATTGGTTCTATAGGCTGGCCTATTTGGAGTTGTTGCACATGAAATTAGGTCGATTTGGTGTTCGATTCCTCTTATTGGAGGAAGTTCTTTTGACAACTCCTCTGGAAAACATCTTCAAATTCTTAGAGGAGTTCTGGAAAACTTGTGGCAAATTGCTAGGCAAATCAATTTGAATCAAAGAATAGTATTGGAATATCATGAGAATCATACCTCATTGACTTGCAAAGCACTTTTATACTAATTTAAGACTAGCGAAGAAATTCTTTCTAATTTTGAGTCCATTTGTGGATTTTGGTTGCGCTTGGGACCTTGCATAACTCTCAAACTTAGTGTCCTTTTCCTGCATAGGGGCTTTTCCCTTGTATTTGTCTCTCTCTTGTTGCATTTTAACATTACATTTATACACTTGGGTTCGGGAGAGGGGAGATAGATAATACTTTTTCCTATCTTCAACAAATGAATACTTATTTGTAAAACCATCATGGACGGCTCTACGATCATACTCCCAAGGTCCACCTAACAAGAGATGGCTTACATCTATGGGTACAACATCACATCATACCTCATCATTATAATAGAAAACGACACCTTAATTTGTTTTGTGACATGGAGATCTCCGCTCTAATTTAGCCATTGTAGTCTATATGGTGTTGGACGCTTGAGGGTGGGCAGCTTCATGCTATCTATAAAATAAGAACTCATAACTTTAGTGCAAGAACTAAAATCAATTATAATTAGGCAAACCTAATTATTCACATACCCCTTTGTGTGAAAATGTTAGTGCGTTGTTGGTTCTTTTCTTTATGTTGGATGTGTAAGGTTTTTAAATTGACATATGCATGTCCAATTTCTTCATCTTCAAAAACTTCTTTGGCTTCTTCATCTTCACAGTCAGAATCTGCGTCATGATCAGATGCACTCTCATATGTTCCATCATCTCTTGTATTGGAACACTGAGAAGCTATATGACCTTTTCCTAAACACTTAAAACATGTAATTTGTCTAGCACCGCCAATACTTGCATTAGTAGAACTATTAGTTTTTAATGAATTGGAACTTAAAGCATTAGAAAACTTTTCAAACTTTGAAGTATTTCTAACAAACCTAGAATTACCTCTTTTGACTAATTACCAAACTTTTTGGTATCATCCTTCTTCCATGGCGTGGAGGTTTTGGTTGGGGCCGGACTCCACTTCTTGAGCTATCTTCCTACAAGTTTAGCTCTATGCAACATTTTAGTTATATCTATGTATGGAGTCAGTTCAACAACTTCAGCAATATTTTGATTTGAACCATTTAAAAACCTAGCCATAGTGGCCTCGAATTCTTCTTTAATCCTAGCTCGAATCATTGCTACTTATAGCTCTTGATAAAAAAATTGTTTGGATTTTTTTATATAAATCTCAAAAATAGAAGGAGGGCATAAATCTTTTTTGCATTACCTTTTTCATTTCATCCCATATAACAATGGGTTCTTCTTTATACAAACTCCTCTCTTTGACTAATTGGTCCCACTAGATTGAGGCATAATTTTAAAACTCGACCGTAGTAAGCTTTATTTTCTTGGTCTCTGAATAGTACTACAAGTCAAACAACAATCTACCTTTTTCCCACTCAAGGTAGGCTTTAAGATCATTAGTGCCATGAAATTCAGGAATTTTAATTTTAATATTACCAAGATTGTTTTGATTATCATACTTCTTGGAGCAACAAAACACTCGGACTCACCATCTTCTTCCCTTTCATGTGTAGGTTCACATATAGAGAATTGTGCTTCAAAGTTGGCTAACCTATCACCAATGGATTCGAGTATTGTGGTTACTCGAGCCAAATGCTCTCTTTGAGTTTTTAAACAAAAGTCTTACCGGTTTCATCCATCTCTCTTTAAAAATCACAAAAAATAGCGAACACAAGAGTATATAGGGTTACCAGAAAAATTCCTACCTCTCTTCCCCTAAATACCTGAATTGTTTCCCCCTTTTTGGTAATGATTCACACATAATCACCTCGTGTATACTCTCCTTAGGATACTTAGGCATTTTCCCCAATTTTAGTGAGCAACACACAAGCCCTTTACCTCAAACCTTTTGTTACAAAGTTCTAATTTAAACCAAACTCAAAGTCAAAAGCAAACAACTTTAGATTATTTAGAGTAACAAAAGGTAGGATTAACAAGCACAAAATGCAATTAAGAACGACGGAAGAACACAAATCTCGTTCAAGAGTTGAAAGGATATAGGGTCTTGCTTAACAAGTGCACAACCTTTTAACTTTAATGGACGATCTCCCTTTAGATTTTGTTTCTTTCTTGCTGTTTTTTTTAGAATTTAACTTTTTTCCTCTTTTTTTTACTAGGCCTCCTCTTTTTAGACTTTAGCCTCTTTTTGTTTATACGACAGCAACAAAAGAATTAGTGACTTAACAAATAATTTGAAACCCCAACATTTGGAAACTTACTTGATGATCTTTGTTGAAAGTTATGCCCAAACGGATTAGGAAACAATAGAAAACAAGGACTTTGTGAGACAATGGAATTAGGAACCAAAAAGGAAATTAGGAAACAAGACACACAATAGGCAATGAATTATAATAACAGTTGAATTAGAAAAAAATAGGAAACAGATTAGACAAATTGCAATCGAATTGGCTATTGTTTAATTCGAATCAACCAATAAGGTAGTAACCAATTATAACACTTAAATCTAAGTTGGAAAAGGATTTTTTTTATAAAGCACGAGAAATTGAATTAAGGAAACAAGTAATAATTATTTTTTCGGATGATCCATAAATAAGATGCATGTAGGATTTAGCAATGTATTTCGGCTGAAAGAAATTATAAACTTTTGTTTGAAACTTTGAAGATTATATCTCACAAAGCTCTAATGCCAAATTTGTACGACAAAATTAAGAATCAATATGGAGCACCCTTATCGCAGGGTACAAACCGGGATACCCGGAGGTCATTCTGGTACATATCCTACGATAAGGACGAGCTACGTTCGATCACTACATTCACTTCACATGGCATCATATCATTATTCACTTATAAAGCATCATAAGAAAATCACAATATTTTAAAAGTAACTTTTTTTCCTTATTTCACTTCACAAAAATTGAAAGTCTACATTGTACCTTTAAACACTTACTACATCTACATCATCAAAACTTAGAAAAAAAGTACTACATGAAAGAGGAAAATATACAAACTCTATCTAATCTATCCAAAAATCCCAGCTGACCTACCTTTGAGCCATGACTTCTCTCGCCAAATCACAATCTAAACTGCTGGTAGAGCCTCTCAGTAGCTAGAGTTGTCTCTTGGTCCCGAAATGTCAACATGCAATTTTGGGTGAGTTTTGCGAACTTAGGTGAGGTAACCATCATCGATGGTTCACTCAATTCATGTAACACATCATTTAACATAACAAATATTTCACAAAATGCACTTTACCTTGGTATCACATTTTAACTTAAGCATAGGCAAATTTTTTCATTTTAATCAATCAAACATACTTATCAAAATGCATACGGAATGCTTATGAGACACTTTTTTAATTGTTACGTTGTTGTGACTGAGTGCCTGAACTGTCCCGTATCCATTTTGGATATCGGGATCATTACTAACTGTCCCTTATCCAATGAGGATACAGGGCTCATTATATATATAGTGAGCCTTAGGATTTTAATCACTGTTTGAGCTCGAGGGTTTTTGTACACGTTGAGCTTTAAGCTCTGATCGATGGCTACTCCGGTCACAGCTGCCATTACCTGATCATGCATTCATGTATGGAATGCATCTCACATTTTCAATCAATCATGTCATAACACATTTAGTTCTTCACATT
>JANZXP010000194.1:18436578-18449922 GCA_027576715.1 Erythroxylum flavicans | reverse complement strand
TTTATTAATAATTATTAAATTAATTTTATAAATTAAATTAAATTGGGATTATTATTTATTATTATGATTTTTGGAGATAGAGTACATCTGTATAATATGACAATGGAATATTTTGTAATTTTTAAAAAATTCAGGGACTATTTCATAAATTTAAAAAATTACCCCGAAACGATACCCGATATTGACTAGTACCGATACAGTACCGTACTAAAATTCAATCTAATACTAAATCCGGTATAGTATACGCAACATTGCCAATAACTCTTGCAAGAAGAATTCGAGAATTTGCCATCACGTGAATGTCTCCAATTGTATTTGTCAATTTCTGCATTGTAGTGAGTCCCACAGATTTCATTAGCAGTTGAAATGGGAAGTGTTGTGTTCTGATTTATTTCTTTATTGTGTAATGTTGTGGCTACCGAAGCATTCAAGGGAATTGAATTCCTTAGGGAGTCAGCTACATTGGAATTGATCAATGGTCCCATAGAAAGCCAATTATCGTAGCAAAAACTAGTAGATTTCTCATTTCCTATCAGAACAATAAAGTCAGTCTTATACCTGTCTCTTAGTTTTAGAATGGCCTTGAGAGTATTGGAGGGGAAGTGAGAACAGTCTATTGCCCAAATGCTCCTATTCTTGATATAGTAACTCCATTTGCACCATAGAGATTGCTTGTCAAACCTTCTTAAGATTATCGGTATTGAATTTGTTTTTGCAGTATGTATTTTTAATTATTGTGTACATGAAAGGAAATTGTATTTATGCTTTTAATTGTTTAACAAACTGTTATAGATCAATAACAGTAACTTCTTTATTTATTATAATTATAATTTCTTACTTATTAGTTATTGTTTGGAAAATAGTTTAATAATACTTAAAAATGGTTAAATTAGTTAAACCTTAAAATCTCAACAAAAAAGCATATTTTTAGCTTTGCCGCTTACATTAAAATACACGTCAAGACCCTAAGGCTTTGGAGCTTTTAAAAAGAAAATCCTAACGTTTAAAAATTATTCAAATTTAATTCTATACTTATTTTTCTTCTTGCTTTTATAAATGTTATGACATTCCATGAAAACCCACTTATCTTCTTTTATTACACGACATAATTCATGTTTTTGAACCAGTTCATGCAGTTTCTAAAATTAATCCATATTTTCAAAAGGAAAGTTCCTTCAGATTATTGGTTTTAATATAAAAATTAAAAACATGAACACGAGATACACATATCTTTATAGTTTATACACACATACTAGATACATCCACATTACGGAAGTGCTTCTTTGAATGCATCATCATGTTTCCAAGCATTACGCTTTCTTCAATCTTTTCTTCATCCAAAGACCCAGTTAAATTATAACATGGAAAAGGAAGAGATTGACAGTTTGGAACCACGGTCCATAATATTGAAATCTGAGAACGTTAAGTCTTGGGATATCTAGAAGAGGATTAAGGGGAATAGATTGTCGATTTTTTCACTTAAGGACTCACAGCAGGATATATCGTGGAATTTAAAAAAGATAGGTTTTTAGGGTTATCATTGTTGAGGTCGTTCATTGAGTATATACAAAGCAATGAATTTTAGGGATTTCACATTAAGGCGATTTTACCAAATTTAAGCTAATGAGAGTTAATTATATGATATATGTTTAATTAGAGTTAGTTTAGTTAATTATAATTTAAGTTTAATATAAATGAGTATAACGTACGAAATCAGGTGACAATTACGTGGTAATATAAGTCCTCTTTAAAAATAAAAAATAAAAAATGTTATAATAAGATTTAATTAATCGTTAAGAATTCATCAATTTAAATAATTTTAAAACAATAGAACTTTTTCAAAACATACTAAAAATTTTAGATCTTAACACATGCATTTTGATACAAATATTAAAATTAAAAATATATTTCTGTCTCTATGGTCTAATATCCTGTCCAGTTTTAAAAGCATCGGATGTTCCGGGTATGTCAGAAAAACATATACAACATACGCACATATTCAACTGTGTACACGCATCTACCAGCTTTTCAATTTTCATTACTAAGTCCCTAATTGTATAACCTAAAATGGGAATGCTTATTGAAATTCTATGTCGTAGCAGTAATGTTGTTAGCTGTGTATGGGCAAGTTGACTAAGGGCAAGAAACTATAGGCTCCTGCTCACCGTCGTACGGTCATAGCCATCAATTTTTTAAAGAAATTTGCTAGGGTATGAATGGTACAACAGCTCTTTTGTTGCTATCAAATATAGCGATCTTCACGTGGGTCTTTCATGTCGGAATTAGAAACTTGGTTGGTTCATTTGCAATTCCAGCCTCACGTTGCAATTGAGATAACACGCATATATTATGTATATACACCGGCCTTTCGGTAAGCTAGCTTTCTCCTTCAACTTAACCCGAGTTTCCTATCTATTAGTCAGGATCAGCGTTCCTCGCTACCCTTTAATCTTTATATGGTTATATATTCGCAGAATAAGGGTTATTAACTAATTTGAAAGAGTTTTTTTTATTAGCTTATATTTTAGAAAAGTTTCAATTATGAGAAGACGTCTTTAAACCATCCATACTCAAATTAATTTTCGCTCACATCAAATTAATCTGAAAGAAATAAATTATTGGCTAAATAGATTTCTTTATTACTAAGATTCGAATTCGAGATCGCGAATTTAGCATTCATGAATATACATGTATATATGGCGTGATTGCTGAAGTTGCAGAATTAATATAAAAGGTACCTTGACGAAAGAATTCGAACCGTGGAAAGCTGGGCTTTGATTTCGTTGCAGCGTCAAAGGATCCATCATCTAAAATTACTGGTTCAATAATGAAAAAAGGGTGTCTGGTAAAAATCTTAACGCCTAGTGAAAAGTTTTCAAGTGCTTAAAAGACTGTTAATACTCGATGGGCAAAGAGTGAGAGAGAGAGAGAGAGAGGGGTGTAGAGAGTGGAGCCCATGTTCTTTAGGTTTCAGCTCATCATCTGGGACAGGTACTGGAGCAATCCAACAGTACAAATATGCTGACACTATTGTAGCATGAAATGACATATCAAGACTGTTTTGACTGCCTGCTCTTTCTCTCGATTGTTGGCAAGGCTGCCAACAAGATCCATTCTCATACACCCTTTTCGTTCCCCTCTTGCGCAATCTTACAAAACATATAAATATGTATATATACATACAAACTCTCTCTCTCCTCTTTCTTTCTCATCTGTTCACTAACTAATCATTTGATTTGAATGTTTATTTGTGAACCCAAACATAGTATTTACGCGCTGTCCATCAGTGAAAACCTTCTCCTCGGAGCCATTAATTGCTTCACTCAAAAAGCTTTGTTTGAATACACAGGCAATTAGGCTTGCTCTCTTTTGTTTTTTTTTTCTTATTTACAGGTTGGTTTTGACAAGCACTTCTCACTGCCATTTGCCCATACACAATATACTTATTCTGTTTCAATTATTCCCTGTGCAGCCCAGGTAGAGGATCCTAGCTACACATAGACCGGTCCTGTAGTGACCTCTGCCTCCCTTTTTCACTGTCATAAGAGGCTCCTTCAGAAAGGAATTACTGAAGCCGTAAGACATTGACAGAACTCACCCCGCAAACAAAACGAAAGGTCCATTCTGTCATGTATTTTATAAATCATATCAGGTCATTTATCTTTGCTTGGTCCTCCAAGAGTAAGCTCTTCCTTGCAAACCCCTTAAGTCATAAGTTGCTGAGAACGAGTCAGTGTATACAGAAGTCATGAACTGTGGATGCTTCAATGGAACATACATACGGAGACCTAATAAGGCTTCATCGTACGTGCTAAAGTTCATAAGCTCTATCGTTATACCTGTCTAGTTCTGTTCTGCATCAATTTAAGCAAGTTTTTCTACAAGATGATCGTCAAATGCACACACAGGAACACAGAGAATCGAAGTGATGAATTTGCGGAATCTTCACCTAGATTAATTTATCTTGTTAAGTCTGAAAGACGAAAAAGGTTCCAAATCTTTAGAAGGATACGCTACTACAAGAATAAGAAAAGATGAAGCAGTGAGAACAAGAGAGCATGGCTTTTAAAAAATGGTATATCAGCTGAATTTTTGGGACGATCTTTATAACAGTCTCTTCGTCATATTACTGAGACGATTCGTTATCTTGCTCAATTTCTGAGGCGGGTTCATCTTCTTCTTCAAAAGAGTCAATGCCATAAGCTGCATGTCCATGCCCGAATGATTTGATGTGATCTTTGAGTGACCTTTTATGTTTGAAATCTGAACCACAAGTGCAATACCAGAGCTTCCCACAGTTCTTCTCATGGGTCCTCCAATCGCCTCTAACTGCAAAAGCTTTGCCACATTTTCTGCACATAAAAGGCTTGATTCCATGTTTTCTCTTGTAATGAGTTTGGAGGGTCCTAAAATCTTTCAGAGGTTTGGCTCTTGGATGATCAATATTGTTCTTACATCCTGGTGTACAGCAGTAACAAGGTAACCTCAGCATTGCAGTCGGCTGTGTCCCTCTTAAAGATTCTGGACCTTTTCTATACTGAGATCCGTGCCCCCACATATGCATCTACAGAAACAAACGACAAGTCCATATTAAAATTCTAAAACGCAAAAATTTTTCTTTGCAGGTACAAAGAATCGACTGCAAGTACCTGTCAAAGTAGGAAGTGATAATTTTGATGAAGGAAAAGGAGAATCGGCTCAATAAATTTGGGACCAGCAGTTCTTTACAAACTTTGAATATATCTTTTCCCATACGGAAATGAATACTTGTGTAATTTTGAATTAACACAAAGCATGAATCTTATCCAAAGCTGAACAACAATTGAATACGCTAAGCTTTCGCATGTAGTGCTAGTAAATAAGGCATGATGAAATGAAACATGTCGTTTGAAAAATTTTCGGATCGAAAGTGATGAATAAGGAGGTGGAAAGATAACTAGAGAGAGATAACGGCTTGGTCTTCTTTCTTGACATACAAAGTGAACAAAATAATAGGAAGAAATTGGTAGCTTTAACAAGAAATTAAGTTAGTTCTTCGGTGTAAGCGGTAACTTAAAGTAGAGAGTAAAGCGTGTCTAACTAATAGAAGAATGAAGATAATTAACAAGCTGCCCGAGATTGAGCTAGCTGCAAAGCTTCGGTCTTTGGCGTGGAGTGTGCAAAATTGCTCTAGGGCTTGGAAGGAGGTGGGATAGTTTCAGTTTTACCTGTCAATGTGTAGACACAAACTTCAAGGTGCAAAAAGCATAATGACTGATGAATTGTTTAATCACATAAAGAGAACAACTGATCTTATTCTCAGATATGGACCAGATAGATAGATTTGTTCTTACTTTTTAAATCCCAAAGCCCACAAATCATGCAAAAAGAGTGGGTGAAAGGAAAGAAGGGAATGGGGAGGGCTTAGCTAAGAGATTAAAAAGCCTAAATTCAAAGAGGAGAAAGCACACGAAGGAAAGATACATATATATAATGTTTTAAAGTAGAGAAAAAAAGGAAAGATAAACCCCTGAAAGCACCCATTCAATCCTCTCCGCTCGAATAGACCAGCTTAGGAAACAATGAAAAGCAAAAGCTTGAAATCAAGCAAGAAAAGAAGTGTACGGGAAAGGATAGGATTGGGGACTTCTCATCTTTTCCTGCATATGAAAGACTCTAAAGAAGAAACGCAGAAAGGGATAGGAGAGGAAGAGAAAGGTAAAAGCTTTTGAAACATGGTGATCATATTCATTTCTTTGAAACATTACCTGCATGTTGTTGTATCTATTGAAGGTCTTGAAGCAAAGAGGACATGAAAACTGTGTAGGACCGATTAGAATTTGAGCAGGTGTGGGGATCCAATAGTGACCCTTGTTGAGACTGCTTGACTGATTACAACCAGAATCAACAGTGACTTCTTCTTTATCAGATGAGATCTCTGTAGAGGAGAACCTGGAGATCAATTCCGCAGAACTTGGACTTGGAAGCCCTAGATGCAGAGCCACAGTCACAGTTTCTTCATGTTGGTATAGGCTACCTTCTTTGTCCTTGTTCTTGTCAAGTTCCATGAAACTGTGTGAAGAATCTTGTCGATCATTATGCCTCGTTGGGCTTAAACTGAGAAGTGGAAGAGGTTCTTTCAGAGGAGGAGAAGGTGGTGAGGATTGGGGATGAAGGCAAGAGTTACAGTAACTGGTGATATCATGAACATCAGAGTAACTGTTGCAGCCATAGAAAGAAGGATTTGAAGATGATGTTGAGGCAGAGAAATAGTGGAGTTGATTGAAGTTATACCACCCACTAAGGTAATTGGAATATGGATCAGCCATGAGGAGAGGTGGGATTGACGAGAGATACCTGATTACAAGAGAGAAAGAGAAGGAGAGAGAGTAGAACAGAAATAAAAGATGACGAAAAGGTTATAAGGTGGAGATCACTGAACAAGATCATCAAACGAGAAAAAAGAAGTGTAAGGTCGAAGGGTTTGGAGGAAAAATGTATAAGATCAATGTTGATAAAGTAAACCCAATAGAGTAAAAAAGGAGAGACAAGATATCACTTGTGAGGTGTGACTAAACAATAGAGAAAATATGCCAAAAGCAAGTGAGAGAGAGTGGGGAGGATGGGCACAAAACAAAAGGGTAGAGCATGAGAGGATGGTGTTGTGGTGAGAGATGATCTTGGGACTTGAAAGAACAAGGGTGCTAGTTGAATAGCGTATGAAAAGATTGAAAGGATCAAAGAAGGAACTAAAATTAATTTTTTTGGGAGTATCTTATCTATCAATAACCAAGAAAAAGTTTGAAGCACAGGGAGAGAAAGATGGGCCAAAGACAAAGTTGGTAATTAGGGATGGAGGCTTGTCTCTCATAAATCTTCATTCCTAATCCAAACAAGAATGTGTGTAGAGAGTTGGAGAGAGTTTGGCATTACGACTCACTACAACTACAGCCATACATGTATTGCATTTGGCTTTTTGGTTTTATCCAATTCCATCGGGAAACAAATAGTTCTAACTATCCCAGCAATTGCTTTGGTGGGCGCGCCCTGGTCGGCTTGACCCAGAACCATCTGATATACTGTCCCAACCAAACTCAGTGTTCAAGTCTTGGCTATTCCTCCAAAATCTCTCTCTTTTCTTGGTGCTTGTCTACTACACTCTCCCCTCCCCCACATGGTTGTATGCTTATTCCTGCTACTGATGCTGCAGAACCAAAAATCTCAATTTCCATGGCAGAAGATGATCTGTTTTTTAATTAAGTTCTCCCAGACTCAATTCCCAAAACAAGTTATGTTCAAATATATTATTTAGTCAAATCCAGTAGTTGAACTAAATTAGCCTCTCACCAACCCAATTATATACATCTGTTTCCTTCTTCGAAGAGAGCACAGGTAAATTTTTATCGAAGTACTGTTCCTTCCCACGAACCTTACTTATGTCCTCTTTCATTCCTCATGTGTCCGTTGTCTTTCTATTCTACAAATCCCACACAGCAGAGAGCAGGCATCCACGTTTTGATCACTTGACGTCCTAGACGGAGAGAAGACATCGAGGCATTGACATATATAATTCTAATCTAAACAAATGTATCTCTTTCCATTGTTAATAGTCAAATACATTATTAAAATCACAATTATAATTTAAAATGTTACAATAAAGTGACAAAAATTAAAAAATCATACATCCAACATAAATTTTCTTTACCATTATATCTCCTTAATAATTTTTTTATCACTGAATTAGAAATATTTGATAGTAACAAGTTTTTATATGACATTTATCGGATAAGTTTGTCAGATGATAATGCCTAGTATATATCATGTCTATATATATGTGTGTGTGTAGGAGACAGAGTATGTTTTAACATAGCAACAATCAGACTGGCATTTGTTTACGTGAATGGTACGCATACACTAACAAAAACAACAATGGTACCAGCTAGCTAAGGGCAGACTAGATAGGATTTACTGATCTTCATAAAGCTCATCACCTGCAGGAGGAGTACTGATAGCATTCAGTGTCACTGAAAATTTTGTATTTGTTCCAAGGAGATGAATGTTTCTAGGTTGCAATTATTGAGCGATTGGCAGTAGCAAACCATCATGGAATTTTTATATATAAATATAGATAGTTATTAACCAAAAACACTTCTCGTGTCTGTAACATGTGCTTATTTTTAGTTCAACTTTGATCTTTTCGTTATCTATCTCTTATGAGCTTCATAGTCAAAGAATTTTGAATTATATTCTTTAATAATTGTAAATTATTTTAACATGAAAAAAAAGCATTTTATATAAATATATATGCATGCAGAATAAAACAAGAAAGTCTTATGAAAAGAGATCAAACCATAAACAACTTCATCATCAATCTCAGATTTGGCAAAAAAATTTCTTGACAATAGTTATAATTTATATCCATATGAACTAACATTTCATATTTTACTACATGAAAAGATATATTAAAAATGTAAGGATAAACTTAAATAAAACAAAAGATAGAAAGAAAATCTTCAAGAGATGACTGTAAATTAAAGAAACATGCGAATAACAAAAACTAAAAGAGAAGAATATTGAAATTTGGGAAATTAACATATCAAAAGTTGCGTTTATATGTTGACAAATATAGGTCATGACTCGGAGTCATTCAGTATGATACTATAGGCATTTGAGACAAAGACATTAAGATTAGCACTGCATATCCATAAAAGGTTGTAATCACATTAATTAGTAACAAGTATTTAAGTTTTGGCTTGACCTGAAAAATTATCAATCAATTAAAATCTATAGGTAAAAGAGTTATAACCCTAATTACTAGTAATAAATATGTTTCTTTGTCTTTAAAACTTATGATTCACATTAGTCTTATGTCGCAAAATTACGAAGACTTCTTATCACTGCTTCAGCTATGGCAATATACTTGTCTATAACATGTAGTTAATTCATTTATTAAGCAACAACAAAAACACAAGAAAATTAAGACACAGATTACGGAAATGAGTGACTTCGGTTTCCTTTCCTTTTTGAATGAGAACTTGAAGGGACAAGTTGGGTTTTGTAGGTGTGTGACGAGCTAACTCCACAGTGTTTGTGCGAAGACAGAAGAAGTAAAGTGTCCCACACCCATGCTTGTTGGGAAGCTAAGAATCCCGGCTCCAAGCACAAAGCCAAAGGTGAAGTAACTGGAAAGGCAGTTTGTGTCCTTCAAATTGTCACATCATACACACATGCCCTTGTGGACAGACTGAAGTCTCTAAAATGTCAAACTTCACTACATGGAGCACAATTCCCATTGACTTGTTAGAAGACATAGCAGACTTCATGCTTTTTCCCAGCCAAAGGGAATTACTAATACGGGGAGTTTTAGGTAGCTAGCTCGATAGTATCCAATGCCATGTAGCTTAATCTAAGCAATCTCACCGGAAGCTTCCATGCAACAACAGGTGGAAGAATTATAGAAATATATAGAGGGGTAGGTTATTAGCTAGGCGATGTGTCTTAACACTACACCAAGTTTAATATTGTCAATAGTTCTGACTTACTGATTAACTAATGTATCTTGGGGATTGGTGCAACGGTTTCTTTGGAAATAAACAAATCTTGTAGATTTCCAATGTATGGAGACCCTTTATCTTTGGTAGGAGACATTAAAGTGCATCAATTCTGGAATCACAGCTCAATTGTCATGCATGACTATTATTTCACACGCCATATACATGCAAATTAAGGAAGACCATCTAACTGAAAATTGTATTATTCTCTTTTTATGTCAATGGCAATGGCTATATGAAATTGATTTCTAAATTCCAGTTTGTTATTATTTCCATATCTAAAGATTGTTCTTTCTGTGTACTACACACGCAAAGGCTCTCTTAATTAACAACATGACGTGAGAGCAAAATTACACCAAATACACAATAAAGCTTGAAATTTCCTCGAGTTTGAGAGAACTGGAGAGACATGAATTTATGGAGATGGTTAATTAAATAGATACAGGCCCATAATCACGATCAGACATGCAGCAGCAGAAGCATCCATATTCTGACCAGATTTTATGCATCAATCTATATGCTCTTCGATGTCCCCAAGACAACACGAGTGTCTTCCTTGACTTCTTTCTTGTCCCTCGAACCTACCTGTCTCTGTCTTGTTATGAGATTTTCAGGCATCTCTCTCTATTTTCTCAAACTCATTAACCATTTTTGTCTACTTCTGTTTTGGTTTGGTTATATTCGCAACCTGCTTTGAGATTCCTCTTTTCAAATGTGAACTTGTTAAATTTCGTTTGTTGAAATTTTGAAGCTTGCTGACTATTAATATATTATTTCAGCTATGCTTTCTTTAAAGTTAACATTAAATCCATGTTTAAACCAACTGAAATTTATATTTATTACCCTATCATTGATAATATTTAAAATACTTGAGAAAAGGTTTTACTTCTTGTCTATTTTTTGAGTAACAAGTCTAAGCAATACTTTAAAGTTATTAAATTCAATTTTTTTAAAAATTATTAAATTAAAATTTTTATAACCGTTCAAATTAAAATTTTCATTGATTTTATTACTTAATTTATGAATTATTTGTATTTTTTGTAATTAATTTCACTCTAGCTATCAAAAGCAATCCAATGACAGAAATAGCTCACTCAGTAAGGGTTGTTTCGAAAGGTTAAACACCATTAATGTAGTATTCAGGTTCTTGAGTGTTGTTTGTTTGATGAGAATATGCTCATGATTATTTTAGAAAAAGAGAAGAATGCGTTTAATATGAATAATCTGCCTTTCTTCATACAGTGACAAAACCTAATCATTTGGATTTAACATAACCGGAGAGCCAAGGTAATTAACTCCATAACTAACTAGCATATGGAACAGATCACCTTTTTTTATCATTTTACGAACATTTATTTATCTAATAAATAAGCACAGATTAAAAAGGAAACAGGTCATTCAAACCCTACGCTTATGTTGTACAATATGCATATATGTTTAATCGGAGCAGACACGTGGAAACTGAGGCAGTGAGTATATATATGTATACGACGATTGCAGTTTTTTGCGTTAGTTAACCAATTTTTATTTTATTTTGTTAAATTTTATCTACGACAAATTTATATAAATATGTGATTAAAAATAACTATTATATTTTTAAAAAAACGACACAAAGGTCTGATGTGATGCCGTTGCAAGTAACTCGGAAGGTCGTAGCTCCAGGAGCAATCATTGATTAATAGCTCACTGTTCTCTTCCATCTCTGACGTCACCGACATTAATCCCCTTAATTTGCTTGCTAGCTAGCTAGCTCTAGCTAGCTTCTTCTTTTTTTTTGCTTTCTCAACTGACTTTGATCTCGTCTCTTGGATTTGTATCTCTTTAAACCAGGCATCAGATTTACCGTACCGGTTACAATACCCCTCAGCATTTGTATCCCTTGAATTTGCTTCCAGCTATCCCTTTGATTTTATGATGCGTTCGATGAAAGTGGTTTACAAGTACCCATTTGATCAGGCAATCTTAGTTTATATTGCAATTTTTGGGATTTTAAACTTAAAATTCTAATTTTATTTAAAAATTGATTGAATTTTCAAAACTCAAGTTTCAAATAAAACTTATACATTACTGTTAAAATTTCTAAATTTTATTAAGTTTTATTTATTACCTAAAAATTTTAAATTTTATCAATAAACTATATTTCCCATTGTCTACTATATTTAATTGAGTGTCGAAAACTAATTTCTTGTAAAATTTATTTTTAACTCTATTTCCTCTTTTTAATCTCTTTGTTAACATAAATTTGTAATTGGTATAGTGATGTAAGTATAATTTCACAAATGTACACAATTTGTTAGTTACATTTAGTATCAAGTTTGAGAGAAGATAAATCACTACAAGAAAAATGTCGTTTTACAACGGAGATTACCAACGAATAAATTAGTTTAGCGACGGATTTTACTCACGGATAAAGGTGTCGTAGAAATGGTCGTTGCTAATAATTGCCGACAGAATTGGTTATTTAGTCTGTGATTATCGACAGTTGGTCGTATGTTGTCCGTAAATACAATTGTTTTTTTCCGATGGAACAACGATCTTCCGTCGGTAAATTAACCAGAAACTTTTTAAAAAAAATATATGTCAATATTTTTATTTGATGATATTATGGTTGATGCATAATTTAAACAGTTATGAATTTAATAGTATACATTTAATTTGTTTAGACAGAAATTTGATTGATGATATAAAGTTGAAAATATCTTAATTGATAATTAAAACATTACATTGTACATAATAAGTATTTGTAATTCAAATTAAATGACCAAAAGTATACTATTAATTTAGAGACGACGGATGCTCTGATTGGTGCGATGAGATACTACCCTTATCCTTCAACTCATCCACATCATTACGGAGCTGAGCTATGTACTGCATCACTGTTGCAACTAATCCATTGACTGTTACAACTGAGTTGCCAATGTCTACACTATGCTCCGAAGCTCTTGCACTTCATTAGTTGTAGACCGCCTACTAGATGCTGCTGTACTGGACGTGGAGGATTGTGAATAACATGTATTTGTTCTTATTAGAAGGCAATGTTTATATTAGTAAGTGACAATTATTAAGCATTAATATTAAACCATAAATTTCACGCACATTTAATTGTCTACAATGGTTGTTGACAAATGTTACACCGTCATGCTTCTTAGTGTGAGTGTGCAAAAAGAGCTGACGGGGTGTAGGCCTTATATCCATAGACTTTTCCTACATAAGAATAAAATGTTATATGTGTACTAGAATTTATAAAAATTTTGGCAGAGTTTTCTCTATTTTTATAATATCTACCCCTGTTGAACAAAAAAAATAACTAAAAAATATAGTCATATATGGCACCAGACATTTATAACATTATCATTCTCAAGAAGTAACACATATTTTCATTTCAAAATTCACACATCAAATTCAATTGAAATACGGCAAAGAAAAGAAATGAGAATATAAATGTAAAGTGCAGATACTTACAAGTCTCTCTTCATGCTCGTGGTGGGTAATAGATCCTCCCATATGTACGGGAAGACTCTTTCCCCTTGGTCCTCCACGTCTATTGGCCAAATTACGCTCTGAAATGAACTTTGCCTCAGGTGATGTCCAACACTGCTGCTAATGACTCCATATTTCTTCAGAAATATAAGGCAGTCGTACACCGACCTTATATATCACAGCAATAAAGTCTCGATAACGTGTACGTGCTCGTCTCTCCCATACTTTATAGATGATTATATCAAATTGAGAATCCTAAAAAAATTCTTTCTGAAACAAAAGGAAAAACATTCGATAAATACTTATGATGTAATAATATTTATCTAATTAATGT
>JANZXP010000194.1:18415461-18427126 GCA_027576715.1 Erythroxylum flavicans | reverse complement strand
TCATATTAATTAAGAGTATAATGGAAAATAATACTTGTAGTGAAGGTTATTAATGGAAAGTAAAATTTCTACTGCAGCAGCAGTTTCTTATCACAATTCTCTTTCTGTTTATTAATTTCTACGGTGGCACCGTACTTTTTTCCAACCTTTGGTTATTTACCGCAGATCCAAACATGTTACTGCGTTTAAAAACTGCGGTGAATAAGTACTTATCCTCACCACACCATAAATCCAAACGCAGTGTTAATGTGAGATGTTAGGATGTGAGTGGCAATGTCGGGAAGGAATGTGATATCTTATGTCAAGGTGAAGTTAATTCATTGTTCTCATTGATTATATCTTTTGCTTCATGAAGGGCATTGCACGATGCGAGGAGATCCTTTGTTTCACTCCACCAATGCCAATTCTGTTCCACTCACTTTAATCCACTCATTTCACAATATTTTATTGAAATGTATGGATAAAAATGGGTAACACTCGGGAAGAGAGGAATAGAAGAGCTGATACCTTGCATGATAGCCATTTTCATTGTACAATTTGCTGACTGTGGAAAGTGAGAGGCCAACTATCTGTACATTAGCGTTATAATTTGAGCATCTTAATGTCAACGGTCATATTTCTTACTGCTCAGGAAAATTAAGATTAAAAAAAGAAGAAGAAAAAGCCAATTCTGAAGGAAGGAACATGTTATGTGTTTCCAGACATTGCAAAGCTTTATTGGCCCCAAGTCTTAGTACGATTTTGATGTACACTGAATTGCTGAAGTTGGGTGCCACTGCCACACTAAAAATGTTATAAGAGCATTATTTTACAAACATTAAATGCGAGTTCCCAGTAATGGACACAAAATCTACCCAACCCTCATCTTATCTAGCCTACCTTTTTTAATTTTTCCTCTAAGAACTAGATGTATAACATATCTTTTCTTTTTTTTTTACAGTAGACCTGTAATTGATATTCTTCAGATATACATTAAATAATTTTTTTCGAAAATGCTATATTTTTTATTTGTCACCATCCCCACGTTTCAAGATTAGTCAGTTTTGTACACTCTGCCTCCTAATATTCTAGAAAAAAATTTGTAGAACTACACGACATAAACGTAAACACAAACCTCCGCGATAATTTAGAAGCTTTAAAGAGATTCCATGAACCATTTGGACCACCCCACAGGAGCGTGTTATCTTGCTTAGAGGATTGATATTTTGTACCAGTTCTCCTACAACGTGTATGAACAATGAATTGTTGACAAATTGGATGTCTCAAAAGATGTTGGTATTGTACTTTTCACAGACATTGAATGCTAGTTCCCAGGAATGGAATCAAAACCTACCCAATACCAACATAGCCTCTCCTTTCAAGTCCGACAAAGATTTATATTCTCATGCACAGGGTTACATACATAAGATAGCATCCTTTTCTCAAATCTCACATCATACACATGAAAAGGAAATAAACCAAATTTCACCTTTTTTACCAGATAATTTTTATATAACAAAAGGATATGTTATATAATTCAGGTCCACAGACATACAACAGATATGCCGCTAGCCCTAGAGGCCTCATAATACTAAGTTGCAATAAACGAAAGGCTGTACTTTCAAAATATAAGCATCTGCGGAACAAAAGAAAGAGTGGGTAACGCCCAAAGTCCAAACTAGAAAAGGAGCTAATTTCGATGACCGACTCCAAAGTGGAACCTTTTCGCATGTCTATCATTAAATGCATATTCAAGACGCAGAGGGCCCAAGGGCGAGTCCACACGAACGCCAAAGCCGTATCCATATCCGCTTCCAGGCTTTAGCCTTGCCCCAGCTGGATCACCTGTTCAACAAGAATCAGAATTCTCGATCACAAATGTCAAAATGTTAACAGGTTAAATTCTCGGCTGTAGATTTTTATGTTATTTGATTTTTCTTAAAAAAAAACACGTACGCCCCATCGCTTCTTTAAGATGCCTGAAACAGCAAGCAACAACCGGAAATTCCAGCTAATTGGAGTTTGTCAAAGGCCTTTGAACTCAACAGAAGATACCACAAGGACGGTTTTGCTAAGTTCTAAAAGACTAAACTCCATATATTGTCACATCAAACATTAATGCTCAAGGACAAGGAAAAGACTTTAGCTTTATGATGGTGGATGTTATGTTTTGAGAGTTGTCCCCCGTGCAAGTGTCAGGACATTCACCTTCGCCAAACATCAAAATTTGGAAAGGGCAGGTAACGAAAATGAGATAACCTACCAAGCACAGTGGGCCCAGAGCCTAGATCAGTACCATAGTCAGCAAACACAACTCCCTCCACAGGGCCCAACTGCAAAACAAGGAAGAGAATAGGATCGATACAGTTCATATTCCACAGGCAGCAAGAAATGCAATGCCTAGGCAAATATCATCAACTCGCATCATGATAAAGGAAAAGAAAAGAGAAACAAGTACCGTATAGCATTAAATACAAAATTTATAAAATAGTTGTTGACATCACTTACCACAGGAAAAGAAATTTCACCGGAGCCAACAACATAAGACCGTCCAGACCCTACAGCACCTTCTTCATACCCTCGCACACTATTTGTGCCACCGATGGCAAAGGCTTCATGAGGAGAGAACTTACCTACTACATGGCCACCAGATAAACTACAAAATTGAAACAAGAGCCGAGTCAGCATGATGAATCAAACTATCACAGCCAAGTATTGTCATGAGAAATATGCAGATGGAAAAGAAAAAAAGTGCAAACTTTCGGATCCAAAAGAAGTTTTTCAGGAATGTTTGTTAATAATAAGAACAAGTAAATGGGCCATAATCTTTTCAAAGCCGTATCGGGGAACACCCTTCTGGTTTATCCAGCATTTTTACATCCCGGTTCCCACTGTTGCAAGTATGCCGGTTCAACTAAGCATATTGCAACTCAAGAGACATCAAATATACACCATACCTCAGAAGAAAAAGAGCTGGACCTATTTCTACGCCCTTTCTTGCGCGAGCATTTACTCTGTTGAAAAACAGCCACTCAGGCCAAAGAGGAAGACATTGTTCCATGTTCAATACAAACTGTAAAGAAAAACAAGTGATGGTGGTGTTCGTAAATACAAATAAATATAGTCATTGGCGACATAATTTTGACAAGTAAAAAGAAAAGCAAGCAAATACAATCATAACAAAAGTAGGAGAATCTTTGTTAATGATAATAACAACCATTGATGAGCCATGTTCACCAGATCCAGTATAAACACTTTCAACTTTTGCTAGTAGCATATCATCACAGTTCTTGCCACTGCATGACAAACAGTGAAGAACCAACATCACATTCTACTTCTAGCATATTTGCGACAAGGACATACAAGTAACTAAAATATCGAGGTAGCAATTGATACAGTAAAGGAGATTATACCTTGCAGTAAGAGGACTACTATAGCAATCCTTAATAATTGGATTTCCTTTTTCATCCCGTACACCAGCATGCTGAGCATGTTAGAATTGATGAAGTCAACAGTTTGAATTGCAGTTTATAACACAAAGAAATAACATGAAGAAGTGGTACATAGGAAACAAAACTATTATGACATATCCAAAAAAATCAAGTTCAACAGTTAAGATATTGGAATTAAAAATTTATGAATCAGCCACATGAGCCGAACTGCCAAATGAGGTATGGACTTTCTTAGCTATTCTTTTAGAGGTGTTCTCCCTAACGATAATGTTTTGAAAAAAGTAAAAAATAAAACTTGAATGATGGAAGTACCTGAAAAATAAGTCCAGCAGTTCCACTCCACTTTGGCCTTATAGGTCGACTGAATTCTACGCCAGCAGTTATGCGCCCAATTGTCAGACTACTATTGCCAGGTTGGTTACCATGAACAAGATTCCCAGGAGTCCTTGAATTCTAGAATAGAAAGAATTAGACCAGATGGAGGGAGAAAAGAGCCCACCACTGTGACCACGTAAGTGTGATGACATTGAAACACAAGACGCTACCTGAATCATAATGGTTCTTGAGGTTCGCTTATCATCACCTTGAATCCATGGATCTGTGTAGTTTATGCGAAATATGGAGTCAATCTGCCCTCGCTCCAATGAAATATTGAGTTTCTGGTTTCTTCCGAAAACATTTCTATGAGAATATGCAAAGCTGGAATGACAATAGAGCAGGTAAAACAAAACATGATCAGGTGACAGTAATAAAATAATAAATGTAATATGCTGGATCAGAAAAAGAAAAGAGAGAATGCAGGGAAGTTAGTTTGACATTTACTGGCCCATTTGAATTGCATGTGATGGAAAAGGAAAAACAAAGAAAACATTAATCATATTTCTTCCGTAGCATTACCTTCCAATAAGTCCTGATAGAGGGCCACTTGTGATCCTAGAATTCAAAAGATAATCAGAAATACAGGTTATAAAACTCACATATGAACAAAGTATAGCACGTACAGTCTTCAACAAAAACTTTTGAACATACATATAGCTCTAAAAGATCCGAACTTTCACTCACCCACTTGATATTCCACCACCAGCAGAAAATCCACCACTTGGACGCTCAACAACATTCATTATCAAATCAACTTTGTTGGTGTCTAGATAAAATCATGAAACGAGAAGAAAACAATCATATAAAAAAACTATATGACAACACATGAGAATCCATATGCCAAATATATAATAATACAGAATCCATGTAAAGCACAAAACATCAGAATTTAACTTCACAAAAGCCAAGTCTAATTTAGATGACTGATGCTTGAAGAGCAGTGAAGACTAAGCCGTGGTTTCTTCCAGAGAAAACAAGGTTAAAGTTTTACCTCCAGCAGGTTGGGGAATAATGCTGACATCTTCCATTATTCCCATAGTTAACACAGTATCCACATCTCTCTTTCCTTGAAGCATGCTGTAAATCTGTGGAACGATAATGGCAACAAAGAAAAAGGAAAAAAGAGAGGAAGTTTAATAGAGTTCCCAACCATTAGAAATGAACAGATGACCCTTTAACTGTGAATAAGTGGACAGAAAAACAATGCTAAGCAATAGAAGACAATAATTAAAAGGCCTAGACTATGTTGGACACACAATGATGTTGATGCCCATTGTTCAGTTGAATGTTGACATCTTCAAAATCCAAGGGTTGTTTCTCAATTTGTGGATTCAGCATTTACTAGAGACTGTACAAATTAAGAATAATGGTGGCGAAGATATGGGTCCGGAATTACCTGCCCCTTTTTGGTTGTAAGCTGTCTAAGTATTGTTTCAGGTTTTGTCTTCCCTTTGGTTGGTTCACCACTAAGACAACAGTAAAGAATGAATTAGTTTCCTCAACATAGAAGTAGCTTTGACTATAATTTACAAGTGCGAATGTATGTTAATTCATGCATCTGTCTGTCATACAATAGCATGAAAAAAAAAAGTAAAGCTCAAGCAAATAAAAGGTAGGCCTTACGTCTTACGGTCAAGGAAACGTATAGAAACATTATTCACCTCTGCTTCAGCAACTTGCAATCTTATAATACCCCCAGAGAGGATCTCAACACCTGAAACCTAATTTTGATTTTTTGATGAAGAAGAAAAGTGCACTGAAAGTGAAAATTTGCTCTTTTAGCACAAGGTAAAAATACCAGATCACACTCGCAAGAAACATTTGTAAAGCAGCAAATATACAGAAGAAAGAGTACTGACCAAGCCAAATAGACCACGTTCCATGTACCAGTCATTGATAGAATTGATGACTTCATCTAAATGCCTAATATTAACCACTTTTCCTGCACAGCTTGATAGAATAATAAATCAAGCTCATTGAAGATCTAACACTTAGATATTTTGATACTCAAACATCATAAAAGAGGACTTTACTATGAACGGACACATAGTCATGAACCAATATTCATAACCTACCATATCCACTGCGGAAAGCATCTTCTAGAAATTTTGTAGGAAGAACACTTGCTCCTTCACATACCAGACCATGAAAATCTTGGTTTGGTTCTACCTTATGCCACAAGAAAGCATAATTAGTCAATCATCCAATTCAAAACCATTTAGAACACATGTTTCTAACCTAGCATTATCATACAACAAAATTTTCCAGTTAAAGAATAATCAAATGAATGTTACAATAAAAACAAAACCTTAATCAATAGAACCACAACTGCTATACCTGAAACACCAATCTGATACCATCACGAGTATCAACGGCAACAGGCATACAGGAGCTGAAGTAGCCGCTATCGATGATCCTATGAACATCCTCTTGGACCTCACGCACAGTGAGAGCCGAATTGGCTCTAGAAGCTTTAAGTGAAGCCACAGCTTCAGCTTCCAGGTCTTTCCTCTCCAGCTCCTCACCATCTTTGTTCCTTACCAACACTTCGCTAATCAAAACCCTCTCCTCGTCGTGTCTACTCGAGGAGTGAGTAGTAGCAGTATTTCCCTTCTGCTGTGACATCGCGGCCTCCGACGACGACTCTGGCGGTTGCGATAGCGACAATGACGCCGAACAGAGGATCGGCAACTTAGCTCCCCCCTTCGAATCATTCGACTGAGACAGCGACAAAGATGCCAAAGAAAGAAGAGAAGAGCCGGGACGCAAGTAAGGTCCATGTAGGTGGGAATTGGAGCCAGTTAGGATCGAGTGGACGAAATTACTGAAAGTGAGTTTGAATTTGGTGATTTGAGAATTAAAAGTGCGAGAAATGAAAGGTAAAGGAAGAGGGAGAGGAAGTCTCGGTTGTTGTTGGTGGTTTTGATCGGGAATCTTGACGGAAGACAAAGTGAAGAAGTGCACGTCTTCGTTTGGAGGCATTGTTTTAAGGGGATAAACCCTACAAAACTAGCCACCACTGAGAGTGGGAGCTAATCGTAGAAGAAGAAGGCGAATAACCGTTGATTTTAAGTGGTGGGCTCATTCTGGTTTGGGTTTTGGTATTGGTATTAGAGGAAGGACATTGGATTTCTTGTAAACAAAGCTGAAGAGTGAGGAAGCCCGAGAAGTTTGATGCTCAAATTTGTCATTTAAATTATTCCCTTTGTTTGCTTTTTATTCTCTAAGGTTACGTTTGATTCGAACTCAGATTTTTAATGAAATAAAATATAATAAAATAAAATAAAATAATTTATAATAAAATAGAATATAAATAAATGTAATATTATAAATTTGCTTTTTGGGAAGAATGAAATAGTTCATAATGTAATATAGTGAAATGTTGTTTATCATTAAAATGATAGACAACATTTCACACTTTATCATAAACCCCTCAAATTGGAAATAAAATATTTTTATTATTTATAATGGAATATGATGTAATGTGAAACCCTTCCTTTTCATTCTATTCCATTTAGTTTCATTATAAATACTTCTTTCAAACGATGGAATAATATTACATTATATTCTATTATATTATTAACCACTCAATTAAACATAACCTTAACGTTTTGGCATTGGAATTCAATTAGAGGAAGCTCGAGAGGTTTGATGTTGGTGGATTTAACCAGTCACATCATGGATAAAATGAACACAAATGAAATCGCCTGTTATAGTTCCTATCTAACCAATCTTATCCACATATTTACATGGACCTATACAAATATGTGGATGATATAAGTTAAAACAGGGTATAAACAACAAAAGTGAAACAATTGGTCTGTTCCCAAATGAATAAACCAATTATGGATTGTGGATGGATCCCTAGAAGATAGTGGGCACCGGGCAGGCCACTTTTCGAGCGCCGGAGTGGGAATCTCAAGTAAGTGGAAATCTAACACATTCCCTCATATATTTTACAGCAAGAAGTGCGCTCTTGGAAGCTAGACCCCGCTTCACTTGTAATGGAAGAGCCTCCCTCTTGAATTTAATTGAATTCCATATCCTTCCATCAATTCTTTAGTTTGCCTGCTTCACCTCCCAGAAGACAAGGAGCTTCTTCACTTGTAATTATATGCGTACATACCAAATACAACTATATATACAATTTACTATTGAAAAGAAAACTTTTCCCCATTTTATTAATTCATACACTATCTTATTAATTCTATATATTTTACTAATTTTATTAATTGAATATGACTAAATTCTTTTATCATTTTAATAAAATTGTCCTTGCATATTTATAATGACTACATATTCAAAACACAAATCACGATATTTAGTCAGATATAAATAGCATCACATGGATGAGTTTTAAGAAAATATAAATTAATTTATTTTAATGACCTTTTTTTCTAAGGGTTTTAATTTAACATTAACTTGTTAAATTCCCTAGGATATTAACTATTAGACATTGTATATATGGAAGGTGTTGTATTTTAGGTAGACTTATATTATAGGAAATTCAGTAACGTGTTTAGGGGCTACTTTTAAGGAGTTTACAATTTAATTGATTTAGGAGTCTCTATTGTATATAAAAATCGAAGGATTCATCTTTGATAGATAATCAATTTCTCTATTCCAAATTTCACATGGTATTAGAGCCATAGCTGAGGGAAAAGAACAAAAAAGTGGAGAAGGGCCAGCAAAAGGATAAACGAATACTTCTTTGTATTATTTACATCCTTCGAATAATCCTAAAACCATCATCTCTCATGTTCAATTGAAAGGAGAAAACTATGAAGAATGGGCGAGATCCATGTGCAATGCACTTCAAGAAAAGAAGAAACTTGGATTTATTGATAGAAGTTTGGAGAAACTGAATAAAAACTCACCTAAAATCGAAGACTGGTGGATGGTGAATTCGATGCTGGAGGCTTGGATCTTTAATACAACTGAACCTACTTTGCGTTCTACCATAACATATGTGGAGAATGTAAAGGATTTGTGGGAGGATCTTCAGCAACGATTCTCCATTGGGAATGGGCCTCGTGTTTATCAACTGAAAACTGATATTGCTGCCTGTAAACAACAAGGGCAAACAGTGATGACATATTATGGGCGTATGAAGATGATGTGGGATGAGCTAGCGAATTGTTAAACTATACCTGCGTGTCAATGTGGGCATTGCACCTGCAATATTTCTGCTGAAATTGAAAGAAAAAGGGAAGAAGAAAGGATTCATCAGTTCATGATGGGCCTTAAAGATGTGATGTATGGAACTTTGCATTATAATGTGTTGAGTTTGGAACCATTGCCTAATTTGAATAAAGCTTACTCTATGGTGATCCAAGAAGAGAGACATAGAAATATTGCCCAAAGTAAGGAGGGATATGGAGAAGAAGTGGGATTTACAACACAAGCAGTGTTAGGTGTTAAATTTGCTACAGTTAATGCTGTTTTTAAGCCAAAGGGATATGCCGAGGCAGTAAAAGACAAGAAATGGGGGGATGCCATGAGAAAATAAATTCAGGCACTAGAAGACAATAAAACATGAACTCTTGAGAAATTGCCTGTAAACAAAAAGGCCATAGGATGTAAATGGGTATACAAGATAAAGTACAAGTCAGATGGCATAGTTGAGAGATATAAGGCACGGTTAGTAACATTGGGCAATAATCAAATTAAAGGGATTGATTACAATGAAACTTTCGCTCCGGTAGCAAATATGGCCATCATAAAAACAGTGTTGGTTGTGGCAGCAGTGAAGAAATGGGAGCTTCATTAGGTGGAAGTGAATAATGATTTCTTGCATGGGGACTTTAATGAGGAAGTCTATATGAAGTTGCCTCCGAGTTTCTCATCCTCTGATCAAAAAAAAGTTTGCAAATTGAAGAAATCCTTATATGGATTTAGACGTGAGCCAAGGTGTTGGTTCTCTAAGTTGGTGACATCATTGCAAAAATTTGGATTTCTTCAATCTTATTCATATTATTCTCTATTCACTTGTTGCAAGAATTCAACTCGTCTGAATGTGCTGGTGTATGTAGATGATTTGATTATTGCTGGCAATGATGTGGATGCTATAAATAAACTCAAACAATATCTTAGCTCGTGCTTTCATATGAAAGATCTTGGACTACTTAAATATTTCCTTCGCATTGAAGTGGCTCGTGGACCTGAAGGAATTTTTCTATGTCAGAGGAAGGATACACCTGATATTATTACAGAAACGAGATTACTAGGAGCCAAGCTAGCTTTGGATCCAATTGAGCAAAATCATTGTTTGGCTCTTGCGGATGGAACACTTATGACTACTTCATAAAGATATCGACGATTGGTGAGACGACTGATATATTTGACCATCACTAGACCTGAGCTTTGTTATCCTGTTCATATATTGGCTCAGTTTATTGACGAAGGGTCTTGGTCGTCATCAATTCGAACACTTCTATTGCAAGTTGGACATTTGGAATCTTCATGCATCAATTTGAGGGGGAGTATTGGACATTGTATATATAGAAGGTGTTGTATTTTAGGTAGGGATGGCAATTCCGACCCAGCCCGTTTTTGGCTAGGGTTTGGCGGGCCATGGGCTGCCCGCGCATGTTGGCCCCGGGTCTTCATATGGATTTTAAAGCGACTACGTGTCACCGGTGGGATTTATTGAAATAATAATAAATATATTTCACATTGCAATAGAATAAAATTTCAATATTTAAAATTTAATTACAGTCTAGACAAGGAAAATTTTATGGTGGGACTTTTCTAATATAAACAAATAATCATTAAAATATCGTGGAACAATTTTTAACAACAAATGATTTAATAAAAACAATTAATACACAATTATTAGATAATATCAAAATAAAAGAAATAGATAATAATTATATTAAATAAATAAAAATTCATAGGAAAAGTAAAATAATACCCAATAATTTTATGAAAATTTTCCATACCAAAAATGAACAAAGAAGAAAAGATTTGGGTGATTAAGAAATTAATTTACAAATTGAGTTAATAATGAAACAATTCTGAATTCCAAAAGAAACATAGTCACTTGTGTGACTCTTCTGTCACGCCTGTGACAAAAAGTCACGGGTGTGACTTCTCTCTCACGCCCGTGAGAGAGTCTGAAAAACATAAGCAAGTCGCGATCGTACTGTGATACGATCGCGATTATTGAGGAAACTGGAATTGTCGCGATTGCGACTTTGATGAATTTCTTGGATCGTCGCAATCGTGCTGAGTCGCGATCATGATTGACTACCACCGTCGAAGCGCGATCGCAATTAGGTGAAATTTTTGGGACAGTCGCGATCATACTGTGTCACGATCGCGACTTCCCTCAATTAGGCATCCTTACTTTAAAATAACATAACTTTTAATCCAGAAGTCCAAAAATTACAACCTATATATCATTGGAAAGCTAAGAAAAAGATATACAACTTTCATGAAAACAATTTTGCCTAATTCAGCCTATATTGATACAGATAAATCGTTGAAGTGAAAATTACCATTTCTGCAAAAGTTGGATACACCAATACAATCTCTGCTATCTTCTAAAGGCCATAACTTTCACATATGAAGTCCAAAAATTTTGATCTTGATAACATTGGAAAGCTACAAGAATTATCTACAACTTTTATGAGGACTACTTAGCTTAATTCTGCCTATATCAATGCAGTTTAATCTCCAAAGTTTCAGATTACTGTTCCATTCATTCCCTGTTTTCACTCATCCGATTACTATCAATCCTACTGCAAATTTTACAGGACCCAAACCAACATTAAATTCCCTACATATCAAAACTCCTTTGATACACAATTTATCTCAAACATGTCCATCCAATGTTCTTACAACATTCAACACAA
>JANZXP010000194.1:18400132-18415361 GCA_027576715.1 Erythroxylum flavicans | reverse complement strand
ATACCATATTAAACTCCAAAAATTTCTAATTCATAAATTCTAATTTATTTTCATGCTTGATAATTTAATAAAATAATTAAAATAAAATAAAAATATAAAAATCCTAAAAAGGGGATCCAACAGCACGGGCCACGAGCCTGACCGGCCTGACAAAACGGCACCTTTTTGTCCAAAACGACACCGTTTTGTTTTTTTAATTTAAAAAATATAGACAGGTCAGCCTGCGACCCACCGTAAATGAGGTCGGGCTGGGCAGGACCTAGGGCGGCCTAGGCCCGGCCTGGCCCATTGACATCCATAATTTTAGGTAGACCTATATTATAGGAAATTCAGTTACGTGTTTAAGGGCTATTTTTAAGGAGTTTACAATTTAGTTGATTTAGGAGTCTCTATTGTATATAAAAACCAAAGGATTCATCTTTGATAGATAGATCAATTTCTCCATTTCAAATTTCACATTAACATAATTAATTTAATCTTTTTTATAAAGATTATATACAATTGGAAATAAAAAAGAAAAAATTTAGGCTTACCTTATTTAATTTATAATTTAATTAAGTTGAACCTAATTATAAGAAAAGTTGATGTAACATTTTATTCATACATATCTATTAATTCAAAATTTTTAATTTTTTGAATCAAATTAATTCTTAATTTATTAAATAATAACATAAAATACCCTTGCCGGTCAATTTTTACATAGATTTTGTTTTAAAGTTTAAAGTCACTCGTTTACATAATAGCACACGCATGTAAAGAATGATTTAGGTTACAAGGGCGGTTAATCATAAGCAAGAAACAAGACGTTGCACATTTCAAATTTTCAAAAACAAAAGCCGCATCATAGCACAGCAAATCGAACCTATAAAACCCTCGACTCAGAGCTTTCTGGCGCAAAATCTCCCTCTCTCTCTCTCTCTTGCCGTTACCGCCTGTGACAATCTGCCTCCTCCTCTTCCTCCTGTTACCCTCACCACTCTCTTTCTCTGTTCTATCAAATAGACTCGCAACCATAAACCCTACCCCTATTCCACTTCTCCCCTCATCACCGCCACCAGCGCTTCTTTTTCCCTCTGGTATCTATATCTTCTAGCCGTTTACGTTTCATCTTCTGTGTATGGATTGGTTCGTGTGGCGATACACGTGTAGATCCGTATCGTTTGTAATTTCGTGTGTTTATATGTGTGTGAATGTTTGCGTGTTGACTACGACTCGACGGTGCTTTCTCGTTGGTTTTCGTCCTGTTCTCTTTTGGCTTTCTTTCTTTTTTTGATTTTATCGTTTCCTCTGTTTTTATGTAGTTTTGTTTTTTTTTTCATTTCTAGTTCGGTTCTCTGGTGCAGCTTCGATTTAAAATTTCACTCACATAAGTGAATATTATGCATGATTGAAAATTTTCACAATGGAGCTAATTTTGTGAAAAAAAAAAGTTGGCCTTTTTTTTATAATCATTTTGGTTAGATTTTGAAAAGAATCATGCCATCACACGTGTACTAACCATCCGTATGCAATCATCAAATCTTTTGCGTTGTAGTCTTATTAAATCTTATTTGGTGATTATTGATTGAAGATGGAGTCACCATTTCAAAATGGTAAACTGAACGCTAATGAGAGGGACGATCTCAAGACACCCCTACTTCAGCAGTCTTCAGACAGTGCTGTGGTTGTTGTTTTAGAACACAGTGACAACAAAGATAAGAAGGTTAGAACGGCCAAGCTCAGAATTGGTGACCTCAAGTGTGCATCTTGTGCAACGTCCGTAGAATCTGTGCTTCAGGACCTTAATGGAGTTCAGAACATTGTGGTTTCACCCCTTGATGGCCAGGCTGCTATTACCTATGTTCCGGACCTCACTACAGTAAGTTACCCTGGAGAATGCCTAATCTTTTATGACTCAGCTCATCTAGCTCCTGGACATTGATGTTGGTAATATTAAATTGGTATGCCACCCTTTCCTTCTAGAGAGTTAGAAGTACTGGTCTGACACTGTCACTTTTTTGCTGTTAGGCTAAAGTAATTAAGGAAGCCATTGAAGATGCTGGATTTCCAGTGGAAGAATTTCCAGAACCAGACATTGCAGTATGCCGGCTCAGGATTAAAGGAATGGCTTGCACCAGCTGCTCTGAGTCTGTTGAACGTGCACTCTTAATGACCAATGGAGTTAGGAAAGCAGTGGTTGGTCTAGCTCTTGAAGAAGCAAAAGTCCACTTTGATCCAAACATCATTGATACAGAAGGTGTAATTGAAGCAGTAGCAGATGCTGGGTTTGGTGCTGAGCTTATCAGTTCTGGGAATGATGCAAACAAAGTAAATCTAACACTTGAAGGCTTTATTTCTGAAGAAGATACTGCCCTTATCAAATCTGTTTTGGAATCAGCAGAAGGAGTGAATGCTGTTGAGATGGACTTGAAAGAGAAGAAAGTTACTGTTAGTTATGATCCAGATTTAACTGGTCCAAGGTTTCTGGTAAAGTGTATTGAAGATGCTTCTCCTGTTCCCAACATGTATCATGCAAGCTTGCATGTCCCTCCTAGACGAAGAGAAACAGAGGGCCTGCAAGAAATTCGGATGTATAGAAACCAATTCTTATTTAGCTGCCTTTTCTCTGCGCCAGTTTTTCTGTTTTCTATGGTACTTCCAATGCTTCATCCTTATGGTGACTGGTTAGAGTGCAGAATTCATAATGCACTCACCATCGGGATATTTCTTAGGTGGGTCCTTTGCACACCGGTGCAGTTCATTGTGGGCCGAAGGTAATAAATTTTTTCTTTTAATCTCACCTTTTGATGCCTTACTCAAGTGTCACCATGTCTGTCATTGAAAATTACAGGTGGTAAATTCACGCTGTAAGAAACTAATAATACTAAAACGATGGTTTTACTTTCAGGTTCTATGTGGGAGCTTACCATGCTTTGAGACGAAAATCTGCCAACATGGAAGTTTTGGTTGCACTAGGCACTAATGCAGCTTACTTTTATTCTGTATATGTGGTGATAAAAGCAATAACTTCTGATAAATTTGAAGGGCAGGATTTCTTTGAGACTAGTGCCATGTTGATATCGTTTATTCTCTTAGGGAAATTTTTGGAGGTTATGGCTAAAGGAAAGACTTCAGATGCTTTAGCAAAGCTAACTGAACTTTCTCCTGATACTGCTTGTCTGATAACATTGGACAGTGATGGAAACGTTACATCCGAGATGCAAATTAGTACTCAATTGTTACAAAAAAATGATATTATCAAGATTGTTCCAGGGGAAAAAGTTCCTGTGGATGGTATTGTTGTTGATGGTCAAAGCCATGTGAATGAGAGTATGATTACCGGAGAAGCAAGGCCCATTGCTAAACGACCTGGTGACAAGGTACAGTCTATGTATTGTTTATATGTGTTCATGTGGAAGATAACAAAAATGCTAAATTGAGCTCTCTTTCTTTGTCCCATACTTGATAAATAGGTAATTGGTGGGACCGTGAATGACAATGGATGCTTACTGGTTAAGGCTACACATGTTGGGTCAGAGACTGCGCTCTCCCAAATTGTGCAACTAGTTGAAGCTGCTCAGCTTGCCAGAGCTCCTGTTCAGAAACTCGCTGACCGAATCTCCAGGTTTTTTGTTCCTACAGTAAGTTGATTAATTCCTCTATTTTTATTAAATTTGGTTATACTAGACTAGGAAATCTGTAACTACAACAAATTCCAAAGGGAGAAATCTTGAACTGTGTATTCACAGGAAGGGTTAAAAGCTACCTAAGCAGATTTCATTAAAGAAATTCTTTGAGGACTCTAGGCCCTTCAATATCGGAAACATAAAGAAAAAAGGATTGCCATTCATTAAGTATCTGCACTCTTTTCTTATGCAGCCATTATCTTAATCCACTCATTTTTTGAATCAAATGCTAGCAGGCTGCAATGGATTCACTTGATTTCTAAAACATTAAACTTCCATCTTGTCTTTTTTTTCTTCCTTGTGTGATCTTGCGGATAGGCTAAGCTTTTCCCTGTACATCACACAAGTTTATGAAAAAGATTGCCATTCATTAGGTTTCTGTACTTTTTCCTTATAAAGTCAATATTTTATTCCGCTCATTTTGAATCAAATGCTAGCATGATGAAATGAGTTCACTTGATTTGTGTAACAAGAAACTTCCATCTTTCCTTTTTGTTTGTGATCTTGTGGAGATGGTAAGATTTTCCTTGTAAATCACAAATGTTTTTCTGGTTATTCACTGATATCTTTTCTGTTTTGTGGTAGTCTGTTTTGTTACAAGGATATGGTATTCTGAACAGAGCATATGATTAGGTTTCTACATTTCTCTATTGTCTGAATACTAAATTATTGCCTGATTTCAGGTTGTTGTTGCAGCATTTACAACGTGGCTGGCCTGGTTTATACCTGGAGAGTTTGGCCTTTACCCTAGACACTGGATACCAAAAGCCATGGATGGATTTGAACTTGCACTGCAGTTTGCAATTTCAGTATTGGTTGTTGCATGCCCATGTGCTTTAGGACTAGCAACGCCTACAGCCGTAATGGTTGCCACAGGAAAGGGTGCTTCTCAAGGAGTGCTGATTAAGGGTGGCAATGCGCTTGAAAAGGCACACAAGGTAAGGAGAAACTATATGCTCATCAGTAAGCACTCATTTGTCTTGCCAGCTGCAGTGGCTTATCCGGGTCAGATTCTCTCATTTCTGCAGGTCAAGACAGTTGTTTTTGACAAGACCGGGACACTAACTTTTGGAAAACCAACAGTTGTTAGTTCTGTCCTTTTTTCTGGCATCCCAATAGAGGAATTCTATGACATGGCGACTGCTGCTGAGGTGGGTGTGTGTCCTTTGAGCAGTATTGGAGCTGTACAATTGTTTCAAATACGGTGCACAAGCATATTAGGCTTAGTTCTAACTATTTGTTTTGAAGCAGAGATGTGAGCTATATTGATGCTTAAACAAAATCACTTTAAAAGTGAAATATTTTCCCCCCATCGTTTCATGAAGTACTGTTGATTTTACTACACATGTATGGAGAAATTGAGAAGCAGGACAAGATTACGTTCCATACAAGTATATTGATATGCATTTTCTTCACTTTGTCATTTCGAGTGGTATATTTATTACTGACTAAGTTCAATCTCAATACTTTTCCGTCCGAACTCCTTAGGCAAATAGCGAACATCCAATAGCAAAAGCTGTTATAGAACATGCTAAGAGGCTATGTCCAAAGATTGGGTCTACTGGAGAACATCACACAGAGGCTAAGGACTTTGAGGTGCATGCTGGAGCTGGGGTGAGTGCAAAAGTGGATGATAGAATAGTATTGGTTGGAAACAAAAGGCTTATGCGGGCTTTCAGTGTCGCATTTGAGCGTGATGTGGAAAGATACATTGCTGAAAATGAACAGTTGGCTAGAACTTGTGTGTTGGTTGCAATTGATGGAAGGGTTACTGGAGCTTTTGCTGTTACGGATCCAGTAAAGCCAGAAGCCAACCGTGTTGTATCTTTTCTACGTTCCATGGGAATCACAAGCATCATGGTGACTGGTGATAATTGGGCGACAGCAGCAGCCATTGCAAAGGAGGTTGGAATAGAGCATGTGTTCGCAGAGACAGATCCACTGGGAAAGGCTGATAGAATTAAAGATCTGCAGGTATGCTTACTTTACACAAATTCTAAATGTCTAAATGAGACATATAGCATGATGTGAACAATATGAAGTGTAATATAAAGTGATACACAGCTTAAGTTGTCGTTACCGGAGGAGACATTTATATGAGGTCTTACAGGAAAACAGCACGAAATAAAAGATGTATTTTTATTATTTTACACTTCCATGATGTGGCACAATTTGGACCTATAATCACCTCGATGGTTCTAGCACTGCAATATTGTTACAGTCATATTAATTTTGTGCTTCTAATGAAAATATCTTGGACTATCGGAATCCTTGAAAAGTTTTTTGGTATGGAACCAAATTACTAAGGAATCTAATTATATTAGCAGCATAAATATCATATTTTTTTTCCTCTCTTCCAGGCTTGGATTCTGCAAAAGGATAAAAAGAAAACACTTGATTTTCATTCTAATGATTTGGATTAGTTCTTAATCATTAACAAAATGTTGGATGCAGGGTAAAGGAGTAACTGTTGCCATGGTGGGTGATGGAATAAACGACTCGCCAGCCCTCGTTGCAGCAGATGTGGGCATGGCAATAGGTGCTGGCACTGATGTGGCAATAGAAGCAGCTGACATAGTTCTTATCAAAAGCAGCTTAGAAGATGTTGTCACTGCCATAGATTTATCTAGGAGGACCATTTCACGAATTCGTCTAAACTATGTTTGGGCCCTCGGGTATAACATACTTGGCATGCCAATTGCTGCTGGAATCCTTTACCCATTTACTGGAATTAGATTGCCTCCGTGGCTTGCAGGTGCCTGCATGGCCGCCTCATCTCTTAGCGTGGTTTGCTCTTCCCTCTTGTTGCAGTCTTATAACAAGCCCTTGTACGTCAGAGACTCATGAAAGGCAAACTCCTATGTTCTGTATTAAGTCCTACTTGCTCTGTATTCTTCGTAGCTCTCTCACAGTTAATGAATTGTGAAAGCGGATAGCTGTGTTGTCATTTCCTGCTTGGAAGTGTAAAAATTAGACTGTTCTTTCAGTGGGGGGACGCTTATTTACCCCCTAGTTGCATTTCTTCAAGATACATAAATGGTAACCGTGAAGGGATTTGGAAATTGATGTGATGGCATGTAATTGTTTTTGGGCACTGCTTTTAATGAATTTTTCGTGAAATAAATTTGCGAAATTTGTTATTCGTTTAAAATGTTATATAGCGTCTACGTTTTTATCGAGGAGGGATTGATCCTTGATGGCATAGTTACACTATTTTCAAGGAAAATAGTATCTTCATTTGTAAAACTAAAAAACTAAACCGATCAAAGAATAATAAGTAAACCAACAAATTAGGAATTTTCACGAAGTAACAATTCCTCTTGCGCGTAATGGAAAAGAGCTCTTAGGTCTGGTAACTTTAGTTTTAAGGCAATAGCAGGGTAGTATAGAAGTAAATGTTGCTTCTATGTATGAGAAGTGGCATATACCAACTACACGAGACATTAGGAGCAAATTGCTTTTCTAAAATATATTTCTTTGTGGTGTGTGCAAAATCAACATTAATCAATTATAAAGTATTAGATATGAGAGTAAAATATAAGTTAGATTAAATTCATCTTTTAATTTTAAGTAATTGATTTGAAACATATAATTTATCTAATGCATATTTTCAAAACATTTAAGTGATTTATTTAAAATATATAATTTATTTACTGAGCATGGTCACAAATTGTATATAGGCAAAAGGGACAGAAAATAATCCTAAGGTTTGCATCTTAATATAATTTAAACGTTGACATTTCATCATGTTCAGATTAAATTATATCGTTTTACAAATGTTCAAATTAAACCTTACATAAATAGAATATCTAATGCATGCTTCATTACGTCAGTTATCTATCATATTATTGATGACGAGATAGACATATATAATATTTTAATGTCAATTTGAGCCCACAACGCTTCGTGGGATCCAATCATCTTATTTAAAAAACTTAAAATTTAATAATTAATCAAATTATTTTTATTTTAATTAATTACAATATAATTAATTAACAATTAATTATATTTTAATTAATTAATTATAATATTTTAATTAATTATATTAAATGAAAGGTATGGAGGATTTCTCAAAAGTAATTAAAATATAATTAATTAAAGAATGAGTTTCATTTCTCTACTAAATGGAGGGTATGGAGGACTTTCCAAAAGTGAGATATCAAACTATTACCCCTATAATGATAATTAATAACCAACCACTCACTTTTCATTCCTTACTTATTAACCCCTTTCCAAACTCATCAACCAAGTTCCCCCTAAGAGTTGGTTGTTTATTTTTTTGGAAATTATATATATTACAAAATTATTAGATCAAAGCCACCTTATATTACGATATGTCTATAGTTAAACGGATGCACATCGTAGGAACTTATTAATTGGAACTTAAACACTATTCTATAGATACTGTATGGTAAAATGGATCCATATCTTGGTAAGCATAAGCACATGGAAGAGTTAGATAACTTCAAATAGCATGTTAGATATAAATCTAACTAAGAAAACATTGATAGTCTTGATGACAACTTAAAATCCACAAAATAATAATTGGGACTAGGTTAAATAATAAATGACCAGCTGTTGTTATGGACCTCGTCACCATATTTTGTTGTCTAAATAAAGTTTTTCTTTCATTATGAGTGACAATAAAAAAGAATATGTAGTTTTAACACCATAAATGGTTGACATAGGTATTAGCTTGCACTAAATTAATAGCCTCGCCCTTTACATGACTGATTATGTGACTAAAGATGAGTGGTTGGACAAATGTAACTGTGCTTTATAGGATTTTTGGAGGAAAGAAATGCACGTTTAAATATTGCACTATCTGTTCCTATTGAACTTGTATCATGTCTTAAGTTACTTTTAATAACTTATGTTGTTTTTAATGAAATATTTTTTAGAGGATTTATATTGCTTCTATTATTTTCTAATGGCTATTGCACAAATTATAATGAATCAATGCAGAAGTATAATGATTTTTTTATAGTGGGAAGTCTATGTTAGAACCTGAATTCAAATATGTTGACAAGGATATTACTATATTTGAAAATATTGACATTGATTATGTTAGTTATAGGTAAATATGTGGGATGGGGAAGGCTTTGGGGTACCATCAAGTTGATAAGGCATACTATAGGGTAATCAATTTCAACTTTAGAGAGTCATTGATATATATTAAATCAAACCAAATTGTATTTGGCTAACAAATCTTATAAAAATTAATGAAATTGTTGATGTGTATGTAACCAACAAATTAAATAGATATGTCCTTGCTCTTGACATATTACGTATAACTAGAGGAGAGGAACATATTGGTGACATGATGACGACGAACGTGTGGAAGAATAAGGTAAATATGTGAATTAATAGGATGAACATGTTCGATATGTACAATTAGATTTCTATGTTGACATTCTAGATGACCATTGACCAATTGAAATTGATTCAACTATTGTGATAGTGACAAATATCTTGGTGAAAAGAAGCCAGGTGAGGCTTTTTATAGACTAAGTTCAAGTATTAAGCATAATCCATCATGTGTGGCACAAAAGTGGAGATTGGGTATGGAGTTTGGAAATACAAAAGAATTTAAAGATGTTGATATCAATTATGCAAAACAAACATGATATAATGTAAGGTTGAAAAAGAGTAAGAGGAAATTAATCAAGGTTGGTTGCATTGGCGGATTCCCTTGGGAGTTTTATGCTAGATATGACAAGAACAAAAGATATATCGAAATAAAGACTTATAAACTTAATCATAGTTGTTCAAAACTAATAAATCAAAATTCATTTTTGGCCAAGTTCATGATGAGGCATTTCAAGGATAGAATTCTTAAAAAGCCTAATATCTCGATTAAAAAAATGATTAAAGAGTGTAGAGAGAAACTCAATATTTTTGTTAACTCAAAGCTTATGTAAAAGAGCAAAGAGGAGATTGAGAAAAAAGAGGGCAATATATTTTGTTTATGAATATGCTAAGCTATAGGGATATTTATATGAGTTGAATTTAAGTAATCCCAGTTCTATAGTAGAGTTACAGTTATCAAGGAATCAAGACACTTCCTTGATAGAGGTAATGATAAATGAAAATTTCATTGTCTTATTAATACTTCATTATCTTTTATTATACATCTTATTCATCCTTTATTATCTTTTGCTGTAATTCAAAAGGTTATACATTTGTTTTAATGCTACAAAAAGAGGATGGAGGCAATTGGGACCTATTTTTAGGATAAATGGTTGCTTTATTAAGACATAATTCTAAGGTCAATTTTTAGGTGTAGTAGGTAAGGATGGTGATGAAGGAGTGTATCCATTGGCTTGGACTATTATTAAGATAGAAACAATAGTGATTCAAGGAGTCAGTTCATGAATTTACTTTTATTTAATTTGAAATTGGATGGTAATGAAGGACTTGCAATCATAACTGATATGCAGAAGGTATCTTCATCTTTATATAGTTATATTAAGATGATTATATTAGTAAAGATTAACTAATATTTAGCATACTTAATTAGGGATTGGTCAAAGTTATAAAGGAGACTTTGCTAAATACAACTCACTGAATTTGTACTAGACATATGTATCATAATTGGCATAGGAATTGTAAAGGATAGGACTTCAAAAAGCAATTTTGGTATTATGCATGGTCCACGTACATGAATAATGTCAATATGTAACTGAAGAGGCCTGAAAAAATAAAGATCAAATGTGCTTCAACCTTACTTTAATATCTTAAGGAGAGGTGGGCAAGATGTTATCATTCCTTTGAATCTAACTACCTGTTAATTGACAATGATATGAGTGAAACTTTAAATGGATAGATTTTACTGGCTAGTTATTATCATACTTGAACTAATTAAAATCATATTGATGAAGAGGCATGCAAATAGGGAAAAAAATTTAATTGGATAAAAGTAAGATGTCGCACCAACTATAGTGAAGAAGTTAGAAACGAACAAAAAAGATGCAATGCAATAGAGAATAGTCTATAATAGAGATAGTTTTTATGAAGTTTCAAAGGCTGATGGCAAACATACTATGAAGATTGGTAGACAATAAACCTATACTTATTAGGTACGGGACCTAAATAGATACTCTTTGTAAACATGTGATTAATGTAATCCATCATTCACAAAAAGGGTTAAGACATTTGCAGATTCATGTTATAAGAAAGGTTGGTTCATGAGTTTGTACGAACATGTGTTATAACTGAAGGGTCAAAATTTCTGGCATTCAACTAATACAGAGCTGATCTCCTATTAAAATAATAATGCCATATAGATCCACAATTACATGAAGGAGGTGATCAAAGGAGTCTAAAAAAATTAAAAGATCTAAATAAATTGTCTGAGAAAGGACAGGTAAAGAAATGTAGGAAATATGACAATTCTAGCCATAAATTCAAAAAATGCAACAAGGAAGGCTTAATATTACATACTGAGGCTTCTTCTTAGGTATAAAAACCTTATTTGAATCATACGCATAGAATTTTTAAACCTTGTAACAACAAATGTTTATTAGGTTATCATAGAGGCATCTTTGTAGGTATATAACCCTTTAGTTTTTATTAATTTATATTGATTATAATAACTGAAGAATATATTTTCATTAAAAAATAGGTCAACAATGCCAGCATAGTTGATGATAATGTTATACTAAGTCAATAAAGCAATATTATACGGAATGTGTTTTTAATCAATTTATCTTGGTTATAAAAACTGATGAATGTGTTTCTATTAAAAAAATAGGTAAGTAATGCAAAGAAAGTTTTATGATATTATTACATCGAGTCAACAAAGCAAAACTATATTGAATGTCTTTTTTATCAATTTATCTTTGTTAAAATAATTGACGAATGTGATTGTAATATTTTTTACTAGGTTAGTAGATCTAGACATTTAAAATAAATTTGGAGATGTTGAGCCACATTTATTCATGTTATCATTTGAAACAAGGGGTTTACGGTCAATGAACAATTTAGCATTACTTTGTAATAATTACAAATTGAAACAAATAAAAGGACATCATCGTTGGCACAATCATTACAAGAATAAGTTTCCCAATCTACTAGAAATGAGGGACATAATGTAGAATAACTTTTCTAGGTATATGTGCTATTGACATATAAAAAATGTGCTGATGGCTTTTTGACGTTAGTGTTGTTGACTTTTTGACTCATACACTATTGATATACTTGCTAATAGCGTTTTAAAATATTTTTACTTTATAAACTGTTCACATTGGTATAACATTTGCCTATATGTAGTTATCAATTCTAGTCCATTTAAATATTGATATTCTTGTTTATAGGTGATCATATGTCAAATCATTACAATTAAATAGTCAAGTGTAGAATCCTTACTTTAATATAAGTCAAGTTTGATATTTAATATTGCAGTGTAATACCACATAGTTAAAGATAACAATACCATATGCATAACAAATCCTATAACAATATTTATTATCATAATGTTCATCTTTTTTTTTTTCCTTTTTTGCCAACACGTCCTAAGCTCCATTTGCCCTCAAACTCCTAAGTTATGTGTCTTTCAAATGTATTTATTCCAATAGTACTTATTTCAACCATCTTCTTTGACATTGATGCTTCTCTCCTTAAGTCTTGAATTACTTCAAAAACTCTTTTTGGTAAATTTATCATCATAAAATTACTTCAACAACTCTTTTGGTAAATTTATCATCATACCATTTAAAAAATTCGCATCTCCTATCCTAAAATTTTTTATTTTATTATATAAAATTGAAACACAAAAGTTTTAAATTAATAGTAAATATATTCTTAGTAGATAAATGAAGCATTCATAGAATCTTTAGACGAGATTATGATCACTCCATTTAGTGGGGAATTTAACCCATAATAGCAAACCACATTTTCAAAATTTGAGTTTATTGTTGTATTAGTAGATAATGATGGTTCCATAAGTTTAGAAGCTATTAATGTAATATTCAAGCTAATGACACATGTACTTTAAGAAAAAATTTTCACGTTAAATAAGAGGAAAAACTAATAAATTTAACAAATTTTATATATGTAGAAATTTATGAAATCTCTGCTCCTTTAAATTAGACTCAAAGAGATAGATTTCTAATACAAATGGGATTGCAAATATACTGGATATAAAAATCTGATAAAGTAATAAATATAATTATCTGCGCATGCACTTAATAACTTACTATATTCTCTAGCAAAAATAAGGAAGCTAATCATGCTCCTACTAACCTAATTTCTAAATAGAGTTCTTGAATCACATTTATATATTCTACCTTCCTTTATAAACTTGATGCCAAAGTTTAATATATGTACTCTTATATTTTATAGTCTATCATCTTGGATCACACTCATAGATTATACCTTCCTTGATAAACCAGTTGTTAGAGTTTATACATGTACTCTCATATTTTATAGTCTCTACCTTTAAATTGTTTTGCTTTTATTAAAGAGGTCTTTTAAAATGTAACCATGAATTGAAGGTGAAGTCGTGTACCCTAAAGTTGTTTATTTTGTACTGAAGTAAATCACACGTTAATATATAATTCACGTACAATATACGAGATTGTAACACCCCACTCCCTCTAGACCCGAACCCGATACCGATGGTGATATCCGAATCCGTGCCCCTCGAGGGTGGCGTGTCACCTCACTTAACATTTATACCGGGAAAAATGTCATGAATGCATGTACAGTAAATTTTCATGCGCAAAACTCACTATTCACAAATGCATGAGCATGAGATGTGTTGTCCTAATTTCTCTGATTGCTTTCTCGTGTACCCGTTTCCCTAGTCCGACCCGTGATATGGGAACGGGATGTTACACTTGTTACTTAGGTCAAACTCTATTTATCCATATAGAAACAAAACTTGCATAAACAGTAAGGCGAAACAAACAAAGTTTGAAGGTTTTGGAAAAATGTCAGGAGTGAACTTCTGTGCAGCACTCAGGCTACCTTCAATCTTTAAGGCACCCCTTCAAATCCAAACCATTAAAAAGTAAATCATTTACCAAACATATTGAAGGAAAATAATTTGACACTAAATAGCCAAAATTTATACCTCACGAATGCTATTTAAGGATTGAACTTACAATTAACTAACTTTAAGAAATCATCAACCTTCAAAGAAAAGCAGATAAGCAACGTGCAATCAATCAAAGAAGGAACACATAAAAAGAATTTAAAATGCAAACAGAACTAGGGAAGACACAGAGATAATAAAAGAGCCAAATTAAGGATTTTAGGAAATTAGAGTTAGTGAAAATAATTTGGGGGGTTTTGACATTAGGGAATTTAAGATTAATAATCTCAAGGATAAAAAATTAGCTAATCTGTACAGATTTTATTGGACAACATGCCAGATAAATTGTATTGGCCCCCGATCCCCATATGGATTTTATGGCGACTACATGTCACCATTGGGAATTTATTTGAATTAATTATAAATATATTTTGGGAACATTGCAATAAAATAAAATAAATTATAACATTTAATTTAATTAAAGACTAGGCAAGGAAAAATTCTTGGTGGGATCATAGAATAATTATAGACATAAAATTAAATTATTCAAAAAAAATAATTTAATAAAAACAATTAATACACAATTTATTAAATGATATCAAAATAAAAGAAATAGATAATAATGATTTTTAAATAAAGAAAATTCATAGAAAAAGTAAAAATATTACCCCACAATTTACTGAAAATTTTCCATAGCAAAAATGAACAAAGAATAATTTATTTGGGTGTAAGAAGAATTTAATTTGCAATTTGGTTTTAAATAAAACCACTCAATTCAAAAGACCAAAAGTCACGGGGGTGAGTCTCATAGTCATGCCTGTGACAAAAGTCACGGGCGTGACTTTTTATTTCTCATGCCCGTGAGAGGAAGAAAATTTCACGTTACGATCGCGACTCTGATCATTTTTAGGACCATCGCGATCGCGCCTCGTCGTGATCACTATTACCTGAAAAATTTTAGGACGGTCGCGATCGTGACCTTCTGAAAATTTGGGTCTGTCGCGATTGTACTGTGTCACGATCGCGACTACTCAATTAAACAACCTTACTTTTAAACACCATATCCTTCAATCCAAAAGTCCAAAAATTACAAACTATATATCGTTGGAAAGCTAAGAAAAAGATCTACAACTTTCATGCGGACAACTTTGCCTAATTTTGCCTATATCTATACATATTAATCGTTGAAGTAAAAATTACCATTTCTGCAAAAATTTTATACGCCAATACAATTTCTGCTATCTTCTAAAGGCCACATCTTTCACATCTGAAGTCCAAAAATTTTGATCCTTATACCATTGAAAAGCTAAAATAATTATCTACAACTTTTATGAAGACTACTTAGCCTAATTCTGCCTATATCAATGCAGTCTAATCTACAAAGTTTCAGATCACTGTTCTATTCATTCCCTGTTTTCACTCAACCGATTACTAACAATCCTACTGCAAAATTTACAGGACCCAAACCAACATTAAATTTCCTACATATCAAAACTCCTTTGATACACAATTTAACTCAAACATGTCC
>JANZXP010000194.1:18372633-18384222 GCA_027576715.1 Erythroxylum flavicans | reverse complement strand
TATTACAAACCATATTACACATCAACTTAATTCAAAATACAAAAGTACTCCATGATGATATGCCAAATGTGCTATTACAGGACTGACTTAGTCCAAGTGTCTTTAACTAATAATATGGCTTCGATGCCTTGCAGGGATCAATATCTTCTTGGTTTGCACCTGAGGAGGGAAGAAAAGGGGGTTGAGCTACACAGCTCAGTGGCTAATACACTTATAGCCAGTGATAATGAACCATACACAACATATATTCATATTATAACACATCATCACAAGGAACATAGGCTGAAATGTATCATCAAGCATAATACACAAGTTTGCAACATATCTTGACAGATCAAAATGCAATGCACAACACAATGGCTCGATAGTTTCGTGGAACGAAACAGCGAAACCAAAGTTTACAACGTGAAATGAAACGAGTTCGATTTCTCAGGATTTTGTGGCCACAAGAGGGCAGCCGGGAGAAGGCTATAGGTCAATGTGCACGTGACAAACGAAACGGATTTCTCTCTCCCCCACATAACAGATTTTACAATGCTCATACATTTCCGAATATGTTCATGCTTTCATGATTCTTAAAGTTTCTATTTTTCATTCACACAAAGTAACAAAATTCTTTCAAAACAACATGATACACAATCACAGAGAATAAAACATGCATATTTATTATACATACACACGAATCTTAGCTCATCATCAGAAAACCATAAATATATTATCCACCTATTTAACTTGATATTTTTCCAAAATCAAGTTTGATCTTCTCCTTGCTCTTGTTGTCGGTATTCCTGGTTACCTAAGACAAACATATTTCATTTCATCAACAAACATGTATGAAACTACATGTTAGCCATAAATAAACTCTAACTTGATTTATTCTTGATTCTTTTTAACTAGAAAAACTCAGATCTATGCAGATCTAAAGAAAACACCCTCCTTTTATTCTTCTTCTTTCTTTCTTTTTCTTCACCTTCATTATATAAAACCTAGTTTCTTTACTTCCTTCTCCTTCTTCATTTTCTTCACATAAAACCTACTTTTTCTACTTCCTTAAGCTATCAAAACAAGAAAACTAGACAAAGAACTCACCTAAGCTTTTCCTTCTTCTTCTCTCTCTTTTCTTTTTCCTTGCTTTGGTGTCTCCTTCTCTCCTTCTAGGTTCTTCTACGATTCTCTCCTTATTTTCTTCCTTAACCCTCACGATTCTTCTCTTCTTTTGTCTTATTATCTTAAGACAACTTTTTGAGTTTCCAATTTTTGCCCTTCCTTATTCATGAAATTCCTACTGACTCCTTCTTTTAATTTATACCAACTTCCAAAATTCATAATATACCATATTAAACTCCAAAACTTTCTAATTCATCTATTCTAAGTTATTTTCATGCCTGATAATTTACTAAAATAAATCCTAGGAAAAATCGGGATCCAATAATTTTAACCTACATTGGTTGACCACTAACCTATATAGGTTAACCATTATACATAAAATCATAATTTCAAGATCTTCAAATGTTAAGATTTAATAATATGAATACAAAATTAAATTAAACACTTCTTAAAATGTTCTCCAAAGAATAGTTTAAGGATCAATAGTGGTTCTTTAAGATCAAAACCTTAATTTCTCCTAATGATTGAAAAGACTAATGCAATGAATTAATGATAATGCTTTTATGTATGATGAGACTCTAAAATATCAAAGTAACCAAGTAGGAAGTAGAGTAAATATTGAATATTCATTTATAAGTTTGTTGTGCCCTATTCCTCCTTAACCCTGATCTAGTTCTTCACTTTAATGAGTTAGATTTCAACTTTTCTCTGATGTTTTCATTGGATGTATCTTGATTTTTGCAGGATCACTATTACCTTAGTATTGCTTAATTTTGTAATAAATAAACTAGTTAGTAGTACTTATATTTTGTTATCATAAAATAATATGGATTATATCCTCATCTCTCCCTTTTAATGATGACAAAATATTTTGTGATATTAGATAAAAATGGTAAAATTAATCACACATAGTTTGTTATTCCACGATAACATAAATATTTATCCCCCTCTAAATTCATGCATCATAAAGAAACTTATAAGTTATTATATTTTAAGCATAAATCAATTTTTTATTAAGAAATATGTCACTAAAATTAATTACTCTTTTGAAATTAATTCACTGACCTTCTTAAAATAACACTAAAATTGATAACTCTGCTTGAATATAATATTACTAACTTTCTCAAGATGACATTGAAATTAATCAATCCCTTTAAAAATAATATTACTAACTTTCTCTCTCCCTTTTTAGAAAAATAAAAAAGTGTCAATTATCCAAAAGTTTATAGACTGATATTAAATACTAATGCATAAAATAAATTAAATAAAAATAATCAAAATCAAATTTAAGCACTTTTAGATATTCTTATCAAATGGAATTTCTATTAATTATTTCTAGTTCTTTTCCAATAAAACAAAATATATCCTTACTCATTGGTTTAGTTATATGTAGACCAATTGATGAATCTATCAATAAATTTTGGTTTAATATCCCATTTTACATATGATTTCTAATAAGATGATAATTAATTTTTATATGCTTGGTTCTGTAGTGTTGAGTGAGATTTTTGTGAGGCAAATGGAACTAGTGTTATCACACCTAACTGGTATCTTTATGAGGAGCATGCCATAGTCTCTGAGCTATTGTCTACGCTATAAAATTTGTGCACAATAACTACTAGTTGCTATATATTGGTCTTTCATGGATGATAAGTCAACTGAATTTTATTTCTTACTAGACTATAAAACTAACTAATTACGTAAAAGTTGAAAATATTAAATGTGTTATTCTTATATAAAAAACTATCAACATAACCAACAATGAGCATAAGTTTAGGCCTACTTGTGGTAAGCGAAAGTAAGCTATCAATCATACCTTAATGTAGCTTAAATTTACTAATTTGCCCTCTTCATCCTTGTTTAGCTTAATTGTAATACTCATAGGTGTCTCCAATGTCTTGGCTTGATCCATTATGAAGTGTTTTAGTTCTTTGGTGTACTTATCTTAATTAATGAAGATGCCTCCTTTATTTGCTTGATTTGAAGTCCAATAAAGAAGTTGAGCTCTTCTATCATGCTTATCTCAAATTTCAAATTTATGCTCTTAGAAAGTTCTTTGCATATGCTTTCACTAATAATACCAAAGATAATATCACCAACATAAATTTGAAAAGTTAAGATGTCTTACTTGTCATTTTTAATGAATAAAATTGCATCAACTTTTCCTTCTATAAAATTATTTTTTAAAAAAAAGGAATACACTTATCCGATCATACTAAGGTTTAGGAGTTTATTTTAATTCATATAATGCTTTAGAAAATTTATACATCTGGGTAGGTACATAATGATTTTCAAAACTAGGTGGTTGACATCATAAAATTCTTCTTTAATAAAGCCATTTAAAAAATCACTTTTAGTGCCCACTTGAAACATTTTGCAATTCATATAACAAACAAATGCAAGTAATAATCTAATAGCATCTAATCTAGCTACTGGTACCAAAATTTCCTTAAAATCCATACTCTCCTCTTGATGTAACTTTTAGCCACTAATTTATTTATTTCTTATAATGGTACCCATTCATTTAATTTGTTTTTAAATACCCACTTGCCACCTATAATTTGGTGGTCTCAAAGTTTAAACCTTACTTATTAAGTTGGTTTAATTCTTCATTCATAGCAATGACCCAACTTTCATCATTAATGGATTCTTTATCTTAGGCCCAAATTGAGAAATAAAAAGCAATAAGATATATATTTCTAAAATGAATCTAGCTATTATCCCTTGTTGAACATTACCTTAATTTAGTTCAAAGGATAATCATTCTTGAATTTCCAATTCATTATAAGTTTTTCATCCTTTTTACCTTCCTCATTTGGCTTACTAATTTGTTCTTATAGTGTGTCTTTGTGATCATTTTTTTTATCAAATGATAATTTCTTCAAATCCTTAAATAATCAAGACTTAAGAGATGATGACTACTTCTCCCACCTATGCTTTTAAGCCCCCTTATGCCTTAGGTCTTTCTCCTAGCCCATCTAAAGCTCCTTAGTTAGATAAAGAAGCTATAGTTTCATCTTCTCTTATGGTTCCTATTTAGCTTGTGTTGAGCAACATTGGTCATTTAGTGGAAGAGGCTCCTTTAAACTTTGAGAAAAGGTTATATTAGAAAGAAGAAATCGAAAACTCGTAAATTCCATATTGATTTCTATATTTAATTGGAATATAATGGGGTTTAAATAACCTAAATAAGCAATGTCCATTAAAAGATGCTTTGTTATAAAAGGATCCTTTTTTGATTGGCCTTTTTGAGACCAAAATAAAGGCTAGAGCATAACACAACGTTGCAGTTCATTAGAAGTAGTTGCAAGACCATCTTTAGTCACTCTTACCAATATAATGGTATGATAATCGTGGATTATAACCCCAATGTCATCAGGACGATTCATTATAAAGCTTTAGACTGATTCATCCATATTTCTACATAATTAGTGAAATTGAAAATTCCATACTTGGCTAGTTGTTGGTGAATTTAATAACATCATCTATACTTATGAAGCTAATGGTTATTTCACTTTTAATTATCAAGCTAATGATTTTAAGGAATGATTGTTCAATGATGGACTTTAAGATTTATCCTATAAAGGGGATTAGTTCACTTGGAGCAATAAACAAACCTGTAATTTTCATTTAAGGAAGAAAATTGATTGAGCCTTGACCAATAATGCCTAATTTCTAGTATTATCCAGAAGAAGTTATGAATTCTTAGGTTTAATGGTATTTGATCATTTTGTTATTGATGTGAAATCTAGTATTAGTAACTAGAAAGGAAAATATCTATTTAAATTCAATTTTTTATAGTTTCTGACCCTTAATTTCTTGAGGCTATCTTATTAGACCAATCTATACCTATTGAGGGACATCATTTCCTTAAATATTAATCTAAGTTAAAAGTCCATCAAGGTTGAACCTAAAAATTGTATTTCTAAAGTTATATTTTACGCCTTACATGTCTTAAACTCAAAAATAAATGAGCTAAATAAAATACAAAACTCCTTAGCTACTTCTCTAAGTTATTCTACATTGTAGATGGAGGAGAAATTGGCCTTAAACAAGTAAACTATAGCCCTCAACAATTGTAACTCTATCCTTAAGCAAAGATCAAGATTAATATGGCTTAAAGAATGGGATATAAAGACTAAGCATTTTCAAAACTCCATCTTAATTAGTACTATAATTATTTATCTTAGTCTCATAATAACGAATGGATTGAGTTCTTTTTGGTGGGATAACTGGTTAGGTAAAGTTATGTTACATTCATATTATGAAGGTAATGACGAGCTTCCTCATTTCTATACTTTAATTTAAAGGAATTTTTCAACCACGTAGCTGTTAATCTCATTACTGTCCGAGATTGTTTACCTTATGAAATAATGGCATATATAACAATGTTTTAACAAAAATTTGATCATAGACTAGATCAACTTATATGGATGCCAACGTTGTCTAGTTTTTTCACTTGTAAATTCACTCATGAGCATATTAAATTGAGGTTTGAACCAAAACACCAATTACAATATATTTGGAATGCCAGAATACCACCAAAGCTCTCTATTTTTGTCTGGTAACTACTAAATGGCTTGCTTCCCCTATAAGAAACACTCAAACAACTGGGATTCTCAATGGCTTCTAAATGCTGTTTTTGTGAGAATTTAGAAGATATTAACCATGTCTTTGATTCCTGCAATATAACATTTCAAGCGTGGTCTTATTCTGAAGAAAAAATGAACATAAGAAAACCAAATGTGAATATTAGCTTGTTTGACACCCTAGATATCTAGTAGAAACATGAAATGCCTACAAATACTATAACGAGAATCTAATGGCTTTTACCAGTTTTTATATGTTGGAATCTGTGGTGTGTTTGTAATAAAGCTTTTCTTTAAGATTAAAAGTCTAAAGCATGTTTGGTAATACAACTTGTTTATAAGCAATTATATAATGCTAGTATCATCAAACCTTTTATGATGCACTCAATAGATGATCGACTTCTTATCTCAACTGGTTTGATTCGTAGCTTGTTACCTTTGAAACAGATCCAAAGTAAGGTATTGGTATAGAATACTCCTCCTTCCACTTGGCTAAAATTAAATATTGATGGATTAAGTCTTGGTAATCCTAATGCTTATGGTATTGGCTATATTTTTCAAGGCTCTAATGGAAATTTCAAGTTCATAGGATAAAAATATGTTCAACATGAGACTACTTTATTTGCTGAATTAATGTCTCTAAAATTAGTGCTTCAATATTGTCTTTTAAAAGGAGTTCGACAATTGTGTATAGAATCAGATTCTATGCTTTTGTTTCAAATGATGACAGGACAAATAACATGTCCTTGGCAATATAAAGATCTTATGAAAACAATTTCTACATCTTTGCAAGATTTTGTCTTTAATATCACACATGTTTATAGGGAAATCAATTTGGTTGCCCATGTTTTTATAAGACTAGCAAGCACCATAGAAATGTCCTTGGAATTTGGAAATATAGATAACTTACCTCGATACATTAGGGGTCTTTTTGTTTTATATAAACACAAATTTCCTTACATTAGATGGTTTCATTAGTATTAGAACATTCATTACATGTAGTTTTAATTTTTATTATAATTTCCATCTTTGTTATCCTTTAAAATCTTAGACACAATGCCTACATCACTATGTTTTTCACTTTATGAGGTAAGGTCTATGTCCCCCTCTAACTTGTACAAATGTTTTACTATTAATAAAATAAGGTAACCATCCCCTCCAGGGTTCTGTCCCTGGTTTAATTAAAAAAATGATTATTTATCTTAGTCAAACTGAGGCAATACTTGGCATTCTTAAGAGGATCTCAAAGCTATTGCTACTCAACACCTTAAAGGTATCCTTGGATCCAAAAGCATAACTAAGGAGGCTAAGACCATTCTTACCTTTTATCCTCTTCAATCATTAATAAGAAAAATCAATTTCTCAATAGACCATTCTTTCTAAAGGATGTCAAACAAACAATTTTTAATATGGATTCTAATAAGGTCCCAAGCCTAATAAAGTTCACGTGTTTTTCTATCAAAACTCTTAGAGCCTTATTAGAGACACCATTATCAGAAAAATTATTGAATTCTTTAACTTACGTAAATTACTTAAGGAGTTTAATAGAATCATAATCTATATCATTCCAAAAACCCCAAACCCTAATGGTTTGAATAATTGTAGAATAATACTCCATTGTAATATAATTTATAAAATTATATCCAAGTTTTTGGTCAATAGATTCAATTATATTATTCTTTCCATCACGGATATTAGTTAAGGTGTTTTTATTAAAAGAAGCAGCATTAGTAATAATATACTTGTTGCCTAATATTTATTCAAAAACTATTATAAAGATGTCAACATCAGAAATTGTGCTTTTAAAATAGATTTTAACAAATATTTTAACTCTATTAATTGGGGTTTCTCACTTGAGGTTTTGAAGGCTTTTAATTTTCCTTTTAAGTTTGTGAATCAGTTGGAGTTCTCATTAATGGTGAACATCTGATTCCTTTCAAGGTTTTAGAGGGCTAAAAAAGGGGATCCATTCTCACCTTACCCAATTTTTATGTACATGGAAACATTTTTAAGGATCACAAAGAAGAATGTTAACCTAGCTAGTCCATTCCACTTTCACTATAATTTCTTCAATTGTTTAACCATATTTTTTAGATGAAATTATTTTATTTGTCAGAGCTGATATGAACTCCATTAAGCTAATTTCAAACTCACTTGATAATTTCCAAAAGCTCTTAGGACTAGAGATTAAAAAGGCTAAAAAGAATGTTTACTTCTCTATATGAACTTAGGAACTAGTTAAAGCTATGGCTCAACTCTCTAGCCTTTATTTTTCTCACCCATTTTTTAATATCTCAATATCCTGATTATAGCCTCAAGGATATCCTATCATGAGTGTCAATCCTTATTTAATACTATTCAAAAGAGAGTTGACAGTTGGAAGAACATATGTATTTTTAGGATAGATAGACTAAAATTGGCAAAATCTATCCTATCCAACTTACAAGTTCGTTGGTGTTGTCAACTTTCAACTTTGTTTACCTATTAATAGTTCCAATGATAAGGTGAAATATATGGAGGCTAGCAAATCTAAGGAATATGGAAGGTTAGGGATTAGAGCAATAAAAAAAAAAGTTTCTCCTAGCTAAAAAATCTTGGAAACTATTTATGGACCAAGAATCACTTTGGGTTAAGTGGATTCATATACAATACTTAAAAGAGGTTATAGCTAGTGACAAGTTCCTCTCAAAGTTAACTCATATCGATCCCTAGTTCAAATGCTTAGACTAAGTGATAAGTTATCTTGTTTTATCAAGTATATAGTTAGAAACTTAGAATGCACATGTTTCTTCATCTTCTTCCTAATGCTTCCATCTTGAAGCTCAAAATTCCTAAATCTTACAAGGTCATCCTTAGTGACACTTGGCACTGACCACATCTATACCTAGATTTATTCATCTCCATGCCTATTTATAAAGTAGATTATAGCAAATTGAAGAAAGTCCCATGATTAAGGCATAATTCATATTTATTCACTAATAGAACATACGCATAAATTTTTAAGGACTCTCATCCTAAGATGTCTTTGTATGATCTAGTGTGGTCCTCCATAAATCTTCCTAAAGTTGCTTTTATTCTTTAGTTAGAAATTAAGGAAAACATTTAGCATAAGGATAAGTTATACTTAGGGTCATTTAACAACCAAATGTGTTCTGTGATATATGTCTAGAGAACCTTGATCACCTCTTCTTTAAATGTTCTTTTATCAAGGCCACTTAGAATATACTACTCTACTATTGTTTACTACATTATATGCTGGCCCTTAAAGAAAAATAGTTGCTTCCACTTGCTTTATTAAACATATAAACAAGGTGGAAGAATCTTGTTCAACCACTTGGTGTATTCTATATGGAGAGAAATGAACTATAAGATCTTCTATAAATACACCAAGGATGCCAACTCTTTCAGGTAGATGTCTTAAGTTAATTTAAGAGATATTTTTACTCTATAATTTATTCATATTCAAAATGCAAGTCCACAAGTCATTAGTTGACATAGCTTTCTCCTCTCAACTCCTCCACAAGTTATTAGTTTATATAAATTTCTCCTCTTAGCTCCCTTTAAAGAGTTGAGAACACTTTCTGCTAGTTAAGACAGCTGAAGTTACTTAGTTTAATTCCCTACAAGCTTTTAGCTAATTTCTTTAATGTATTTTGTTCTTGAGGTGAATTGGTATATGTTCCCAGTTTTGGTAGTTTCCACTAATATTCTAACACTCATAACTATTTCGATTTAATCTGTTTCTTTTTTCAGAAAGAAAAGACGGTTAGATTTATAAAACAACATGTATATCTTCTTCAGTAACATAAGTTTTCCATTTAAAAGTTTATATGTTTTAAAGTTATATAGTATCTTATAAAAATTCCTTTATCTGCTTTAAAATAAACTTTCTTAAGTTATTCTTACTATTCAAAATATAATACTTTCAACCAAATACTTTAAAATAACAACTCTTTGGTTTTTTTCATATGGCAAAGCTCATAAGGTATTTTATCATCATTCATCTTATATAGACTCTATTGCAAATGCAATTCCTATAGCCTCTACCTAAAAATACTTTTGGAGGTCCTATTTATTTATCATTGTTCTAGTAATGTCTTATAGTAATATCATTTTTTTAATTTTATCAAATACATTTATTTGAAGGGTTCTAAAAGTACAAAATTATGAAAAATGTAAAAATTTTCAAAACAAGATTCAAGCAATTCATTTTTAAATTAGCTAATATGATCACTTCTAATTAATGCAATATAGATTTCATCTTAACAAATAACTAAAGTTTTCATGTTTGCAAGGTAGAAATAATACCTGTGTAAATCTACTAAAGCCATCTACTATCACAAATGCATAACCTTTTCCACCTAGACAAGCAACTTTAGTGCAATCAAATAAACATATGTGAAGTAATTTCAAATATCTAATCAAGGTTACAAGATCTTGGTTTGTTTGTCCATTTGGTAAGCTCCACACACCTGGTCTTTTTCAAACTTGATTCTTACAAGTCTGCTAACAAGTTACTTGGAGTTAAATTTGGAGACGAGATCCATATTTGCATGTCTAAGGCTCCTATGCCAAATTCATAAATCTTCACTTATAGGCATTAGAAACTTCATATTTTGCTTAAATAGTTCATTAAGATCAACTTTATGAAATTTACCTTCTCTTTTAATTGAAAATATAATGCTATTATCATTGGCTCTAGAAATAATTTATAATCTTCTTTCAAACATACTTTGTAACCTTTGTCACATAGTTAGTTTATAATTATAAAACATGCTTTAATCCTTCTACTAAAAGCACATTGTCATTTGCATGATCTTCATTTACCAACTTTTTTTAATGCTAATTATCTTACCCGTGACACTATTCCAAAAGTGAAAATCCTTTATCTTTATTTGTTAAAAATTAGGATGCATCATCGATTTTGTGCTTTAAGCATCCACTATCATCTATCCATGTACCATTTATTACTATTTTTCTTCGAGACCTACAAAAAAATTAATGTTCCTTAGGTACCCAAATAAACTTAGGTTCTTGATTGTTAGTATTTTTCTTTTAAACTCAAATTTTAAAGAATTTACTTGACATTCTTTGTTTGAGAAATATTGATAAAAAATTTCCAAAAAAATGAAATATCAATGCTATATGAATTTTCTATAGAAGTGAGGACTAAAGTTTTTTTTTTCATAAATGCGCTTCTTTGAATGTCATAAGGGTTGTGTATTTTCTTAGGATGATTGTGATATTTTTGAAAACATATTTCTTTGGTTGTTTGGATGCCTATGATTAATGTGAGCATGTGTGTTGGATCCCGCTTTTAGGATTTTTATATTTTTATTTTATTTTATTTATTTTATTAAATTATCATGCATGAAAATAGATTAGAATTTATGAATTAGGAATTTTGGAGTCTAATATGATATATTATAAATTTTGTATGGTGGTATGAATTAAAAGAAAGAATTAAAATAAAGTGAAGGAGTTAATAGGAATTTCCTAATAAAGAAAGGGTAAATTGGTAAAAACACAAGAAAGTTGTCTTAAATGAATAAGACAAAGAGGAGGAGACGTGAGTTAAGGTGGTGTGAATTAAAAGAAGATGAAGAGAATAAAGAGAAGGAGAGTTATGGAAATTCTTTGATAAGGGAGGGTAAAATGGTAAAAACACAAAAAGTTGTAATAAATGAATAAGACAAAGAAGTAGAGAGTCGTGGGTTATAAGAAAAGAAGAGAAGAAGAGTCGTGAATTCACCTAGAGGGAGAGAAGAGGAAAACGAAGCAAGGAGAAGGAAGAAGAAAATAGCAAGGAAAAAGGAAGAAGAAAGAGTTTTAGCTAAATTTTTCTAGTGAGGTAAACCTTACTACTCTTTAGTTTTGATAGAAGAAAGAAGTA
>JANZXP010000194.1:18352069-18362243 GCA_027576715.1 Erythroxylum flavicans | reverse complement strand
TAGACATCAAAGAATAAGAATCCATCATCAAAATCATCAAACCCATAAATTTCATCAAGTGGGTTTCATAGTTATGGTAAAAGAAAATCAGAAACCCAATTCTAATTGGTAGAATCAAGTGTCGTGATCGATCCTTACCGTTTTGTATCAATTAATTGGCTTGATTCTCCTTCACTTTCTTGTCACAAAGCTTGAAAATTTTAAGAGGAGCTTCCATGGTGAATGTCGTAAGTGAGGGAGGAGGAAGAAGACAAGATTTTGTCTTATTTGTAGTTAGCTTCTTTTATAAGCCACTTTGTTCATTATTTACAAAAATGCACCTCTTGTATTGGTTCTTTCAAAATCCGCTTGTACAATTTCCTGTGACAACCGAAAAATGTCAAACATCATTAATTTGATGTCACCAAAAATTATAATTCACTGTCCTAGTTTTAATGACATTAGTCTCTACTGTACTAGATAAATCAGATACTGGGTGTTACAGTTCATCACGTGCACGTTGACCTAAAGTGTTCTCCCGGCTGCCCGCTTGTGGTACATGAGCTCCAAAAAATGGACTCATTCTATTCATAGTGTAAACTTCAGTTTTGCTATTCTGTTTTGTGGGATCCTCTTAAGCCATATTGTTGTATACTTTGTTTTGTTTTGCTAAGCTTGATTTATAATTGAATGCTTTGTTTGATGATTGTAAAATATAAGATATGGATTATATGACTGTAATTCATATTAAGTGTTCTGTGAACTGGATTGTGTATATAAATGTGCTTGGTTGTGTGTGTGTGGCTCATCATTGATGGCTATAAACGTATTTGCCACTGAGCTTCGCAGCTCACCCCCATCATTTTCTATTTCTCAGGTGCAAGAATCAGCAAATAAATAGTGAACCTTGCAAAAACTTTGGCAAATCTCTAAGAAGCTCATCTTTTGTAACTAAGTTAGTTCAAGTACCTTAGGTAGCTTTGAAATCAAGCATTCATGATTGTATTCTTGTATTATGATACTGTTTTGACTCTTAATATATAATTGAAGTTATGTATAAACGCTGCGTTGATTGAGAAATGAAACTTTGTTTCGTTTGCGAAATGACAGTAAGAATCGCAGAGTTTCTCTTTTGAATATATGCAAAAATTTCTTCGCTGCTAAGCGGCAATTGCGGTTAGTAAAATAATTGTTAGTTGTGTGATGGCTTTTGGATGGGGTTTTTTTAGTAAATTGTTTTAAAGGGAGTTTTGTATGTATGGTTTATGTTATTGGTTTCGGGTCTTGTGATACTGTGTAAGGTGTATATAGATAGTAGGGAAAAACAATAACAAAGGGGAAGAAATTGTGTTTTGAATCTTTAATGATTGAATTGTAATGATCCAGGCATAATTAGACAAAATTGTTGAAAGTTGTAGCTCTTTCTCTTAACTTTCTAACGACATAAAGTTTGAAATTTTTAGACTATGGGATTGAAAGTTATGAAGATTAGAAGTGGGTGTGCGCAGTAGGGTTGCACGATTGTGCAAAAGTTGCACTATTCATCGAATTGCATGATCGTGCAAATGCCTTTTTTGTTGGAAGCTCGCGATCGTGCATAAGCACAGCTGCGACTTCTGACTATCACACCCGTTACATTCTCACTTCTTTTCTTATTTGTTTGTTTATTTGTTTTTACTCCCACCAAGAATTTAATTCTTTTTATCTTGATGTTAGTTATATATATATATATAAGTCCCCCAATTTTGGCTCCTTGTTGCGACAAAATAAGAACTGAGTCTTGGGGCCAACATTAAGTGAGAGGTAAGAAAGTCTTAAATACTTTTGATGTTTCATACATTTCACTAATTATTGTTAAGTACAAATATTTAAACATGAAGACTAATTAGTGAAGTTAAAATTGTCATTATGATGAAAGTCAAATATTGTACTAGGAGAGTACCATACAATTGTTACAAAAAGTTAATAAACTGAATGCAGTACCCTTACGCCATTTATATACCTATATGCTAAATAAGATTGCAAAGTTGGTATCATAAATTTCTAATCTAAAGCAAGTTACTGTTTTCCAAAATTTGCATAAAAGAAATGATAGTTTATATCAACTATAATAATTGATAAGGCTTAACAAAAAATTCCTTTAATAAGATCAATAGGCTATTTTTGGTTCATACTTATCAAAATTGCACATAAATAGTAGCAGTAAAGAATAGAGTTAAAAGAATATATAAAACTTGAAACTACAATATAAAGTCAAAATCAAATGAAGAATTCATATATTACAAATATTTCAAGTTAATAATTAATTCAAATTAGCTTATCATGCTATCATACTTGGATAAGGACAACATATTAAAATATTTCAATATTTGAGAATATATTATCTATTGCTTTACTTTCAAAGAAACTTAATAACAAAATAATAAATAGAAAGGTTACGTTAAAACTTTACTTAAAATATGCCCTTAAACTTAAAATTAATATTTTGTTTCATTCTTATATATGATAAATGAAGATATAATATGGTATAATTTATAATTGTGTTGGAAACTAATTACGATCCAATCATAAACGTAGTGAAAAAAATAATTTTTAGAATTTCTTAATCAAAACTCTTTAATTAAATAGATCAAAAAATATGAATCATAAAAAAGGGTTGAAATGTACTTGATTTAGATTATTGCATAAATTTTTCTTCTCAAACTGTCAACCACAGGCTATCTATATCTCTAACCTTTAATGACATGCAAATAGCAAAGAAAAATAAGTTAACTTTTGAGAGGAGAAGTTAAGAGTGCTAACTCCCTTATTCCTTCCTCCTGTTTATAGAAGAAGACATAAAGAGTTTCTTTCTTATTAAAATTAAGCTTCCTAGTTATAATTAAATCTAACTTAGATTATAATTATAATTTAATTTTAATAAGAACAAATATCTCATATTTGATTCCTAAAATTTCTCAAATTTTAAAATTAAGTCTAGTTTGATTTTTCTCTTTCTAACTGTTCTTTTATGCGTAACCTGTTAGATTCCTAATATATTAGCAATATTTATAATTATAATTCTAATAGAATATATAAAGATAAGGAGTCACTTTAATTAATTATAATTAATTATGTCACAAAAGCTATAACCAACCAATTAGCTTTAGTGTATACATCAACAATCTCCTATTTGTACTAAGCCAATCACTTAAGTACTTTATGCCATATCCCTGTATGATGATCATGCCACTGCTATTATAGTGGTTTAGTTGGAGAATTCTACAAGAGTCTCCATACTGAGAACTTGATTAAATCTTACAACTCTCACCTTAATTATCATTATAATTAATGGAAAGTACCTAAATACAAACTTAAATCTTTAATGAGACCTTAGCTCCTTTCATATGTAAAATGATGATAAGTGTAAATTATAGCATGTTTTATAGTTGTTAGAGTGTGTTTTTATTGTTTTCTTAATCATGTGTTTAGGACCTATATTTATATTCTTTTTAGTGTTTTTGTATGTTCTGTTTGATTGATTATTGTTTAAGGCAAGATTTTGATCTTAATTATATATTTCAATGATTGTTTGATATGTTTGGTGACGAATGGAGACAAGAAAAAGTGAAGAAAAAGCTGGACAAAAAATTCTAGCCATGAACAATCATGTAATAAGGAAGCAGCAAGTTGGACATCTCTAACACAATCATGCCAGAGGGTTGGAGCAATCCCATACCCGATCGTGCATGGTTTTTTCTAGGTTGCAAGTTTTTTTTAATACTTCTGACATTTTGGGCTATTTTTGGAAGAGATAAACGTGGACAAAACCTATTAAAAACCTTAGAAGATCCAAGAGTATATAAAGAAATTTAAAACACCACTTGAAAACTGTATAAACATGATTAAAGAAGATCAAAAGAGAAGAATTCTTAAGAACAAGGATGTAGATTTTCCAGCAAGGTAATGAAGACAAGACTTTTAGATTTCATTCTCTACTCTTTTCTTATGTTCTTGTTGTTTTTAGATGTTACTGATTATTAAAATTAGATATTTAATAACATATATTTGTTGTTAGGTGTTAATGATGATTAAAATTAGATATTTAATCATAACTATGGATTGCTAAATTATGTTTTATGAAATTCTCTTGAATTATTTGTCAAACATTACATTATTGAATGAATGAATATGCTTGTGATATTTATTGTTTTCTATTCAATTTGAATTGAAAATTGGATTCGATCATTTGTGTTGTGCCCTATAGCGAGAGTTGATACCTTAATAGACCTATAAAAATCAAATTTATAGGAAATTGAAGAGAGATTTTAGTTTTCTATTAGTTATTTATAGGATTGCTTCAAATCCAGTTGCATAGTTAGAAAGAGTTTTGACAAATTAAGAGATCACAATTCAATTTCTGTCTATTTAATTATGATTACTTTATTAGATCTTGAGCGATTGTAATAATAACTATAGAATATCTAAGATCAAGTGTGATTAAATCAAGAAGGTAAAGTGAAAACAAATAAGGATAAAAGTAATTCTTAACTTTCATCGTTAATTAATCAATTAATTTTACTATTACTTAGTTATTAATCCTTTGTTTTTAGTTTAATTCTTAATTACTCATCTTATCGTTTACTTTTAAAAAATTTTTACAAGAATTGATGGGTAACTATTACAATCCTTATTGGATGATGTCTTAGTATAACTTACGATCATTATACTTGTAGATAAGAAAGTTCTGAATAAAAACTTCAACAAATGGCTCTAACACTCTACAATAAATTACTATTTCAATAATGTAAGGAACTATATCAAGTTTATTAAAGAACTTATTGATCTAAATAGCCATTTCCTCTAAATGAAAGATGTATTATGGCTTAATTAGCAATGATGCTATATTAGAACCTTTCCAATCTCAATATAATATTGTTAAAGATTTACTATGGCTTAATTAGCAATGATGCTATATTGGAACCTTTCCAATCTCAATATAATATTATCCTAAGTAAATATACATTAACTAGGATTTACTTCTAAAGTTAATATCCATATAAAATTGAACTTAAATATTCACTTATATATAGAATAATGGATATCTTTCATTGTACACAAGTATTAAACATCTCAAATAATAAACACTTTTAGTATACTATCTATTTATTAGACTAAAATAGGTAAACTACTTTTGTATCATCTCTATAGGTCTAATTCCCATAATTAAGTTGCTAAGAGTTGTTCTTGGGCTATCATATTTTTAATAACTGAAATTATGAATTTTGTTCTCTATGAGCAACATGTCTCTACATACTCTTATTAATAAATGCAAATATACTTCCACTAACCTTCTTAGAGACATGTTATATTCACAATCATTCAAAAACAAAATTTTTGAAATCATCATGAAAATGAATCTTTTAATGTCTTGGAGCCTTTTGACTATAAAGCAAATGTATAAATAAAGACACTAATTTCTAATTAGGATGTACTGCTATAAGATTTGAACTTCTTCAATCCTTATTTTATTCCCGCTACTTATCTTAAGAACCATTCTCCTATAAGTATTTATTTTAACAAACATTTTGTTTATTGGGATTTGAAGATTATATCCAAACTTTTATATCACATAACCTTTTATTATCCGAATTTTTTTATAAAATTATAGATTAAGGTCTTTCTATCCAGTGTAGGTAGCTGCATCTTCACAGACATGTCTATTTCACCAAGCCTCTCTCCGAGACAGTGCCCAAATTGTTACGCCTTTCGCACCAATCGAAAATTATCTTTTCAAATCTTACCATTTTATATCTATTATGAAATTTTACTAATTGATTTAGCTAGAATTTTCAAAATTAAATTGTTTTATTATGCTTATTTAAAGAAGAAATAAATATTGAACAGTACAGTAACTCATATTGCATTTTTCTCCTGACATAAATCTATACTATTATGTAATTTAATTATGGAGTTATTCACTGAAGAATTTCAATCCTCATAGATAAGCAAAAAAAAATTTCACTATATTGATCTGATTGAAGTGCTTTGACATTCTCAATGCTTAATTTCTACGTTGATTTAAATAATTTGAACTTTTCGAAAATGTAAATCAATATTTAATTTAATTCTCATGACTATATCACATAAAGTCATTTGTAAACTAATATAGTCTATGTTTATGCTTTTAGTGGGGTAATTTGAGAGGAACAATTCCTTATGAAAATATAATCAAATTAAACAATCAAAGGAGGCTCTAATACCATAATCAGAAAACTAACAATTATCTAATTAGAGACATAGTAGAAAAATAATTTTTCCAATTTCTCGATTGGATCTCTTTAATTTATTGACTTGAAAAATAGAAATCATAAATAAAAAGGTTGAAATGTATGTAATTTGAATTCCTATATGAATTTTTCTTCTCAAACTATCAACCAGAAGCTGTATTGTAACCGACCTCTAACGATATTTATAGAGCATAAGAAAAGAACTCAATTATTGAAAGAAGGCAGTAGTGCAAGCTCCTCTTTCTTATTAACATTAAAATTTGTAATTATAGTTATATTCTAACTCTAATTATAATTATATTCTAACTCTAATTATAATTAGAATTTAATTTTGATAAAGATCAAATATTTCATATTTTATTCTTGAAGTTTTTCAAACTTGTCAATTAAATCCAACTTGATTTTTTTCTTTTTTAACTACTCTTTTATGGGTGACCCTTTAGGTTCCTAATATATTAGTAATGATTATAAATTATGAATATAATTCATAATTAGAATTAGATAAATTAAAACTTCTTTTAGTTTATCTTTCTCTAATTAAATAATTTATAATTGTAGATTAAGATTAACATCTAGTAACATGTTATAACCACCCAAATATTAGGAATGCTAAAGCGATTTAACTTAACTTGTCGTTTTATGGTAATAACGTGTAATCTAGTCCTTTCATCATATAATATTCTTACTGGATCTAAAGTATGAATTTATTGTTTACTCTTTTAAATCTAATCATGTTTGTTATTGTGAATTAGTAATTTATTTGTAATTGTTATTTAAAAATATCTTTTGAAATCTCAATTCACTCTTACAGCCAGAGAATTTCTTAAGTCACTACTAATTAGGAATAGTGGAACATTCTCTCTAATTACTTTAGAGTTATGAATCATGTGTTGATTTATTTAATTATCTCTGTATAGTTCACATCATATCCAAGTAATAACTATTGAGCTACCCTAAATAAAATAGGTCATAAGTAGCATTAAGATATTGTAATTCTCACATGAGATATTTTGGTAATCTTAAGTCTAATAATCAATTATATAACCATCATAATGAGGGAATCTATAGATACATAAGTAATATTCCATTTGAGATCCTCATAATGAGGTTAGTTTTGTGAACTTATTCTCTAGTAAGAATCAAACATTTATTTAAGTCTCTCCATATTTTAATTTGTGAGATTAATTACTTTTTTATAAGAAAGAAACATGGTGAGTTAGTTTTCTATTTGATCAATATCTAGTATTGATAAAACTACAACTGGAAACAATTTATGAATAATATATAAATGCAAATTGAATCTTATTTTGATCTTATAATAATCTAAATTGCATAGTAATTGTTCTAAGGATTTTATCTTTAGTGTTAAAACAATGAAAATACATAAAGATAAAGAGTTCCTCTGATTAGTTATATTTAAAATCTTTAACCAATGGATTCGCTGTATAACATACATCATCAATCTCCCATTTGCACTAAGCTGCTCACTTAAGTATTTTATACCATATCTCCATATGATGATATTTCTTTAAAGGGCATCATAATTTATCCGTATTTTTAATTTCAAAGATAAAAGTTAATGATTTAAAGTATGGCTGTCAAATTTAGATTTTTAATATTTAAATAATAAAATTATATTTAAAAAATTAAATAAATTATATAATAAAACATAAAATTTAGTTATTTTAGTCTAATTTAGTTTGAAACATTTTACTGCAATTTTGCTCGATTTTTTATTTAAATATTATAAAATATATAAAATTGTACCAAATTAAATTAAAAGGTACAATTCTAAGGTTAATGATTTTGTTTGATTATGAATTTTTTGCTTTAATTCTTTTAGTTCAATTAAGGATATCTAGGATCCATGGATGACCCCTACTAGAAAATATAATATCCTTGCAAATAAAAAATAAATCACATAACTTCTTTATAACTCATATTTAGTTGCTTGAGTACTTTTTAGATTAGAATTTTCTTATTTACATCATTAACGTTTAATGACGATCACAATCTTTAAAGTTCATGAATGAGTCATGGAAAGTATTTGTAGTTGCATATAGTACTAAAGGCTTATCCATTTTTAAAGCCCTTTTAAAAGGAAATATCTCAACAACATACATAACTTCTTTGTATTAGACAAATTCTTTAAAATTTTTCAAATTTAATGGTTTATCCAATGTAATGTGGTTTCTTTTAGTCCTAATAAGTTCTCAGTTTCTTCTTTGAATTTTTTTGATAATTTTGTTCACTAGAATAATTATATTATTAAAAAAAGAAAACTAGACAAAACCTCTATTATAATAACAAATGAGTTATTAACCATTCAAGATTAATCTAATGTAAGTGATATTGTAATGCAAAATTCAAGTTCTATTTAAAATATTTACTAATTATCAAGTATTATATAAATGAGCATGCCTAATTTATTTAAAAAATGTGTAGCCCTAAAAAGAATCACAAGGCTTATTTGATTGGTAGCAATAACACTAAAACACCATGAGACTATGATTCCAAAGAGATTGGATATAATATCCATATTAAGTTACATAAGATGATTTAGTTAACTTATATATCCTACATAATTTTATATTAGTAAATTTTAAAAATTTTAAAATATTTCCAGTTTTATATAAGATTTGTCCTTTCTTAACAAATACAAAACTTTTTGGTAAGTTATTAAACATTCAATCTTCTTTAATAAGTTTTTCCAAAGTTGAATTGAATTAATAAGGAAACCTAAAAGGGTTATAATGGTGATCGTATGATTAATTTGTTTTAACCACAAGTGCATAATGTAACCAAAGAAAGCTTAAAACTATCCCAATTTGGGCTCATTTCCACAATAAATCTTTAAAGTATTAGAGCTATTAAACTAAACTACCTAATAAGCTCTATTTGGAAGTTTTTTTTTATGAATGAGAACACAAATACTTTAGGGAGAATTAGTTATGCCAATATTTTTATTAGTACTAAAATCAATAAGGTACTTCTTGATACACTCAAGTTCTATATATTTTATGTTTATGGTAACTTGGAGTAGTTTTCCATCATAGTCACTTACCCTTAAAGGCCACAAGGTAAAGGTAAATTAGAATGAAAACTAATAGGAAAACAACTTGAGAGAGGTGATCATGATAAGCTAATGGACAAGGAAAGGAATAAGATTGTGTCTTAACTTAATGGAATTAGCAATGGGTTAGAAGAAACATTGCAAAGGAAAATAGAAGATACCTTAACTATTATGGAAACTTTAAATAATGATTTTCATTTGTACAATGGAATGGAATCACCAGTTAATGATAAGGACATTCCAAGGAGAACTGGTAGTGGCCATTCTATATCTCAAGAAGCTCAATAATATGGAACTATGGCATCAGGGAATCAAGATTTTAAAAATAACCTTGGAAAAATCCAAGTGGCTAAAGATGTAGCACCTATCAGAAAACCCTAAGCTGAAGTGACTAGCTAGCTAAAACCTTTACTTTAGTGTTCAGAAGATTACGAAGGAAGAAAGCTAAAGCAACCAAGACTCCTAAATATCCTGAATTTGAGTCCTACCTTAGGATGTTAAGGCTTTAAATAGAACCTTGACTTTAGTGTTCAGAAGATTAGGAAGGAAGAAAGCTAAAGCAACCAAGACTCAGTTCCCAGTTTGTGAGCACTATGAAAAGAGGCATGGTGGTAAGTGTTGGCGATTGACTAGAGCTTCCCTCAAATGCGGCTCCATGGACCACCAGATCAGAGATTGCCTGGTTACTTTGGGAGCTCAGTCTACTGTTAGTGGGCGATCTAGGAGTAACACCACAGTCCAGCAGAGTCGAGGTAGTGGATCTGGACAGAGGAGCCATGGTAGAGGCAGAGGTAGAGCTGGGAGTTCAGTTGTGAGGACTGAGGGACGGGGCAGCTGACCACAGTCCCAGGCC
>JANZXP010000194.1:18315988-18330039 GCA_027576715.1 Erythroxylum flavicans | reverse complement strand
GTTTCTTGTTAAGTTAGAACACTTACTTGTACAACAAACTAGCCAAGTTCAAGGTCACATAGACCTGAACTAGAAACTAACTAACCATAATTGCAAAGCAGTTGGATTTCTGAGACTTGTAGCAACTTAGCTTATAAATTAGGATGGACATGTCTTTGCAAACATCTCCATCCAAAACAAGGCAACAAAATAGAATTATATAAGTGCATTACATATCAAATGAAAATATGCAGCAATAGCATGATCGTATACAAGCTTTAAGAGTATGTGCAATGTATATTAAAAAGTTGAATAATCTCTAACATTAAACAAGTACTCCATCAAATACAAGGTTTAAAAGCTTAAACATAACCTAGCTAACTGAGAGTCTTCAACAGAGTCCAAAACTTCAAAATCATTTCACCAAATCTGCATCACAAAGAATGCAACACATGCATTAAAAATTTAGGGCATTAGATAAAATCTAACACATTTGAAAGAAAACAAAAATAAAAACTCTAAACTTTAAAAAATGCTAAATGACTTACCCAATCTGCCAATCAGTCAATCCCCTTTAGGCCCTAGCAAACGTATAAAGAACAAAATCAAGACAAACTCTCACAAGTCACACCAACTCCTTTCACTAGGATGATGAGAAAAAAAGAAGAGAAGTTGAAGAAGACGAAGAAGATGGCAAAGAAGAAGGTCAGAGAAGAGTTAGGGATTTAAGGTTTTAGTTGAAGGGGCTTTCAAATCGAGAGAAAGAAGAGAGCTCGAGATGAGAGGGTGAGCCAGAAAGAAGAGAGCTCGACATGAGAGGGTGAGTCTTGGAGAAGAGAGTTGGAGATGAGAGAGTGAGGCTCAAAGAAGAGCCCAGAGAGTTTGAGAACGAGAGTGAGACTGAGAGCGAGAGAGAGATCGAGAGGATAAGATAGAGAAAATAGAAGCGGCGGGCATGAGTTGTGAGAAGGTAAAAATATTACCTTATATACTTAGGGTTAGATGTATAAAAAAATATAAAATTGTTTTGTTTTTACTTGATCGGTTTGGTTCAGGTTGGTTTGGTTAAAAATTTTATCTACACCGCACCCGAACTGATATAGTCAATTTTCTTAATATCCAAAACCGAACATACCATCGCACCACTCCACACCAACCCATTTCGGTCAGTTTTTTCAGTTTTCGGGTCGGTTTGGTTTTTTCGAATTTTTTCCAGTCCTAGTTGGAAATGTGAATTGTTGGGAATTTTTGTAATTTGAAATTATTTTATGCATATTTTGTGATTGTTGGAAATGTGAGTTTTGGGAATTGTTGAAATTGAAAATAGTTTTATGCATGTTTTGTGATTGTTGGAAATGTGAATTGTTGGGAATTGTTGGGACAAATATGTTATTATCATTATTATCATTACTATTTTCGATATAATTTCTTATAATTTTCTAATAATTAAATTTATTGTTTACTAGGAGTCTTAATAGTACAAGTAGTTTAACTAATCCAATTCCATTAATAACATCGATCTTTTGGTAGATTGGGTTTCTGAAGAACCGAATTTGGTAGATGTTAATGAATTGGAAGATAATCTTAAATGGGAAAGCATTGACATGTCATTTGGTGCATTAAATTTGAATAATAATGATGATAAAACTCCTCTTAATGATGAGGATTTTGTACCAAATGATAACTGGGTTAGTGCAGTTATACAGGATATCCTCTCGTTGATGATTGAATTTCGTTCCAGGTTATTTTTTTCTCTTCTTTTAATTTTACTTATATTTGATTTTTATCAGTTTATGTTAAATTCTACATATGTGATGTAATTATAAATATTTTTGTTTCAGGTTTAACATTAACTTCATTATTTCCTCGTCATGATGAGATTATAATAGTTAAGGATATTTATTGTTCTTTTTATTGAATGTTTTGATGTAATTATTATTTATTAAAATGATGAAATTGTATTAGTGTAATATTTTAAATACTTTGTATTGTTCTTAATTTTATATTTGTATTATGATAATTTTCTTTTTTCATATTAATTGTAGTTATTATTTATATGTGAAATATTTAAAAATTCTTGTTGTTTCATGTTAATTGTTATTATTATTTATTATTATGATTTTTGGAAACATGGTTGATGTAAACTTGTAAAGTATGCAGTACAACTGTACAATATACCAATAGACTATTTTGCAAATTTTATAAAATTTCAGGGACTATTTCATAAGTTTAAAAAATTACCTAAAACGGTACCTGGTATTGACCGATATCGGTACAGTATCGTACAAAAATCCAATTTGGTACCAAGTGTGGTACGGTATTTGCAACTTTGGATATTATAGGTACAAAATAAATAAAAATCTATTAAAGAAAATAGAGTTATCTTCGATGGGTTGGAGCAATTGTTGTAGCTAGAATGATCTGGCTTAGATTTGGTAGTTAAATAATTTCAATTATCATAAAATACTATTAACAATTTTGATAGAATTGGACTTGTCATATCTCTATTTTAAAGGTGAGGAAATGTGTATTATTTAAATCACTTGGTATTATGTTATTGCGTGGAAATAACATATCAAATTTGAACAAGTTGTTAAATTATTGTGCAATAATCAAGTTTTTGGTCAACTAAAATTTAAATTATTCTAAAATCTTCACCTAAGTCTCACATACCTCTTTAATGCTCCCATTTGGTAACCAATAAAGAAGAAGATAGTGAGAAAATTTCCTAATTTTTTCTTATTTTGTTATTGGGAATAAATAAGATAAGGAATGACAAATCTAGAATGGATTTTAAATAATCTTAAATTTTTATTTTTAAGAAAGGTGTGAGTAGCACTTGGAAACAAATATTAGGAATAATGAATAAAGCGCATAAGAATCAAAATAAAATTTCCTCTCGTATTTGTTCAATATAACTTCTCTCTTTTCTCTCTTCTTCTTTGTGTTTCTTCTCAACTAAACCTCTCTATTCTATCTTCCTCTCAACCTGTCTCTCTAGGTTAGTTTTTATGGTTCTAAACTTCTTTTAATCTTTTTTTTCTTTTTTCAATAAATTTGTGTTTGGTGTACTATTGTTTACTTGGATTATTATATTAGTTATTGCACGATGATTCAAATTATTTTTTAGTATGAATTACACAAACCTAATTTCAGGTTCTACCTCATTTTTATTTTAAAGAATTTAATTGAATCGTATAAATTACTTGAAAGTTTTTATATAGAAATATATTGATACGATTTTGTGTAGAAATATGTTGATACGATGAAATTTTGTAAAAGCCAATAACCCTTTTTAGCCAATACACCCCTCTATATAATTTCTAGAAAAAGATACTACTTCACTGATACGATAACACGTATTCTGCAATTTTTGTCTTAGTAATTTTAGTACTCATTCTTTTTAGTTAATTTTGAAATATCTACTATCATAAACTACCTGATGTAATCTTTGTTTCTGTCGAAATCTTTCATCTAGTAGGTTGAGTTTATGAAATGTACTTCTCTGCTTAAATGACTTATACACCCAATTGTCAACTATGTCTAAGATTATAATCTTTTTACATTATTAAGTAGATGTACTTGAAATGGATAATTGTTTGTATGAGTACCTTGTCTCTATTTAAATTAACCATTGGTATCCCCTACATTGATAAAATTTGAGTTCATACACTCATTTTTCTTCTTGTTGTTTAGAAGCATTGTTAGAATGGTTCTCCAACATAATAACTAATAATGTGTCTCAACATTATAATGTGCCTTGTGGAATGGTGCACCTCGGAATATAGGCTTGGATGTGTTTAATTGATATCACATAAATAGTGCTACAAACCAAGGTATAAACTATTTGGATAAGGAATTCTTTTGTACCACCTTTTGCATTTCATATTTTAGAGAACAAATTCAAACAAACAATAACAATTCATACATTAATAATTGAAATATCCATCACAAAATATATCCATAACCCTAACAAAATATTTAACTATAAAACATCTTTAAAAAGTTAAAATTAAAATATTAAATAAAAAATAAGAGAAAGAAAGAACTAGAAAAATTATCATGATTCTCTTATAATCTTGCTCTAAATCCCTCCTTGATGTTAAGAAAATCTAGAATTAATAAATTAATGACAAAGGAAGTTGCCACATGCCTCTAAAGTAAGCATTTATAAAGAGGGTCTATACAATAAAGTTTTAAAGTACTTAAAATTGTGTTACTACATCCTTAGATTGTATATTATGAGAATTGGTGCTGGACCAACTTCCACACCAGAACTAGTTCTATTATGGAATTTTAGTTGTCTCGAATTCTTAGTTGTTTCAAATTTGTGTATAATTAATGATGCTTCCTGGCCTGGTTTGACACCTATCTAGCATTTTCCACTAAATTCTCTAATTTCAACATCTTTGAACTCAATTTAGTCTTTGACGCCTTTTACAAATTATTTTCCATCTTGTTAGCTTTTAAATAACTCCAATATCTCCTCGATCATACAACTATGGAGAAAGTTACACTCAAATATTAGATTTCTCCTTCAATTTTATCACTATAAGAAATGAACTAAATATATAAAAACATTATATAATTTATATAAACATGTTATAACATACTAAATTATAATTAATTTAACCTATAAACATGCATAAATATAGACTTATTAAAAGACTCGTTAACTAACTTCTAAATATATGAGTAAGTCTTCATTTGTATAGGTAAATCTAGCACGTATCATTTACCCTTTCTGTTAGACACCCCGATATTGCTTAAATACCCCTTCTCAATTGTCATTGTGCTTAGTAAAAGTAATTAAAGTCGATATCATCCAATTGAACCTCTCCATCTTTGTTTTGATATTTTTTTCACCATGATATTAACTTGCTTATCCCTCACTTTTCATATTGAGCATTCATAAGCATAGTACCCCTTACTAATGAAGCTAGCAACATCTTTCAGTTACTTCTTAGGCTTGGAAACTCTGATACCTTCCTATTTCCTTTCTTTATACAAATATGAGCAACGCCATTCTTTTTAACATCATTGTTACCCCCAACTAGTAGTGGCATTTTGCACTTGACTAAGGCATAGTCAATAATTACAACATTAAGGAGGTCCTTCACATTTAGCCTATATAACTTCACTTGTGCCTAACCTTTTAAGCAAGAAATGAAGTTAAACAAATTATCCTCATTGTATAGTTATGTAAGTCTAACATCAAAGTGTTAAATGCCTCCTATATTCCCTTATTGAGTTATCTTATATTAGGCATTTTAGGCCTACCTTGCTAGTTAAAAAGTATTGTTAAATAGGAACTAGTCTATTAGCTCCTTATTTAATTTCTTCCCAATATTAATAAGAGATCTATTGGCATTGACCTTATTAGAGGTTTTCTTATCCACTAATTAGCTAGCAAAGAACTAGTCTATTAGCTTTTATTTAATTTTTTCTTAATAGTAATAAGAGATGTATTTGCATTCACATCATTAAGGGTTTTGTTATTCACCATAATTTTATATCACCATCCGTTTACATAATTTTGATCAAGAATTTTACTAAATCAAAATAATTGGTAGTACAATATTGGTCTATATCTCACAAGAAAATTTTAAGTATATTGGTTCTCTGTTTGTTATTGAAAACATAGAGCTCTCTCACTAAAGTGTCTTCCTATTAAACATCACTTTTATTCATTGTCATCACACATCTAAACATCACCAATCATATATCATCTTATCACGAGTTTTGAGATACTCTTAAGTGTCAGTTAAGTTATTTGAAGCTTTATCACTAAAACTTCAAATGTATACAACAATAAAGTGATACCTTCATTTGTCAGGGTTAGAAGATTATTACAAATGTTTTTATATGCCTTAAATGAAATTATGATTGTCTATGACATATTTTGTGATTAAAAAATAGAGTTGCCACTCTACCTTGTTAAAAAAAAGATAGAGAAAAATCTAAAGGAAAAAATAATTATGAGTCTTAAATTGAGAATAAAAGTTTAACTTTCAATTATATAATTAGAGAGATGTTTGGCACTCCATCTTTCCCATCTAAACTATTACCTAGGTCATTAATGATTTTAAAAATATAGGGATAAAGAATTGGAATGATTTTGGGTATGTATCTAAGAAACATGTTAAAGAAGAGAATATATTTAAACACCTAAGAGTTTACAAATTTACCTTTGGCTTAAAAATATGGATGGAATTCCTATAATATGTTTAAAGGTTTGAATAAGATAGTGCCTAAATGTAGGTTGTAAGGCTTGAAAATATATAAAATGTCTAGAGATAAGTTAGGACTTGAAATTAAAATGAAATGTCTAAAGCTAGGTCCTAGGGTTTGGAATTAAGATAAAATGCCTAAAGTTAAGTCTTAAGTCTTAAAATAGAGATACAATGTCAGCAATGGGTCTGAAGTTAAAATGATAATAAAATAACTAGAGTGATTATTAGGAACTTTAATTAATAAAAAATATATAGAATGAGTTTTAGGAGTTAAAATGAAGATAACATGCCTAGAATGAGTCTTATGACTTTAAAATGAAGATAAAATTCCTATAATGGTTCTTAAAGGTTTAAATTGAAGATAAAATACTTAGAATGACTCTTAAGCTTTAAAATGAAGATAAAATGTCTATAATAACACGCTTTAAAATGAATATAAAATGATTAAAAATAAGTTTTTAAGATTTCTATAATGAAGATAAAGTTCTTAGAATGACTCTTAAGGCTTTAAAATGTAGATAAAAAATGAGTCTTAAAGTTTTACATGAAGATAAAATACCTAAAATTTTGTTTTAGAGCTTGAAATGAATATAAATGCAGAGAATGGGCCTTATGACCTTAAAAATATAATGGTTATAATGGGTTTTAGGGCTTAAAAAAGATAAAAATGCCTAGAATGGGTCTTAACTCTTGCAAAATAAGATACAAATGACTAAACTAGGTCATAGGGCTTAAAGAAATTTTAAATTTTGATTTAGAAATTAGGAAAGCCTAGATTTTATTGACTCGGTACATAGGGCTTTGGTTAATTATTTAACCTGCGTCAATTGAAATCAAGTTTTAGCTTGGATATGATTTCTTCTAAATAAATTAGGCTTTTCATTTTGTTTTTATAACCTCCTTTATTAATATAACGCACCACTTCCACCAGGCACACGCTCGAATATTCGGCAGACATTCGAGAACATACCTTATGAAAGTGACATGTTAGAGCAATCACTTTAACTTATTTTGGCATCATACATATAACACAATTATTCAAAAGCTCAATTCCTCATTCCATTTATAAAACATAGTTTACATTGTAGCATTTCATTACATAATCCATATATAAAATATCAAAAATATATAAGAGTTTACTACTCTTTTACAATATTCTATATGAATGAGGAACTATGCAAAAACATTATATCTAAACTCCTCAGTATCAACTTACCAACCTTTGTGCCATTCTTGAGTCCAAAATCGATAGAACTAGACTTATACTAGTTTTCCTTAGGAACTATATCTCCCTCGTACCTGAAAAATCAACATTTGCAATTTTGATGAGTTTTACGAACTTAGTGGGTGAACTATTCTCGATGTGCTCACTCATAACAAATCACAAGGACAATACATATTCAATTGCACAATATACTTCATCTCAAATATACATCATGAACATCTCACACATTTCACATACTCATTTCATAATAATCTGATCATTTTCTCATTCATTCATAACATCACAATTTAGTAAATTCATGTAATCTTTCACATAATACATGTATGTGTACAAACACAAATGCACATATGACTTACTTTCATTGTTACTTTGTTGTGACTGAGGGCCTTTTTAAATGTCCCATATCCATTGTGGATACTGGGCTCATTAATAACTATCCTGTATCTATTGTAGATATCGGGCTCATTTTAATACTCAGCCTGTGACTCTTTATTGCACATTTATAAGCTTTAAGCTCTTTTTCACTAGTCACTCTGGTCACAACTCTTTTATTTGATCATGCATTTCAATGTAATGAGATGCATCAATTCACATTATATGCAATCAATCACTTTCATTCATTATGCACAGTCACTTTCACATTTTCATTGGATCCAAGTCTGACATTCAACATTTTTGTTGAGTACACTTATTTTTTCCGATTCACATTCAATTATAAACACTTCCAATGCAATCTCAATTATCAAACTCCTTGGACCATCAATGTCTGGAATTATCACATTCACAAAAATATTAGTTTAATAATTGAAATTTAATCAAATACAATCAATCATAGTGAGAAACATCTAGTTTCACTCACGGTAAACTCCAAATAGCTATTACCTTAATGAACTGGCAATGTCTGGATGTTGGCGTTTGACTTAAACGTCTGAATCATGCAATACATAACTAATTTGATCATTCACATAAGTATTCGATCATACACATATGTATATGTGTTATGTACAATGTATGCTCAATTTTACTTTTTCGGGTATGTGCCCTTAATCATAAGTCTTGGTCATTCAAACATTATAACTTGTATACGTCTAGGTTGCACTTAGGTTTATACCCCAAATATACTTGATTATTCTAATTTCATCAATCAATCATTCATCAATGTTATTTTAGTATTATATGATCACATAATATCCTAGTTCTCATTCATTCTTACGTAATTCACATTATTCATCTCCTTTGAATCACATTAGCATTCCTAAGAACACTTTTATTCCATTAATGACTCTAAATATCCGGATTTCATATACATTGATATAATCAATTCATTCCCAAGTTTAAACATCAATTATCAACCTAAAGATATCAAGCTCTTTAATCAATTAATCAACCTCAAACTAGGTTCATTTCAAGCCTCAATCAAGTCTAAATACACCAATCTTGAGTGACTTATCCTTAGTTAGTTCAACAATTACACAAAACTAAAATTAGCACTTTAGAGCCTTGCCCACGATTTTGGGGGACCTTCCTCTGATTGTGACAGAAGCTAGTGTAACTAGCCATCTTCGTGGGATGAGTGCCATGATCATGCACTATCCATTTTCCCTAATTCTCCACGAATTTCACCTACTTAGAAACATCACTAACACTTTAAATCTTCTAGAATTCACGTTCATTTATGCAATCTCATTTTATGCTAATCTAACTACCATATTAGTTACATTAAATCCCACAAAAATCTACTCATTTGCTTCATTACCACTCACTTAATCCCATCATACATATAATCCTAACTTTTCTAGATTTTAACTCTTTCATAATACTCCTAACACATCTTATGCATAGTTCATCATTTCTACTTCATTTCCTCTTTATTCTCACCTCAGTTCCATCTTAAAAACATCCATAAAACAACTCATAACCTATTGTTGATCATTTATACCAAAAACAGAACATAAAATGCATCCATACATTCATCAATTTACAACACACTTTTAACTCCATTAACACCTTTAATCTATCTCTAAACTATCATCATAAACATTTCATTTAATCAAGCCATGAAGAACAAGATCTTACTTACTTGTTTAACTCCAAAGTTCTTCAAATCACCAAGAAACCCTAGCTTCTCCACTTACACAATAATCACCATTCCAAGAGCAAAAATGAAAATAGAAATGGGTTTCATCTTTAAGAAGAAGACATCATAATTTTTTTGGAGAAACAAAGTGAAGGAGTTTAGGAAAATCAAAGATCGCGAGGGTTGGTGAGTGTGTTGTAGATGGGAGAAGAAAGAAAAAGAAGAAAACGTGTAACAAGAGTAGAAATGAAAGACAAGAAATGATCTTTCAAGAGTGTAAATATCATGGGTTAATGCTTGGTGAATAATTCTTGGTGAGTGTCATGACACATGTCATAACACTTAACCACTTAAATAATATAATACTTGCATTTTACTTAGGCTACTAATATCACTTAATAACTAGTCCATTGTCACTCAATCTCTAAGCCAATTATCACCTAATTTTCTATACGACTTGTCAATAAATCCTAATGCCAGGTGTCAATTATTTCTACTACCATTTTTCAACTATTTCTAATATCATGTATCAATTTATCTTACTACTTGGCATTTTTTCTAGTCTAAAAATACACATAATTTCATAAATCTCCCAATTTTAGCAAATAATTTCCAAATCACCATTTATCATCCATCAACCAATTTTCAAGACATAAAAATTCACAATTCACATTATGACCATTTTAAATCGTTCATACCCCATAATATGTCAATTGAGTACATATACAGTATTTGTAATGTGTACAAAAATCAAAATTTCATGTGTATACTTATGGTATGCATATGAATGCAATGCACCTCATAATTTTCTCAACACTATTTCTCATATACAGTGGTCTAGGTTCTTAACCCTTAGTATGGGAAAATGGGATATTACAATTCTCCCCCTTAAGAAATTTCGTCCTCGAAATTCTTACCTGATTGATCAAATAGGTAGGGGTATTGCCTCCTTATGTTTTCCTCCATTTCCTATGTAGCTTCTTCACTCGAATGATTCCTCCAAAGGACTTTCGCCAATGGGATCACTCGGTTTCTTAATTACTTATTCTGATAGCTTACTATCTTAACCGGTTCCTCAACATAACTCAGATTACTAGTAGTTTCAATCTCCTAAGTTGATAACACATATGTTGGATCAGACCGATATCTCCTGAGCATACTGAGATGAAACACATTTTATATCTAAGCCATGTCAGCAGGTAGTGCTAACTTATAAGCCAATGGTCCTACTCTCTCTGCGATCTCATATGAACCAATATATATGGGGCCTAACTTACCTTTTTTGCCGAATCTTAGCACTCCTCGCCGAGGCGATACTCTCAGAAACACTTTATCTCCTACTCGGTACTCCATATCCCTCTGGTACTGATCTACATAACTCTTTTGTCAGTCTTGTAGCACTTTAATTATGTTTAGGATTAGCTTAACTTTATCAACAGTGCCTTAAATCAATTTTGGGCCTTCAATAATTCATAGACCCACCCTCTTCATCCCAACACAAAGGAAAATGACACCTTCTACCATATAAGGCCTCATATAGTGCCACACCAATACTACTATGATAATGATTGTTGTAAATAAATTCAATCAGAGCTACATACTAATCCCATACTCCTTAAAACTCTAAAACACAAGCCTTGAGCATATCGTCAATAGTCTTAATAGTCCTATCACTCTGTCCATCTGTCTGAGGATGAAATATTGTACTGTAATTCAACCTTGTACCCAATGCTGTTTGTAAACTATCCCAAAGTCTCAAAGTAAATCTGGGGTCTTGATTGTTAAGCCAAAAGACTTTACGATGATTAATTTTGATGACAATCAAATAATAATAATGTTAGAAACAAATGAACGTTTTTGACAAATGTATTAAGTGTGCAGAAAAAGTACAGACACAGACGCAGAAGGAAACACAGACTCAAAGTCAATACAGACGTAGAAATTTAATACAGACGTAGAAGAACACACAGACGCAAATACAATGCAGACGTAAATGCGAACTCAATACAAACGTAAATACGAAGTCAACACAGACGCAGATACGGACACAGACGCAGACGCAAACCGTAGACACAGACGCAAAACGTAGACGCAGACGCAAAGAAAACATAGACACATATGCAGACGCAAAGACATAGACGATACCATGAAGAGACATTGGCACGTCAGACAGTTATTTAGTTAGAGTTAGTTACAGAACTCAAATAAAGAAGTAGTTATCAAGATTCAAGAAGTGGTTATTAAAGATCAAGAAGCAGTTAGAGACAAAGATTATAAATACTAGTCGTAGTCGAAGATGTTACATTCTTAGAAAACTTAGAGACTCTTAGCAATCTGATAAAATCTTAACAATTAGAGACTCTTAGCAATCTTAGAGAAAGTTAGACAAAAGAGAAATTCTATAGTGCAATACGAAGAGAGCTAATCTCTGTAACAAAAGCTCACAATCTTTTTCTAGTGAGAGAAAGAAAAGGCAAATAGCCTGAAGAGGCTAAGATAGCTGAAAGAATACTTTGTAAAAGACCTGAAGAGGCTCTGGAAGGGAAGAAATAATACTTATACCTGTTTGGAGTATATTGAAACACTCAAACGAATTCTGAGGACTAGACGTAGCCCACGATTTGGGGTGAACCAGTATAAAATCGCAGTGTCTATTCTTTAGTTCTTTACTTTAGTTTATTTGGTTGTTAAACGATTATAAAGAAGTTACTTGCGATTTACCTAAGTAATAATTTTTATATAAACTTTGTGATATCTTTTTAACAAGAAAGAGAATTTCTTAGTAAGATTCTTTATTCACAAAAAGGATACAACAATTCAACCCCCCCTTCTTATATATTGAGTTTCTTGTACATAAAGTTTATACTAACGTGTGATTTACTTCAACAGTATCAAATTTTGGCATCTTTGTCAGGAAATTGTGGTGATTTAATTTTCTTTTTTAATTTAGTTTGAGTTTTGTGTAAGTGGATTTAGTCAGATAAGCCAGAAGCTAAATCTGATAAGTGTATGTTTGTAGGATATCCTAAAGAAACGATAGGATGTCAGTTCTTCAATACTTTGGAAGAAAAAGTATTTGTTTCAAAGCATGCTATCTTTTTAGAGAAAGAGCTCATCTAAAAGAAGACAGTGGGAGAAAATTTAACTTATGGAAGTTTAAGATGCTCAAGCAGATGCAGATCAACTGCCTGGACCTAAGATTATTGTTCATAATGATGAAACAATAGTTCAATTTTCTGAAACACAAGAAGTTCGTAAGTCAAGTAGGATACATCATGTTCTAGAGAGATATGGATTTCTCATAGGTGAACATAATGACATTTTGCCCATAAAAGACGATGAGCCTACTACTTATGAGGAAGTTCTAAAGAGTTCAGAATATGAAAGATGGGTTCAAGCCATGAAATTCGAAATAGATTCCATATATGAAAACCGAGTATGGACTTTAGTTGATCCACCTGAAAGGATAAAACCCATAGGGTGCAAATGGGTTTTCAAGAAGAAAATCAACATCGAGAGTAATGTAGTTACTTACAAAGCTGGGTTTGTAGCCAAAGGTTATCGTCAAAGATAAGAAGTTGACTATAATGAAACATTTAGCCTAGTAGCCATGCTTAAATTCATTAGGATTCTCCTGGCTATTATTGTTCATTATGATTATGAGATATGGCAAATGGATATGAAAACAACTTTCCTTAATCTAAACCTAACCGAGGATGTGTACATGGCACAACCCAATGGTGTCATATCCAATGATGGTGAAAAGGCATGCAAGCTTCAAAAATCCATTTATAGATTAAAGCAAGCATCCAAGAGTTGGATTATCCGATTTGATGAGACAATCAAAAAGTTTGACAAAATCCATATGAACCTTGTGTGTATAAGAAGGTTAGTAGGAGTACAATCATATTCCTTATGTTGTATGTAGATGACATACTACTATTAGGAAACAATATCTCAGCTTTACAATCAGTCAAGATTTGGTTGTCTAAGAATTTCTCCATAAAAGACTGATAGGTGCTTAATTGATTATGAAATTATTCATTAATAATTGGTGAATATTGACATGAAATTGCTTACGATACTCACTTTGACTCATATGTGATTTTAGGCACAATTTGGAAGCAAAGAAGTTGAAATGAGTCAAAAGTAAGATATTTGGGCCATTTTCTAAAGATTAATAGTCACTTTTCTTCATAGAGCAAGAAGAATAAAATTAAAAGACAAAAGGAAGACAAGAAAAATGGAAAAAAAGAAGAAGAATTATAGAAAGTATGTTTGGCACGTGCATGTTTTTTCCATGCAAAAACCAATTTAATGAAGAAGTAAAACAATAGCATGGAGATATCAAAAGAGGAAAAGAAGAGGTTGCTGGGAAGAAGCAAAACACGATGCATAGGGGGGGTTAAAACAAGAAGCAAAATGACGTAGTAGTGCAGATGGGAAGCATCGACACTTCAAGTGTAACACCCCAACTCCCGCCGGACCCGAACCCGATATCGACAGTGATACCCGGATCCGTGCCCCGCGAGGGTGG
>JANZXP010000194.1:18284444-18301657 GCA_027576715.1 Erythroxylum flavicans | reverse complement strand
CCCACATGTTTGTTTAAGTGTCTCCACACTTTAATTTATGAGATCAATTACTTTCTTCATAAGAAAGAAACAAACATATGCTAGTCTAACCATTTCATCAATACCCATCTTAATGAAACTACGACTAGGTACATTTTAAGAATAATATAAAAATGCAATTTGAATCTCATCATTATAATCGCATTATAATTTCTAATTGCATAATAATTATTCCATGGATTTTATCTTTATAATTAATAATTAAATAATTAACAAATATAAAAAGATAAAGAATGCCTTTTATTGAATAATAATGTCATACAAATAAATTTACAACCAAAATAAATTAGCTATAAGGGCATAAACCAACACTCACGACATTCAAAAAGAAACTACCAGCTACTTTACTTCTCTTCATAGATCCCTGAGCCGTTCAACAGTCTCCTTGTTTGAACTTCATTCACTCAATTTGACTCAAGTTTCTCCTCTAGATTGGGATCTTATAATTCAACCTATCGACGACAATGAAATTGACATCGTAGTCTTTGGTATGGATGGCTCAAAGGCATCTAGGCCTAATGGATTTAATGGCCACTTCTTTTAAAAATCATGGCATATTTTAAGCGATTTTATGAGTGGGATACTCCTTCAAGAAACCAACAGAACTTTTCTCTACTTGATCCTTAAAGATCTCCCTTCTACTTTTGGAGACTTCTGACCTATAGTATGCACTTCTTATATAAGATCATTTCTAAGATATTAACTATAAGATTAAAGAAGGTTTTATCTCTTTTGATCAATGAGAACCAAGAGCTTACATGAAGGATCATAATATTGGTGATAACATTCGTCTTGTCTAAAAACTTCTCAAAAGCTACTTTCAATCTAACTATACTCCCAACTGCATATTGAAATTTGATTTTCATAAAGCCTTGGATAGAATTAGCTAGGAATTCATATGGATTATCCTCCAAGCTTTCAAATTTCCATTTCTCTTCATCAATTAGTTAAAGCATTGTATTACCTCTACTTCTTTAGCTGTGCTCATCAATGGTAGTCCTATAAAAATTTTTAAGGCCACCAGGGGTCTCAAATAGGGGGATCCTCTAGCCCTATATCTTCATCCTATGCATGGAAATTTTGAGTTCAATCATCAAACGCAAAGTGCATCTAAAGTTGAACTTCAGATATCATTCCAAATGTAAAAAAAACTTTCTTTACTTAACCTTGTGTTCCTTAATGATCTCTTTCTTCTTTGTAGAGCTCGAAGGAGTTCTATCAACACTCTTATGAAGGCACTGGACATCTTTAAAAGCTATTTGGGATTGTACATCAATCTTAGTAAGAGCCTCTTTATTCTTTCCATAGCTGCCTCAAACCTCCAGCCTCTTGTTGCACATGTTACTGGCATAAACTCCATCAGCCCTCCCATTATATATCTGGGCCTTCTAGTGACTACCAAGCACCTTAATTATCAGGAAATCATACCTCTCATTGAACGTATTCAGAGAAGAATCACTTCATAGGTAAATAAAAAGATATCCTCATTCAATTTGTGCTAAATTCTTTGCATATCTATTGGAGTTCCCATATTTTTGTTTCTCAAATTGTTATTAAAATTATCAAATGATTGCTCAAGAATTTCTTATGGTCCCATCCAAATCGATCTAAAGGTGCAGCAAAAGTGAGATGGATTGACATATGCCTTCCTAAGAAAGAAGGAGGCATGAACATCTCATCCATCAAAGTACTAAATCTGGTCTTGATTCTCAACGACTGTGGTGGATTTTTCTTGATAAACACTTGTTGTGAATAAGAAGTCTACATTCTTATTTTCTTCAAGGAAGAAGCATTTAGCTATTGAGCAAAAGCTCCTCCCATTCTCATTTTCTCAACTGTTTGCTCACAGTAAGAGATATGGTTAAACATGATATCATATGCCATCCTAGAAATAATCCAAATTATATTGCATATACCACTAGAAAGGTTATTTGATCCACTCCCTCAGCAATAAAATTTCCAAAGAGCTCTTACACAAAAAATGTCCCAAATTGGACTAGCACAAATTGTCTTTAACAAAGCTCTTATCCCTTGTCTATCCTTCAACCTTTGGCTTGCCATCCAAAACAAGTTAAATACTTTAAACAAACTGCCTTACATTTTAATCAACAGAATTTGTCCTATGTGTCTTCTCCAAGCTGAAACCGTGATCACCTCTTCTTCACTTGCCCCTTCAACCTCCAGATATGGTAAAGGATTACGAGACTATATTAATGGGACACCCATGGTTGCACTATATCGAACATCATACAAATTTTATCAATTGGGACAAGACACTCGTAACATATTCGACGTATATTCGCCCTTATGCTGGGATTTGTGTTCATATACTATGGTTGGAATGTAATTAAAGGCAATTTGTAAACTAATGTTCAACAGAAGAATCCCTTTAGTCAGATATCATATGACATGTTCGTGAACTCTTGATCATCAAAAATCTCCACCAACTTTGCCCAATTGATATATTAACATTTTTCAGCATTTGAACACTTGTGTGTTTGTTCTTGTTTTACTAATTTATAAGTTGTCTTTCTTCCTTACACCTCTGTGTAAGGAGTGTAAAAGGTATACCCCTTAATTGTTTGACTTTCCTGTATTCTTTCCATTATTTATCTATAAATGCCATTTTCCTTTCAAAAAAAACCATTTTAAAGGGGTATAAATGCTCTCTAAAATGGATCAAACAATTACCCGTGGGGCTAAAGGAAAAAGGAGGAAGAGAGCACATGTTTTGAAAGTCCAGTAGGAGATAGTTAAGGGAAGGGAACGTGCAAAAGGAAATAAGGAAGCACACAGGTCTACTAATAAACCCATATCATAACTGAATGCATCCTTAAACTATATTTTCAATAGGTCTACTAATAAACCCATATCATAACTGAATGCATCCTTAAACTATATTTTCAATTAAATCAGGAGTAAAAAAATTATAAATCTCCTAAAGTCATTGGTAGGTAATTATATTTTTTTCATCTTAATATTATAAACTATAGAAAATTGGACATATTATTTTATAGTAGTATACTTATGATTAGAGTATCTTTCTCATGAGAATCTAATAAGTGCTAACTCTAACTCTCGTATTGTTATCTAATTAACAATAAGATTATATTTAGATTTAATCTAACCTTAAGCTTATTTGAAGCAAGTTAAGATTCAACTTAAAATAAATCAAAGCATTTAATCAAAGAGAAGAGATTAGATGTAATGGAACGTCTATATAAGAATTTCACTAGCATCATCTTATATTCATGAATTAGTTATTTTAGTGATTATATGATTTGCACCAACGAACTTTCCTATATGTATTTCCATCTTTCGATCGTCAACCACCTATCTCTTGATTGATTAAATAATATTTCTATCTAATTAAAACGTCTAAATCATATTAATATCTATCAAGCTTCGTATGGTTTAATCCTAATACCTCAATAATCATGTATATTTATTTCTAAGATCTCTTCTGGCTTCCACTGTCAATACTTAGATTAATCTACAAACAAGTTCTTTCAAACTTTTATATGCAAATTAAGATATGGCTTTAATTACTAGTTTTTCTCAAATCAATATTAAGATCAATATAGATATTTCATAAATATAAAGATATTTTATAAAATCACTGAAATATATCCATATAAAAACAACACTAAGGTTCCTCCTTTTCTCGATATCCAAATAATTTGATCACTTATCATCCTTGAAAAATAAAAAAATAAAGATTTACATAAAACAAAATGAAAGGATAAGTTATATGATGTAATCTAAATATTTTTATGTCCTTCACTTTTGTGGGATAAGTTTATCTCTCTATATTTATTTTGAAGAAGGTTATAGAGTGGCATCCTATTAAACCTAGTTTTAATCTTTAAAGATTTTAAAAAATACTATTTTTAGGGTTTCTATCACTCCTTACATAAATTTCTTCACTATAAACATGTTTTTAGAAACAACTATATCCTAGGTCACGTCTCACACTGATACTTCACTTTATTTAGAGAGGAACAAGGACTTTAACATGCTTGTGTTTTAGGTTTTGTACTTTATTATAATTACATCTCCATATGACACAAGCTTTGACCTATCTGTGTATAAGAACTTGTTCTTACACCATGTTTATAGCGAAAATTACAACCTAGTACATGTATCAGTTGTTCAGTCACCATAGAGTCCAGTATAGATACTTTGTTTCATTATAGAAGAGTTGAATTCTACTATTTGTATGAACTTCATATTTGTGTAACAGCTTTTAAATTTTATGCAAAAGGTTTTAAGATGACAGTTAGGTTCTTTGATTATGGATTCAATTATACCTATAACTATAGGCTTATTCTCCAACAAAAAGTGCTTAAGCATGAATTTTTTATCAAGGGAATTTAGAACTTTGATGTTCCAAGCAACAAGTCTCATAGAGCTACATCCTAAGTCAAGGATCTCTTTTTCCTGTTTGATTTCCTTCTAGTTATAAGTTTTTATCCTTCTTCTTCATGTGCTGTGTTTTTATGGTGTAAAAGAGGTACTTTCTAAAGAGTTGGATTATCTTTTTTAGTGCTAGGTTGTAATATCCCGTTTTTCCATACTAAAAGTTAGAACTCTAGATTACTGTAAATGAGAAATAACATTGAGAAATTAGGAAATACATTTCATACTCATGCATATCATTAGCATACATATATGTGAATAATTGATTTTTGTACACATTACAAAGAATGTATATGCACTCATTTGATATATTCCAGGGTATAAATGATTTTAAAGTGACTACGATGTGAATAGTGAATATTATGTCTTGAATTTTGGTTTGATGAGTATAATTATTAATTTAGAATTTTTGGTGAAAATTGGGAAATTTCTAAAATTTTGTGTAATTTTTTATTAGGAAAAATGCCAAGTGGCAAGCCAGATTGATAAATGGTAGTAGAAATAAGTGACAAATGGTAATAGAAATTACTGATAAGTGGGTTTAGGATTTAATGAAAAGTGTCATAGAAAATTAGGAGACAGTTAGATTAGAAATTTGGTGACAAATGGACCAGTACTAAAAGGGCCAAGTAGGGACCATAAGAGGAGGACATGTGGCAAGTGACAAGTGTCAAGCTAGTTGCCACACACTTCACTCTTGATACCTTCATTAGAAAGACTAACTTTTATTTTTTCTTTCATTTTCATTATGTCATGACATGCTCTTCTCACCCTCTTAATGTTGAATTTTGCTATCATCCTTCACTTATCCATTATAAAAGTTGGTTGTTATTTCTTCTTCTTGATGAAACCTAGCCTTTTTCCTTCTTGAAAACTAGATGATCGTGTATGTTGGTGGAGCTAGGGTTAAGATGATTTTGAATAAGATTTGAGTTAATCAAGTAGCATATTAATCTTTATAGGTTGTTTAAATATAAACATAAGTGATAATAGTTTAGAGGTGAAATGATCATTATAGTGGAGTTAAATATATGTTGTAATGTGGATGAGTAAATAAGTAGGTTTATGTTAAATTTTTGTGTATATGATGAGTAATAAGTTATGAAATGTTATAGGGATGTTTTAGAGATAGATTGGTTATGAAAATAATATTTAAATGAGCGTTTAAAGATTGGTTATGAAAATAATATTTGAATGAGCGTTCAAAGTTGATAGTATTTGAATGTGGAAAGAGTTAAGAATGTATGTACGATAGGATTAAGTGAATGGTAAATGAATCAATTGAGTAGAGTTTTGTAAGTTTTAATACAATCAATATGGTAGTTAGATTAGTATGAAATGAAGTTACATAAATGGGTATGAATTTTGGAAAAATTGGAGTGTTAATGATGTTGTTTATATTGTGTGTGGAATTCATAGAAAAATAAAGGAAGACAGATAGGGCACGATTATGGCATAGCCCCCACGATCGTGGCCTGTATTATTTGGGTTATGTCACGATCATGGCAGAGTCCCTACGATCGTGGCCAGTTGCAATGGCTTCTATCACGATCATAGGAAGGTACACCACGATCGTAGGCAGGGCTTGAACGTGAAATGTTGTCTTTTAAGTGATGTTTGAACCAACTAATGATAAGATACTTTCTTTTGGTGCATATAGGCCTGAATGAGGCATGAAATGAACCTAGTTGATACTTGATGAGTTGATAAAGTGATTGATATATTTAAGTTTAGTTAATTGAGGTATAAACCTAAGTGTAAATTAGATATATCCAAGTAATAAAGATTGAATGATCAAGAATTATGATTGAGGATACATACCTGAGAATGTCATTGTGCATGCATCATGCCTAATATGTATATGATTAAATACTTACATGATTGAGCAAATTAGTAATATGTAAATGTGTGTGTATAGCATGATATAGAAGCGTAAATTGAACAACCACATCTAGACATTGCCGAAACGTTAAGGCAATAGCTATCTGGAGTATACTATGAGTAACCTAGATGTTCTCACTAATATTGTTTGCATTTGATAACTTTTCAATTATTGAACTGTTATTTATGTGAATGTGATAAATGTCAGACATTGATGGTATGAGGAATTTGACATTTGAAATCGTATTGGAAGTGCTTCATTGAATGTAAATCTGAAAGTAATAAGTATTCTCAACAATTATGTTGAATGTCGGGCTTATGTTCGATGAAAATATGAAAGTGAATGTGGAAATTGAATAAAAGTGACTAATTGCATATATGTGATTTTGTTGCATTTCATTACATGATATGCACGATCAAATAAAGGCAGTTGCTACTAGAGTAGCCAGTGAAAAAGAGCTTAAAACTCAGAATCTGTATAGGAGCCAATGGCTTAATATGTAAAATGAAACTGATATCTCCAACAGATATAAGACAGTTATCAATGATCACAGTATCAACTACAGATACGGTAAAGTTAAAAAGGAACTCGGTCACAACAAATTAACAAATGAAAGTGAGTCACATGTGCATTTCATATACATTTTTATATGTATGTTTTGAATGATTGAAATGGTTTATTTGAACTGTTCTAAATGAAAAATGTGAAATAAATGAACAAAATTGTATTTGATGCAATATGATGATTAGTGATGTGATGTTCATTATGTGTTGATATAAATATAAATTGTCTATAAATTTCGAATATAAAATGTTTGTGTGAATTGCCATAAGCAAGCACATCAATGGCTTGCTCACTAAGTTCGCAAAACTCATCAAAATTACAGTGTGGCTTTCTAGGGGCGATAGAGGAGACTTAGCTTCTAAGAAAAATTAAAAGAAACCTAGTACTGCATTTGGGACTCAAGAAATGACTCAAAGGTCGGTCAGTTGAGACTAAAGAGTCAGATAGAGTTTTCATATAATTCATATTTCTTGTAGTATAATTTAAAAAAAAGAGCAGTAGACTCAGACAAGCTTTTGATATTGTATATATGTATGGATCTTGTATTGAAAAACTAAAATGTAACTATATTTTTATAAATGAAATGATGAATTGAGTTTTAGATATTATGTTTTAATTATGATGTCATACAAGTGAATGTGACTGCTCTAACCTGCCACCTTCATAGTGCATGTTCCCGAACGTCCACAGGATGTCGGGTAGATGCCCCATGGAAGTGGGTTGTTAGTTGGCATTCATAGGGACATACAGGAACATTAGACATGATAAATAGTGAGAAATTTGGATAATAATCACTATTATTGTCTATTATAGGTCATCTGCCATAGGTAATCAAGTTGGACAATCAACTGGCCTAGAGTCTCTAGGAGCCAGTGCCTTCTATATCTCGACCTGATCGAATGCCTCTGAGAATTACTGAGAGAAAGGAAAGGAGGTATGATAAATTGAGAAAGCAGGGGGGCTGTGGACTTCTACAGAAGTACAGACCCTACTGAGGCTAAAGGATGTCTAGAGAGAACTGAGAGGATATTCGATCAGATGGACTGTGAGTCAGATGAGAAGTTCGACTATGCAGTCTCATTACTGTAAGGTCCAGCATACCAGTGGTGGAAGACTGTCCTAGGCAGTACCACCAGACCTTATGGATTGAAGTGGGAAGACTTTTTGAAGGTCTTCAAGGAGAATTATATGCCAAAGATTTATCTGCACAGAAAGATGAAAGAGTTTTTAAATGTGAAGCAAGGTAGTCTCACCATAGTAGAGTATGAAATACGATTTAATGAGCTAATAGGGTATGTTGCTTCCTTGATACTGACTGAGGAGGATAGATGTAGAAAGTTTAAAGATGGGTTGAATATGGAGATTAAGATGAGGCTAGCTATAACAATTATGAGCAATTTCTCAGAGTTTAGAGTAACCTCAATATGAATAGAACAACTGTTAAGAGATGGCCTAAGGGAATACAGATAAGAGTTTAGAATGAAGAAATAGGGTGAGTCTCCGGTCGATTCTGGCAGAAAGTTTAGTAAGCGTCAGAACAGATTGTTTCGACCACCGACTATATTAGGACACTTGGGGTTCAGACAGAGGGGCAGTTTTATGCAATCTGGCAGCGGTAGAGGTCCAGTATTTGGGCTGATGCAACAGTGTGAACATTGTGGAAAGAAGCATAGTGGGGAATGCTGGAAGTTAACAGGAGCTTGGCTTTATTGTGGCTCTTATAAACATCAGGTCAGAGATTGTCCCGTAGTTTTTGAGTCACAGTCTAGAATGAGAGGAGGAGCGGTAACTGAGAAAATTTTCCAACAGAGTCGAGCTAGTAGATCTGGATAGAGAAGTAGAGGTTGATGTAGAGTGAGTTTAAGGAGTCCTGCAATCCGGACTGAGGTGTGGAGCAACCAACCACTGTCTCAAGACAAAGTCTACACTATGACTAAACAGGAGGCTCAAAACTCCCCAAATGTCATTACAGGTGTGTTGCATATCTTTAATTTTAAAGCTTTTGCATTGCTAGATCCAGGATCTACGCATTCTTTTATCACACCACATCTGGCATCTAGACTTCATTGTACTAGAGAAATGTTGAAATATAGATTAGAGGTGAGTACACCAATAGGTGGTACTACTGTAATTGGTGAAGTTTGTAAAGGGTGTATAATTCGAGTGGATCAGGCAGAGTTAGAAGCTGAATTAATTGTATTGCAGTTAAAGGATATAGATATTATTCTAGGCATGGATTGGCTCACTACTCATAGGGTTGTAATGAATTGCTACACTAAAGAGGTAATATTAGAATCTCCTAATCGATCGAGAGTAATATTTTGAGGTGTTAGTCAAGCAATATTGGCTAGATTGATCTCATTCATGAGAGCTTTGAGACTGATCTGAGGTGGTTGTAAGGCTTATCTGGCCCACGTAGTTGATACTTGTATTGAGCTAATGGTACAAGATATTCCTATTGTTAGGGATTCCTTGGATATGTTTCCTGCTGAGTTATCTGGTTTAGCCACAGATAGGGAAACAATGTTTAATACTTAGTTCTAGGTACTGCTCCTATATTTATTCCTCCATATAGGATGGCACTTATAGAACTTAAGGAACTCAAGGATCAATTACAAGAGTTAATAGAAAAGGGTTTTATCAGAACCAATATATAACCATGGGAAGATCCAGTTTTATTTGTGAAGAAGGAAGATAGGACTCTGAGGTTATGTATTGATTATAGACAACTGAATCGGATGACAACAAAGAATAAGTATCTGTTGTCGAGGATCGATGACTTACTTAATTAGTTACAGGGAGCTCAGGTATTCATTAAGTTAGAGTTGAGATCAGGGTACTATCAGCTAAAAATAGCAGAAGGGGATGTACCAAAGAGTGCCTTTAGGACTAGATATAAGCATTTCGAGTTCTTAGTGATGCCGTTTGGGTTGACGAATGCTTCAACAGCATTTATGGCTTTAGTGAATAAGATATTTCAACCCTACCTAGATCAATTCGTGATTTTATTTATCGATGACATTTTGGTGAATTCAAAGAGCAAAGAAGAGCATACTGAACATCTGAGGTTAATCCTATAGATTATGAGGGAGAAGTAATTGTATGCCAAATTTAGTGAGTGTTAATTTTGGCTTAATCAAGTAGTGTTCTTAGGGTATATATTAACTAGACAAGGCATACAAGTTGATACAAAGAAAGTAAAGGCAGTAATAAAGTGGAAAGCTCCAAGAAATCTGTCAAAGATCTAGAGTTTTCTAGGATTAGCTGGTTACTATCAGAGGTTTGTCGAGGGTTCTCATTAATCTCAGCCCCTTTGACAAAACTTCTAAAGAATGATGTGACTTTTCGTTGGAATGATGAATGTCAGATAACTTTTGAGGAGCTAAAGCATCAGTTAACTACAGCATCAATGTTAACTATTCCATCTAGATCTAGAGGTTATATGGTGTATAGTGATGCTTCACACTATAGATTAGGGTGTGTTCTAATGCAACATGACAGAGTGATAGCATATGCGTTGAGACAGTTGAGGTCTCATGAGTTCAATTACCCAGTACATGATCTAGAACTTGCTACAGTAGTATGTGCCTTGAAGATTTGGAGACACTATCTATATGAAGAGACATTTCAGATATATACTAATCATAAAAGTTTAAGGTATTTGTTGAGTTAGAAGGAGTTAAATATGAGACAAAGAAGATAGATAGAATTGTTGAAGGAATATGACTGCACAATTAAGTATCATCCTGGAAAAGCTAATATGGTAGCTGATGCATTGAGTATAAAACTAATAGCACTGTGGCTCAAATTCATACATCAAGGTTACCGAGCCTAATTTAATTGAGAGCATTGACTGTTGAGTTAAATTTACGGTAGAAGGAAGAATTATTAGCTACACTAAAACTAAGACCAGTTTTGTATGATAGAATTAGAAAAGCTGAAAGCAAAGATTCGAAAATTGTGAAGCTTATTGAGAAGTTGAGAGTGAATCCAAATTTTGAATTTGAATTAAGAAATGAGACACTATGGTTTAGGTAGAGACTATGTGTACCTGATATGGATAGTTTGATAAAAGAGATTCTGGAGGAAGCATATATAGCAACCTATGTTATACATCCTGGTACTACCAAGATGTATAACACATTGAAACAACATTTCTGGTGGCTAGGGATGAAGAAGCAAGTGGCTGACTATGTGGCTAAGTGTTTAACTTGCCAATAGATTAAAGCAGAGCATCCAGCTCTAGTTAGTAAGTTATAGTCATTGCCTATTTCGGAGTGGAAATGGGAGAGAATCATTATGGACTTTATTACGGGTTTGCTGAGAACTTTGAGACAGCATGATACTATATGGGTTATAGTGGATCGATTGACAAACTCGGCCCATTTCTTACCAGTGAGAGAGACTAATACACTGGATTAGTTAGCCCAAAGGTATGTGAATGAAATAGTGAGATTGCATGGGGTCCTAGTGTTACTTCGAAATTTTGGAGAAGCTTACAAATAGCTATGAGTACGAAGTTAAACTTCAGTATTGCATTTCATCCTCAAATAGATGGACAAAGTGAGAGAACGATTAAAATTGTTGAGGATATGTTCAGAGCTTGTGTATTGGAGTTTCAGGGAGCATAAGACCAGTATATAGCTTTGACTAAATTTGCATATAATAACCATTATCACAGTAGTATTGATATGGCACTGTATGAGGCATGATATAGAAAAAAAGTGTCGTTCGCTGTTGTATTGGGATGAAGAGAGTCTAAAGATTGTGAAAGGCCCATAATTGATTCAAGACACAGTTGATAAGGTTAAACTAATCCGAAATAGAATTAAAGCAACACAAGATAGACAAAAAGTTATGTAGATCAGCATCAGAGGCATATGGAGTATCAAGTAGGAGATAGAGTGTTTCTAAGAGTATCGCCTTGGTAAGGAGTGATGAGGTTTGGTAAAAAGGATAAGCTCGACCCTAGATACATTGGTCCATATGAGATTATTGAGAGAGTTGGACCATTAGCTTATAAGTTAGCTTTACCGATTGAGATGTCTCAGATTCACAATATGTTTCATATGAGTATGCTTAGGAGATATCAGTCTAATCCAACACATGTATTACCTGCTCAAAAGGTTGAAGTTGCATATAATCTAAGATGTATCGAGGAACCGGTAAAGATAAAGGGATATCAAAATAAGTAGTTGAGAAACCAAATGATCCCATTGGTGAAAGTCCTCTGAAGAAATCATTCAAGTGAAGAAGCTACATGGAAAAAGGAGGAGAACACGAAGAGACAATACCCTACCTATTTGAACAATTAGGTAAGAATTTCAAGGATGAAATTTATTTAAGGTGAGAATTGTAATATCCCATTTTCCCATACTAAGGGTTAGAACCTTAGATTACTGTATGAGATATGGCATTAAGAAACTAGGAAATACATTTCATACTCATGCATATCATTAGCATACACACACGTGAATAATTGATTTTTGTACACATTACAAATATTATACATGCACTCATTTGACATATTCTGGGGTATAAATGATTTTAAAGTGATTATGATGTGAATAGTGAATATTATGTCTTGAATTTTGATTTGTGAGTATAATTATTAATTTAGAATTTTTGGTGAAAATTAGGAAATTTCTAAAATTTTTTGTATTTTTGGACTAGCAAAAATATCAAGTAGCAAGACAAATTGATAAATAGTAGTAGAAATAAATGACAAATGGCAATAGAAATTATTGACAAGTGGCTTTAGGATTTAATGATAAGTGTCATAGAAAATTAGAAGACAATTAGATTAGAAATTGGATGACAAATAGACTAGTTATTAAAAGGGCCAAGTAAGGACCATAAGAGGAGGACATGTGGCAAGTGACAAGTGTAAAGCCACTTGCCACACTCCTCACTCTCGATACCTTCATTAGAAAGACCAACTTTTACTTTGTCTTTCATTTTCATTACAAGCTATCTTTCTCATCTTCTTCATTTCTTCTTCTATATCTTACGACACTCTCTTCTCAGTCTCTTAACATTGAACTTTGCTATCATCCTTCACTTATCCACTACAAAAGTTGGTTGTTATTTCTTCTTCTTGATGAAACCTATCCCTTTTCCTTCTTGAAAAGTTGATGATCGTGTATGTTGGTGGAGCTAGGGTTTACGTGATTTTAAAGAAGCTTTGAGTTAATCAAGTAAGTAGCATATTAATCTTCATGGTTTGTTTAAATATAAACATATGTGATAATAGTTTAAAGGTGAGTAGCATATTAATCTTCATGGTTTGTTTAAATATAAACATATGTGATAATAGTTTAAAGGTGAAATGATCATAGTAGTGGAGTTAAATATATATTATAACTTAGATGAGGAAATAAGTAGGTTTATGTCATATATTTGAGTGTATGATGAGTAATAAATTATGAAATGTTATAGGGATGTATTTGAGATAGATTGGTTATGAAAATGGTGTTTGAGCGTGAGTTTAAAGTTGATGAATGAAGAAATGTGTTTATGTCCTGTTTTGGGTTGATGAAGAGTGCAGAAAATTTGATGGATGAATATATGTGTTTGTGTTTGGTTTTAAGCGTATGAAAACCATTAGTTATAAGTTGTTATATAGATGAAATAGGTTGTGAATTAAAGGTATAATGAAGGTGAAATATATGCTTAAGAAAGGTGTTAAGTAATGTTCTTAAAATGAGGAGAAGTAAGGATTTGGTATATTAATGACTGACAAAGATTATGTTTGTTTTTGCATGATTAATGAACAATAATTCATGGATTTTTTTAAATGGTTGATATTGAGATGTAATTGAGGAGAGAATGAAGAGGAAATGAAGTAGAAGTGATTAACTATGCAATAGATGTCTTTAATATATTATGAAAGATAAAAAATGTGGAAAGAGTTCAGAATGAATGTATGATAGGATTAAGTGAATGGTAAATAAATCAATTGAGTAGAGTTTTGTGAGTTTTAATGCAATCAATATGGTAATTAGATTAGTATGAAATGAAGTTGCATAAATTGGTATGAATTCTGGAAAATTTGGAGTGTTAATAATGTTGTTTATATTGTGGAATTCGTGGAAAAATAAAGGAAGACAGACAAGGCATGTTCATGGCATAGCCGCCACGATCGTGGCCTGTATTATTTAGGTTCTGTCACGGTCATGGTAGAGTCCCCACGATCGTGGCCAGTTGCAATGGCTTCTGTCATGATTATAGGAAGGTAAACCATGATCATAGGCAAGGCTTGAACGTGAAATGTTGTCTTTTAAGTGACGTTTGAACCAACTAATGATAAGATACTTTCTTTTGGTGTATTTAGGCCTAAATGAGGCATGAAATGAACCTAGTTGATACTTGATGAGTTGATAAAGTGATTGATATATTTAAGTTTAGTTAATTGAGGTATAAACCTACGTGTAAACTAGACATATCTAAATGGTAAAGATTGAATGATTAAGACTTATGATTGAGGATACATACCTGGCAATGTCATTGAGCATGCATTATACCTAACTCATATACATATGTGCATGATTAAATAATTATGTGATTGAGCAAATTAGTAATGTGTAAATGTGTGTGTACTGCATGATATAGAAGCACAAATCAAACGACCATATCCAGACATTGTCGAGATGACAAGGCAATAGCTATCTGGAGCATACAGTGAGTAACCTAGATGTTCTCACTAGGATTCTTTGTATTTAATAAATTTTCAATTATTGAACTACTATTTATGTAAATGTGAAAAATGCCAGACATTGATGGTTTGAGGTGTTTGATATTTGAAATCATATTGGAAGTGCTTCATCGAATGTGAATCTGAAAGAAATAAGTGTTCTTAGCAATTATGTTGAATGCCAAACTTATGTTCGATGAAAATGTGAAAGTGAATATGGAAACTGAATAAAAGTGACTGATTGCATATATGTGATTTTGTTGCATTTCATTACATGATATGCATAATCAGATAAAGGCATTTATGACCGGAGTAGCCAGCGAAAAAGAACTTAAAGCTCAGAATGTGTATAAGAGCCACTGGCTTAATATATAAAATGAGCCCGATATCTCCAACGGATATCCGGCAATTATCAATGAGCCTGATATCTACAACAGATACGAGACAGTTAAAAAGGTACTCGGTCACAACAAAATAACAACTAAAAGTGAGTCACCTGTGCATTGCATATACATTTTGATATGTATGTTTTGAATGATTGAAATGGTTTATTTGAACTATTCTAAATGAATAATGTGAAAAAAGTGAACAAAACTGTATTTGATGCAATATGATGATTAGTTAAGTGATGATATAAATTGTCTGTGAATTTCGAATGTAAACTTTCTGTTTGAATTGACATGAGTAAACACATTGATGATGGCTTGGTCGCTGAACTTACAAAACTCATCAAAATTACAATGTGACTTTTCAGGTACGAGAGAGGAGACTTAGCTTCTAGGACAAATTAGAAGAAACCTAGTACTGAATTTTGCACTCAAGAAATGGATCAAAGGTCGGTCAACTGAGACTGAAGAGTTAAATAGAGTTTTTGTATAATTCCTCTTTCATGCAGTATAATTTGTAAAAAAAGAGCAGTAGACTCTAATAGGCTTTTGATATTGTATATATGCATAGATCTTGCAGTGAAAAACTATATTGTAACTATACTCTTATAAATGAAATGAGGAATTGAGTTTTAGATATTGTGTTTTAATTATAATGTCATATAAGTGAATGTGACTGCTCTAACCCGCCGCCTTCATCGTATATGTTCCCGAACATCCACAAGAAGTCATGTAGATTCCCCGAGGAAGTGGGGTGTTACACAGGTTCTTTTGGTTGGTGTTTATAGGATTAAGGCTATTTGGTAGGTGCATAATGACACTATTATGTTGTTTATGATTGCGATTGTTTCTATAATTAAAGACAAGTTGATTTGGGAACTTGGAAGAGTAGTAACTTTATTACTAATGCCTTACAATCCGAAGGTTCAGTCTCTAAAAGATCTTGTGAATATCCTGATTTGAATATTCTTTAAGATGGCTTCCATATTTTCTTATTTGTTATGGTAGGTTTACATACATAGGCAAGGGGATGTCTCAGGGCATCAACAACCACACCTACTCTTGAATAATTTATTCTACTCACTTTTTTTATAGTTTGATCTAGACAGAGAGGCTTCTAACATAACTAGCTACGTGACTTAAGTATTCAAGTGGTATCCTATGGATGCACATTCAAATGGGAACATTTGACAGTTTGATATCTTCAATGTTGACACCAAGTGACCAGTTTTGAAATGAAATAGGTTTGTTTTGGACATACCATGGACCAAGTTCCAGGAATTCTTTTATTGAAAATCTATCATAAAATATGAAAAAGAAAATTTCTTGATCATTCATGATGATCTCTTTGAAGCCTAGGTTTTTCCAGTTAGATATAGTCCAAGCTTTTATGATTGGATATGACACATTTTTCTAGAAAAACAAATAAAAGTTGCATCTATATTTTAGCTCCAAGTTTCGAGGTCTCTAGAGATGGAGAAATAATAGGAGAGTTAGACAGATTGCTAGGAGGGACAAAGCTTAATTTTGTCAAAGAGCCTAAGTCACCTATAACCTGTGTCCATAATTTCCTGGTGGATTCAAAAAGTGGTTGAAGGGAGGTAAGGTTAGGAGTTGGAGGTGTTAAGCTTGTAGTAAAAGGATTTGGAGTGATAAAGGAGAGTTTGGCAAGAGTAAGTATAATAAGGGGTAGGAAGGATGTGGTTTTAAACAATTTTCACTACAAGAAAATATTGAATTACAGACGGAAATTACCGACGGAATCGACAAATATACCGTCGGTATACCAAATTACCGACGGAATAAACCGACGGTCAAAAACGTTGGAGATTCGGCTGCAGCTAAATTCACCAACGGAAAGTTTCCATACCGTCGGTAAAATTACCAACCGAAAAGATAAACCGTCGATAACATCAACGAAAAAGTTACCGACCGTCCGATTTATTTCGTCGCTAACTTTATCGACCGGTGGCTTACCCGTATGTAAATTTAGCATTGGAATGTTTCTAATACAGTCGGTAAACTTACCGACGGTAAGATTGTCCGTCGATAAATAAGTCAATATTACCGACGGAAAATACTTTCCGTCGGTATCGTATTTAGACAATTACCGATGGAAATATTGCATAGTTCTGTCGGTAAAATTTTGTATTAAATTTTTTAAAAATATATATTTCCATTATATTTAAATTATAATCGTCTTACAATTTTATTAATAATATATATTTAA
>JANZXP010000194.1:18263748-18280538 GCA_027576715.1 Erythroxylum flavicans | reverse complement strand
GGAGGTGGCGGTGGTGAATTGTAAATGTAAGGAGGTGGTGGTGAGGGTGATGGAGGAGGTGGAGACTTGTAAATATACGAAGGTGGAGGTGGTGATTTGTAAATATAAGGAGGTGGTGGAGATTCATAAATGTATGGTGGAGGTGGTGAACTATAGTAATATGGAGGAGGAGAGTTGTAATAAGTTGATGGAGGGGATGGATAAGTGTAACGACTGTGATCATCAGCCATCGCATTAGTTGCCAGAAAGCATGCTGCCAACCCAAAAACTAGGCGAAGCCAAATATTGGCCATTTTTGGGGAATCCCACTGTCTCATGGTTTTGTTTCTGATGAGAATGAGGAGTTACAGAAGCTGCAGTTTGTTTATATAATGATCGGCTTTGTTAGTCAAACGATTGCTTATTGCTGTTTGATGCTTTCAACTTCTAACAAACCCAAATAACTTGAGAATTAATTAGTTAATGGCTTTCCAATTAGGTAGCTGCCTTCTGTGTGACTTCCAGGTACGCGTTGAAGCAGCCAAAACTACTGTGGTTGGTTAAAATCGAGATTTTAAATTACAAGTTGCGATGGTCTCAGCTATGGCCATTTACAGCTAGCCATGTCAATTATAAAACTTGGTATTGCTGCAATTGGAGTCTGGAACTTGGCTTATTAAAAAAAATTAGGAAATTTTGGAAGAAAACAGTAGGAGCTTCCAGGTCCTAGACTTTTACTGAGTCACGGATTAGACTACATTCATCCAAGTAATAAGTTTTATGTCATAATAAGATAATAGAGGTTTGTTGCATTGTCCAACTCAATTATATTAACGAAGCAAACTGTAATTATGCACGTCAGCCCAAATATAATTCCTTCGTCAATGTCGCTGCCCATGTATGTTTGTGAAATGACTAAGTTCACCCGTTTAAGTATCTGAATCATGACTTGTAAAATGTTACGCTTGTTTTTTATGAATCCGTAACGTTATTGTTTTAGTTAAACCATATGCTTTTATACTGCAGTAAACTTGGAGATAGGATTCTCTGTCTAATTTTATGGTGTCTTATTCTGTTCTATGAATCTCAGCTATTTATTTATGTGGGTCCTGCATTAATTTATGCGAGACCCACATAAATAAATGGTTGAGATTCAAGAGATAGAATAAGACACCATAAATTAGACAGAAGATCTTGTCTCATAAGTGAGGTAGGCTGACTTTTTACATTCGTGAAGATATTATTGAAAATTGACTAAAATGACAAGGTTAAGAATACAGTAGAGATCGCATTTAAATAAAGGTGAAGATTGAGTTGCATTTGAGACGTTACTGGGAAGGGTAATAATAAAACTCCGAGTTTGGTAAGAAACGGTTACCAGCCGGTGCTGCTATTATAGTATTTTCTGCTGTTTATTAATCAGATGGTTGACTCGGTCATTGCTGATAAGAAAGTACCAATCCGTTTACGGCAGTATCGAAACGAAAGCATTAGTGGATAGGAAATATCGAACATCTTCACCACCTTACGTTTTCCCTGCAAATTTGCTGTCGTTCACATCCGCGCTGCCAAAACGATGGCGATTCTCCCAACCATTTTCTTTTCTTTTTGAATTTTCATGCAAATTCGAATTCTTAGCGGTCGGTTTCATTAAGGAGAAAGATTAGGAGTAGGGGAAACAAAGAAATATATACCTTGTTTTATGTAAACTCTTGAGTGGTCAATTGATGAGATAAGGGCATGAAATACAAAAAACAAGGACTTGTTCCACAGAAGAGGTCAAATATAAATTTTGCAATGCTAGACTGTTTCTCAACTTGCTTGCAAAGTTTTCAATAATTTTGTTAGAGAAAATGCTTCTTTCTTATGTTATTCAAGATAATGATGTAATTACTGGAGGAGAAAGTTTCAAAGCTTACTCAGTTCAAGGATTGGGCAGGCAACCTTGATTAGTATTTCCATATGCAAATCTACCTAAGATTGCATCGGAACTAAACGACTCAAGACTTGGACAAGTCTTATCGCAATATTAAAGCTCTAGTCTAAGGTTGGAGACTACCGAACTAAAAGCAAACATTCGCCCCTGTACTAGCTGCAATTTACGACTCATTTCATAGCTCAATTGTAACAATAAAATAGACATTGCTCAAATCTAACTTCAGATAAGTCCGAAATAGCAAGTACAACCTGAGGTACCCTTATAGACAGAATTAGATACTAGAGTTGGCAGTGATTCTACACCTCACCAAAGTCAAATCGTACAAAGTGAATCGTCACAAACAGGGTCGGCGTAATTCCACTAAACCAAACGCGTACAAATAGGCTGTAGGTATTGAAGATGTTCAACTTTATAGGCCAAGACCATTAACTTAGGAATTAGGATCGCAAGTTTTTATATGACAAAAATCAAAATAATAATGAGACGTGGTTTAGCAGTTATTGGTATAAAAGATGACAACCTACCATTGGAAATTATATAAATAGTTGACATAGATAATTATGTAGTTTTGTTTTCCATGAACTTGTATTATGCTAGCTAGAGACGGAACAGCTAGGAAGTCAAATGCGGTCGGATACTATTACATAGAAGACAATAGATCATAATAATATAAGGAGACCTGAAGGGGCTTGGCATTCACTGAATCTATTGTCGAGGAACAACTAAAAAAGAGTGCGTTGGAACCCCAAGATTTACCGTTTTAATCGCAAAACATCATTAACTATCAGCATTAGTTTCCCAACTTCTTCCAAGCTATAGACGAAACAGACTCGCGCATATTCAATCAATCTTGATTTTCTTATATTTGAAGCTTCAGAAATGAACAACTATTCCAATTTCAGCAGTCTTATAAATTTGTCTGGCATGTCTTCTAAAAGGAAATGTGTGGACTCCGGAGTTAGGGCTCAGGAAGAAGAATGTACATGATGGTATAGTATTAAATGCGAATATGCCCAAATGGAAAATTTACTGCAGCTATTGCCACATCAGACACTTAGCTTGGGCCTGAAATCAGAGCTTGTACAACGGAGGGTGAATTCATCTAAACAAGCCATACGAATACGTTCCGGTGTTGCTGGACTATCAAGAGGAAACCATTCATTATGTCCTGCTTCTGTTCTTGAAGCGGCAATAGCATCTTTGATGGCGAAAAAGACAACCGAAGCAAGGAAAAATGGAGGCTCCCCAACAGCTTTAGATGAATGGATGGCCTTTACATTTGGATGACCCTGTCAATAAAGAAAGCACACAATGAAAGTTTAAAAAATTTCATTATGGAATCCCAGATCTAATGCTTTTATCCAACTGACGTAATAAATTGAGTTACCACGAGATAGCTTTTGAAATGATTTCTTACTAAACAATCAATAACTTTTGGCTCACTATTTTTCGGAATACTTGCACACGAAACACTTTTTCCCTTATCTGAATCCCCACCAACCCTGTTTTCCTTTTCTAATCAACTGGTGGTCCCTTATCAAGCTGGAAGATCAGCAACCTCCTTAGAGAGATAAAGGAAGCACATGGTTGAGACCTAGTAGCATCTAACTTTTCATTGTGTGATCTGGTGCAGAAATGAGGAAATTGAATTTTGATATGGTCTGATATTATATAGACCTTTTAAATTGAATAATTTGTTTTCTTCTGGCAACGGATATCCAATTAAGTGAAACAACATTCTTTTTATGGTTGTTTCTAGTCTCAGCCTAAATGACTTAAAGAGTACATAAAGAACAAGGAAGACAATCTTTCAGTAAAAATGAGGATACAGAAGAGGAAGTAATTAGCCAAATTTTCCAGGTATCCAAGTTCCCAGGTATTGGTAGACAATAGAATACTTACCTTTAAAAGTGAAACATGGAATTTGAAGGGTGTATCATCTAGGGAAGGTATCTTGTAACTTCCAGGTCCACTTGTAAACAAGCAGCCTGGAGGAATCCACTTATGAGCTACATCCCCCCACTTTAATTCTTCAAGAGCTACCCAACCCAGACCTTGCATAAATGCTCCTTCAATCTGAGTTAAGTAGGAATAAAGAGGTTATTAGGAAAGACGAGGAAAAGATGTTACCAGAGATAAACAAATTCCCCAACCTTTTAGGTACTAAGCTGTATTGCATAAACTATGAAGCTTGAATAAACTTTTAAGATGACAAGGTTATGGAGTTGGAAATATGGAGTATTCGGAGACGAAGAATATGACAAAACTAGATACCTGTCCGACATCAATGGCCGGATTGAGAGAGTAGCCAAGATCCAATATCATATTTGCTATCCTTGTGTGGAAATCTCCTGTTAATGTATCAACTTCAACCTCAGCAAACGCAGCCCCATAGGTAAAGTACCTAAAGGGGTTTCCTTTACCAGTTGTCCAATCAAAGCCAATTTCAGGCGTAATGAAAAATCCATGAGCAGAAAGGTCTATTCGGCGTGCATAGCATGCACTGGCCAGCTATGAACATTAAAGAAGACACAATTAATTTCCCAACAGAAAAACTCAAGGACCACTTGGAATTAAGGAAACTGGTAACTGAATAAAGCCACGCAAAAGACGACCCATATATTTTTCCCTTTCATACCATATACTTTTGACATAAAATAAACACCAAACCTCCCGTAAGTAGAATACTATATCAAATTCGCAATCATGAAATACATTTTGCCCTCTCTGGAAGAATCCAAATGCAAGGAGCTCTTTTATAAGATTCCATTCCTCATCTTGTTGTTGAAGTAATAGCCTATATACTGTGATTATTAGTACCTCTAGATTACCCATTCATAACCAGCATGATATATAGCAACATTAAATTGTTGTAGCTGGTGCCAATCCTTAAAGAAAGTGATGACTAGATAATCACATCTACTTCAAAATCAAACAGAAACTTTCTTTCACGTGTACATTAGGCATCTGATGACTAAAAGTCTGAAAAGGAAAGCAAATGAGCAAGCAGGTAGATGCCGGTTATTTAAGATGTGCATTTAGTATGTACCACAGAAAGATTGATGGAAGAAACAAGGATAAAACTAGAAACCAGAATACCTCAGCAAAAGAGCTGAAATTATGTTTAGATGCAACAGGCTCCATTCGTGCCTTTATCTGTTCACATGCATCCAGAACTGCTGCTCCATACATGTCAGAGCTTGCAGAAGCTGCTGTTGGTGATGCATTGGGTACCTAAATAGCAGCAAAGAATAAATTGACGAGCCACTGAAATATAGACCACGATGCCAAATACTGCTAAAATTCCTTAGGTCCCATGCATTACCCACCCCTTCCCTTTGTTCGGCATTTTCATAAACTTTGATACCCATACAAAATCTTCAAATTTGTTTCATCACTGATGGCTAAGAAATGAAAAAGTGATGCTTTTAAGCTAGTTCAGCTTTGATAAAATGCAAACTACAAAATCATGCGTCCTCTAGCATTAAACCCATGACGTTCTTAGGACTACCATGTCTAGTTTGTTAAACTTCACTCAGGCCATCTTGTAGAACAGGTTATATTGACAGATTGAATCCATACAGAAGTCCCAAAATGATTCTAAAAGTGGGGATTTACATGATGGATTTGGATAGTAAATCAATCTTTCAGAAAAGGAGCAGCATCAAGCCCTAGGTTTGCAATGCAGTACCTTATCAGTGCTTGTCTCTGAAATGAACACTGAAGTAAGAGGGATATTGAATGCAGATGCAGCAACCTGAGCAACTTTGGTATGCAAACCTTGGCCCATCTCAACTCCTCCATGTGTAACCAGAACAGTTCCATCCGTATAGACATGAACAAGAGCACCAGCCTAAATCAATAAGAAAGCACATCAACAAAACAAGGGCTCGCTAATATCCACAATAGATGCTGGACCATCAATTATTTTTCACTTGAGACACCAACGCCAATGCCAGTGACAACTTGAGTATTACAATATGAAAATACCTGATTCATAAGCTTTGCTGTAAAAGAAATTCCAAATTTTGTTGGAACCATAGCAACTCCACGCTTTTTCCACCGATTATGAAGATTAAATTCATTGGTTTCTTCACGCGCTTTCTGAAAGTTACAAGATAACTTCAGTTCATTCCAGACTGGAGCCAGTGTACAGAACTGAAGCTGTTGTCCATAATGCAATACTGATCCTTCACTTTGAAAATTAATTTCCTGCAATGATTTCCAATATAGGAAAAACATTACAACAAATTAATGATTGCAAGATGCTAGTAAAGAAGATATAACTTGCAAGATCATAACCTACCCGTATCTCTTCTGGGCTTTTGTTAAGCTCTGCAGCAATTCTTTGAATCCAATTTTCGGTAATAAGCATACCTTGAGGACCTCCAAAACCTCGGAAGGCAGTGTTACTAGGAAAGTTAGTAAAGCAAACCCTTCCATTTATCCTGACATTTGGTATGTCATAGACATTATCAGAATGAAACATTGCACGTTCAAGGACTGCAAGCGACAGGTCCAGCGAATTTCCAGCATTGTTGTAGATTTCCAGATCCAGTGCAAGTACTTTCCCTTCATTGGTAAAGCCAACCTATATCAAGTAATTTGTAATATCAATTGTTTTGTTTTATTTAATACAACTTCCTTCAGAAATATTTACCAGTTTCAATGGAAAGTGAGTGCTGGTAAGTCAGTTGAGATTGTTTTTCTTTCTCTGAACATGATGTAAGCCAATTCTAAATTCATCTGTCGACCACACACCCATTATTTTTCCCTTACATAATATATTATACTATATAATTACAATCACACAGCGTAGGTAAGTAGTTTCAAGGAAACTATATTACAATTATGAATGTCATTAAAATAAAACTTATATGTCCATGGTTGAAGATCATGAAGATTTAGTATTTGATATGGGAAAATCATGTATCCAATATAGGATAACAAAATACTTAAGATATTTTTTTAAGAATATTATATTTTCTTATTATTAAATATTGTACTGCCCCTACTATTATAACTAGATAGCCTAACCATAGTAAATAATACACAACTTATTCATTCATACTTTGCTCATCGGCCTGTGGGAACTTGTAGATGTTCATGAAAACTTTACACGCTAGATTTTATTCATGTGCGTGAAGGGAGTGTAGTAGTTAAATACTCACATTAACTAGGAACAGGAGGGCTCATATACAAGAATGAAACCATAATCCAAATGCCTTAAGATTTTGAGTGAAGATATGAAACATTCAGTTCCCTTTCTCCAAACTGGAGATTAATGAACAATTTAACATCCATCATAAAAAATAACAAATTAAACTTTAAAACCCTTAGACCAGAGAATGAGACCCAATCTCAATTGGTGTAATTGCCTCAATGTTACAACAATATGCCGACAGCCTAACCACTAACATGAAAACCTTAAAAGCATTGTGTTGCATACTTCTTTCCTTGGTCAAGAATGTATTGCATAATGGGCATAAGATTAGAAAATATCCACAATAAGATCAAGTTCAACGAATCAATAAATGATACCTTGTACTTCCCAACAAAGCTATGGCGCTGCCCAGTTATCATCATATCTGTATCTCTATCTAATGTGAGTCTAACTGGCCGATTCAATAAATATGATGGGACAGAAGCTGCTGCAGCAATGAAAGCTGATCTTGTTTCTTTTCCACCAAATCCACCACCGATTCGTTTAGTTTTACAAACTACTTTTGACATTGGAAGCCCAAGAACATGGGCCACATATTTCTGATGCTTCTGAGGGGCCTGCACAGAAAAGAAATCATGATTCTTTGATAAATTGCGTATATTTGTGAAAAGCTACACATCAGAAAGAACATTACCCGCCAGTATGCAAAATCACAAAAATCACAAGACTACGAACAAGCTTAAGCTAGAAGTAACAATAGCAATTGCACAACTTAAATAAACATTGACATGCTGAAAAATCATACGCTTTTATGAAACCATGAGTACCTCAACAGGAAACTGAAGAGTAACAACAGCAAGTGATTGAGTTCAGTATTTCATAATAAGAAGTTGATGCAGACCCCTTTGAAAGAATGTCTTCATGGAATACAGTAAACACATGAAACATCTATTATTCCAAAAGATGATTCTTTTGATTTTTCATCCAAACAAATTTTATGTTTTCTAAAAACAGACAAATTTAGCCAAGAGAACTTTTGAAAGAACAACTTACTTGGGTGGATGAAACCATATGAACTTCATTGCCACTGTCCATTGTCCAAATCAAACTGCTATGTGGCTCCAAATAAAAATGTTCCTGACCACCCATTTGAACTTCTCCTTTTATGATTCTGTCACACTGACCAGATTGAAAACAAAGATCCACATCTCCCTTGTTCAAACATTTTTCTGTGTTAGGGTGGAAGCTTTTCGCGATAATGGCCTCTTGTATTGACAATATTGCAGGGAGCTCTTCATATTCAACATGAACTTTTCTTGCTGCTAGTTTGGCATTTGCATGTGTATCAGCAACAATTACACCTATAACCTGCATAAAGTGAGCAAGTCATTGTCTGCACCAGAATAGAAGAAAGGGAGAAGTGAAAATTTCCAAATATGGAATCATTTGAATGTGCTGAAGTGTCTCTTGATATGATGTACATTTTATTTACATTGTTATCTTCAATAGCGTGAAATTTATACTACAAGGGCTTGTAGAGTAATGGTGACATTATCAAGCTTCCTTTGTATGGAGTAGCTTTATATCATGACAGAGTTATGATATTTACATTGTTATCTTCAACAGCGTGAAATTTATACTACAAGGGCTTGTAGAGTAATGGTGACATTATCAAGCTTCCTTTGTATGGAGGAGCTTTATATCATGACAGAGTTATGATATTGGCTATGAAAACATGGACACAATCACAAGATAAAGTCTAATACTTGAGCACTAATGTTTTTCTATTATCTAAACAATGTCCATCAGCTTCCTACCTGACCCACACAAGTAACAATTTCTGAAGCAAATAGCTCTTCATCATCAATCACAGGTCCAATATGATTATCACCTGGCACATCTTTTGCCAAAAACAATCCTGCAAAACCAGGTGAAGACTTGGCTCCTGAATCATCTATTGAAACTATTCGCGCATGAGGTTTTCTGCTTAATAAAAATGCAGCATGCAAGCCATTGGAAGGCATTGATGTATCATCAGCATACTCTGCCTCCCCTGTAACCTAAAGAAAAATTTCAAAACTCATCAAGATACTGCTTTCAAGATGAAAATGAACCAAATTTGAACAATAAAAGATTAATTAATAGATCAACATCGATGGAGAGAAAATATTGTGAAGTACATCAGATACTACCAATATTAACAGGGATTTTACGGCACTTCTCTACACGTGCCAAACATTCAAGGAGCCAAGCACAATATCAAGACATTGTCCTGCTATGGTATCTTTTTGAGACTACTTCAGAAAAGCATATTTACCAAAAGGAAAAAGGAGTTGCTAGCATATGGGATGACTGGAATTCTCATGATCACTTGACCAAAGCACAAATCAAAATAAAATTTCACAAGTAACCAATATACAGCACTCTTGCACAGGTGCTCACTAGGAAATAATAAACAGGATTTGTTAATCTGAAATAAAAAAATTTCATTACACTAAAACATCAGCGAATAAACTATTCGTCAACAAAAATCAGAGCTACTTAGTAACCGAATAATAGTGCATTTCAGGCACTATGAATCATTGTTTCTTCGTTTATAAATGTCCTTTTGTTCTCTTTTATTCCTCTTTGACTAAAGGGAGATTCCAAACAAATTTTGTTAAGTAACCAAAAGTCAGATTATAATGCAAACATGGGCTCTATCTGTGCAAGCAGTTTACAAAATTACTTGCAGAACAGAAAATTCCTTCAAAAATCTCTTTTATGTTTTGCTATTATTTTTTTATAAATTTTTGGCACAACTTTAGCATGGTTGTGCATCTCTAAAAGAAAGCATATAGAAAATTTTATAAAATTTACATCTCATTCTTCCGATGTAAATACCTGAAGCCTTGCTGAGAGGTGAACCTCTGGGGACCCAACAGATGTCCCATGTTTTATAATTTCATAATCCTGACTTCCCATAGTTGATGGCCTGTGGAAGGGTTGTACAGCTGATAAATGTGATAATGGTATAGTTTCCCTCATGGAATCCTTCCCATCCGTCTGTCCTGAAACCCACAGGAAAAATTTGAAAAAGAAACTAAGGGTTAAAGATTTTCGAAACTCCACCATCCCTCCAGGAGCGTCTTCCTTCAGCACAATCTCACTTTCTAACACTTCTAATGCACTCTGCAGAAGCTCCTGGTTCCAGTACTTGCTATTGAGAAATTCTTTTGTTTTGATTGCAGATAAAGAGAAAGGACCTACCCCACCAAAAACAATCGATGAATCAGAAACTAACCAGCCATCATCTTTTTCCACAAGATAAACACGCATTCCAGCATTCACCAGTGCAATATCATCATCCCTTCGATGAGACTGTTTAAACTCTTTAACATACTCAAAAGGCCTAGTCCAAGGTAAGAATATGGAGAGCAAGATTTCACCATTAGCAAGGTCCACTTTTCGATAGCCTAAGAAGAACTTTTCTGCCAGAGTAGTTCTAATATTTCCCTTGCTATCAATTATTTGGAACTTTGCCCGTGAAGACATCCAGAGAGGATTCAAGTCTGATATTGGACTGGCTGTACATATGTTTCCCCCGACAGATGCGACATTTTTAATCTGAGTCCCAGCAAACCATCTTAATTGTTCAATGAATGCCTTACATGATGATGTTTCATGAGCAGGACGCTCCTTGACAATCTTTCTCAAGATCTCTAAGAGTTCAGTCAGCCTCACTGCAGCACCTATTTCTAAGCCATCATCTTTGATACTCAAGACATTCAGTTCAGGAATATGTGCAACAGAGACCAAAACCTGATACTGCATTCTCTTCAACCTCATCTCTATTCCGACCTCGGTATTCCCGATCAACATTTTTGCATCCGGATATTTTTCTATTAATTCCAGCACCTGCTGAAGTCTTAGCGGTCCATACCATTTAAGCCCATCAAATCCACTCAAGCTTAAGGGGGTTGCTTTCCTAAGTAAAAGCTCAGGAGGAAATATAAGTTCTTTGTCTGTATAGGTGCTTCCATCCACATCACTGTACGAGGCAGGTTCATAGCTCTTCCTGCAAGTTCTAGGTTGAATAGTTTCATTTAATATTTTTGATTTACAAGAGCAGGGTTTACCAGTTGAGGGGCACACAAATTCACGTTCATGAAGACTTAGCAAGGATGTATCAGTGTAAGCTGTATCATCAGTTTTTGCAAAAACTCGAAAGGCATCAACTATCGGCCTATATCCTGTGCAGCGGCACAAATTTCCTGCAAGGCATTCTTCAATCTGCTCTTCTGAAGGAGGTTCACGACATGACCTTAATAGTGCATACATTGACATGATAAATCCAGGAGTACAAAATCCACACTGGGAACCATGAGAACTAGCCAATGATTCCTTCAGAAAAATACAAAATTTCCATTTAAATGAAAACCTCGTTTTGATGAATTAGGCAATCAGTACTCTAATATAAACAAGGTTATCTTCTCAATGACAAGCTTTGACATCCTGAGTTGGAATATTGTAATCAAATGGAGTGGTGGTATGGACTTAAGGCCATGAATACTAAAAACTCCTACCTAGCACCTCCTATCATGTTGGTGCAAGGTTAGATCATGATGTTGGATTAGTTTCGGCTTGGTTATTGCATAAGCAATAACTAAAAATTTAAGTCCAGATACAATCACGTCCTATGGCTATTCAAATCACATGCATTTGTCCTATCAAATTTTGAATAGAATAGCTACTGCTGAAACATTAAACAGTGAGTTTTACAGACAAGTAACCCACATGAGGACAGATAGCAGATACAGATTATTACCCCAAAAAAAAAAAGAAAATGCATCAGCTTAAAGGGCTGCCTTTAAAAGATTGAACAATATCGGAGAAGAAAATTACTTGAATTGGGTGCAAACCACTTTTCCGATTTCCAAGTCCCTCCACAGTAATTATGTGCATCCCTTCTACAGAATACAAGGGAGCCAAACATGCATTCACAGCATAGTGCCTGGAAAAAGAGTTCCAGGAAATAATTTAAAATTAGTGGAATAAGTGAAATTCAACAGAGATGTGAGAACCATAACAGGACACAGGGATTGACAGAGCACGACACTTACACACATTTCTTCAACTTCCTATTATATTGGGAAACCAAAACAGTGCAAGCCCCACAACCACCTTCACCGCAGCCCAGCTTCGTTCCCGTCAGTCCAGTATCTACATTATACAAATAAAAAGGAATGCAAAAATGAAATCAGATTTCTCTAAATAATATGCACCCAGAGAGAGAGAGAGAGAGAGAACAACAACATAAGCTGACAACAATATAGAAATGTGGAGCATAATGTGGATGCAGTGGAAGTTAAATCTAACCGTGGCTAGAAATAAATGAGAAGAAAAGTAACGGTTATGAAACAACTTTCAACCCAACCGAGTAATAAATTTGATTGAAATTCAGATGCGGCCAAACTTCAGAAAAGTTGCTCAGAATTTTACTAAGAACAAGGCACCAATCTAATCCTTGGCACAGAGAATTGGTCTTGAGCTGACAGAATAATAAAACAATTTTCATTTTACTTCCTAAATTGTTGGGAAGTCGCACATAATGATTGATCAATGGACTGATTTATGGAAGCTAGTAGAATCCCCCAACGTCTGCTCATTTTAAGAGTAAACAATTTACTAATTCAGCCTCAGACCAAATATTTGACTACAATGAGGTCAATTAAGATTGAAAACTTTCCCACACCTTCTTTCCTTTTTCGTTGTCAAATTGAAAATAGGACAAGCAAACACTTGTCGATCGTTCAAACCGTCAGCGCATACAAAGTAGATGACTAAACCAACCAAAGACACAAGAACATGTGTCTTGTTATATTTCTCTACTCCGTTAGACGTTAAGGCATAGCAGGATAGTAAATCACCTTTTTGAATTAAATTAAAAATGAGATCTTTTTATGCATAGTTTTGTTCCCTGAACGCATTTCCGTACTTGCAGAGCAACCAAAAGAAACAAGACCCGCATCATTACCTCTAAGATACTCGAGAAGAGTCAAATGGGCCAACCCGTCAGGCAACACTTTTCGAACTCCATTAACGTACAAGATTGGCTCTTTCGATGATTCCTCTAGAAGTTGATCGATTTCTTCCTCGTTCTTCATCGACCCCATGCGGGCTCCTCGTATTCCTTCTGGGGTATTGATTTCTACCAAGGAATAATGACGCTGAAAAGCTCCCAAATTTCTACCCTACTCCTTCTGGGGTATTGATTTCGATCAAGGAAAGCACGTGAAATAAATTAAAGATGCCTTCTTTCTTTGAGAAGTACGAAATGAACAGCGACTGAAGTAGATTTGTCGTCTGATCTTTCATTAACAAGAAGTTGCCTTTTCCATGAATTGACACTTTCTTATCCAAACCAAAACTGCACGTCTGTTTGAAGATTCAGAAGGATTAAAATAACCCTAAAAATATAAGAAGCTGACGTGTGACCGCCGCTGATGATCAGAGGCAGAACCAAAAGTTAGCTACAGAAACATGAAGGGAAAAAAAAGAAGAAGAAGAAGAGTAGACTATGATTATGGGATTGATTGATGTTAGCACAAAGCGTGCGTTTTATGAATTTGTAGAGAGAAGTACAGATATTCAAAGGCTTATGTCAGTCATAGAACTAGCGAGGGGCTTGTCTTGGCTTTTATAATTTAGTCGGCTGCTCTCGTCTCGCTTTGTATCATTCGATGATGTTCCGATCCGAGTCGCTTGTTTGCATCTTGGTCCGACACGTCAAATATAAATAACTAAAGCAGAAATGTTTATTTTTGATGTACCAATAAAATACTTGCGCTCAAAAAGACATCTTACTATTGTTAAGATGCTAAGAGATTGAATGCTCAAAAAAAAAAAAAGATGCTAAGACATTTTATTAAGTTTAAAGAAAAACATGTTCATATGGTTTCTAATAATCACATATATTGAACTTTAATCTCAATACAATAACCTTGCTTTTGTAGTCACATTTTTATTTCTTCCCCCTCTGGTGGACATGTGAAATTGTGTATATTACGTGCCTCTATATTTTTTGTACATAAAATATAAACGTGACAAATAAATTGAATTAATATAACTAAATTTATATATTTTTTGTTTTATTCCTTAATTTGATTATTATGTAGATTTTTATTTTAGTTTTTGGTTAGGATGTACCTCCTTCTTATTCTACTGTAAAACGCTTATGATGTTAATAGTTTTTTTCACTGGAAATAAAATAATTAGAGCTTTTCTCATTACATAATATGCTTCAAATAACATATAGATCAAAGAATTATAGTAACATAAATGATAATAAGATAGATAAAACTAATTAATGAGATAACTAAATCTTTTGGAAAAATAATTCTTTCTTAATTTTGAACAAGTTATTCAATAACCCAAAAAAAATCATTGAATAGGTATTTTAGTTAATTGAATTTCATAATGTTGATATCTTTATTAATTAATTTAGATGAGAGTGGTGTATCAACTTTAACCCCATAATGTGGTAATCCATGTGATAAATAACTGAATTAAGAAATCTTTTCTAAATGCCTTGAAAGTCCCATTTGTGTTTACTAACAAACACCTACAAAACCGAATTCTATGATGAAATTTTTTATAACCTTAAATTACCCAAGCACTAAAATAATTAAATCCCAAATGTAAAAAAAATCAATCCCAAACTTTAAAAAAAATCTTTAATCCTTAAACAAAGCAGACTCAATCTCATTTAAAGAATATGATTGAACCTCTAAATTCCAACAAAGAAGCCAGTAAATTAAGAAAGGAGGCAACAAACACACTTAAAATCCCCAACATCTAAAATCTAGTGCACTTGAAATCCCTAGTAGTTGAAGCAAAGACATATAATTAAGAAATGAGACATATTCCTTCTATAAGGAGTTCGTTTTTGCGAGAGAAGATAGAAGAATTACATGTGAGATGATATATGAAATCCTACGTGAGAGGTGAATATCATAATCTCATATCAAAAAGAGCATGAGAGTTGAAAGTTTTATAAGCCTATAGAAAAGACTAATATTTAATTTCCTATTTACTTACTTTTAGGCTTGTGATTCTTTAAATTCGAATTATAATTGTTATTGGGCTAGTCTAGATTTAGGGTATGACAAATTGTATCATAAAAATTTTTCCTAATACAATTTTGATATAGGATGATAAGGGTGGGGAATAACATCAACAATAAGCCCATAAGTAATGGGTGCATTTACTAGACTTTTAGTTCAGTTTCACATTAGGAGAGAATAGGAGATTATGGGTTATTGTAACACCCCACTACCATAGAGTATATACCCGAACATCCAGAAGACATTCAAGAATATACCCTATGACAATGACATGTTAGAGCAGTCTTATACACTTATTATGGCATCATACACTTTACAAACTTTGAAAGGCAGCTTTTTCATTTCATTCATCAAGATAATTTACAAAGTAGTCTTTTAACAAATATTTAAATCATCACAAGCATCTAAGAGTTTATTCTCTTTTTACAAAAAGTTCTACATGAAAAAAGAAAACTACATAAATACAATCTACAACTCCTTAGATGTTAGCTGACTTACCTTTGAGTCATTTCTTAATACCAAAATGATCTTCTAGAGTATATTAGGAACTAGGTCTCCTATCTCATACTTGAAAAAGCCACGTTGCAATTTTGATGAGTTTTGCTAACTCAGTGAGTGAACCATCCTCGATGTGCTCACTCATTTAGAACATCAAACATTTCAAATATAAAATCAAATTTACAATATTTCTCATCTTAACAGTTCATTATGGATTACACTCATTTCATATAAACTTTTCATAAGAGTTCAATCATACTATTAAATGTTCACAAATATAGCATATCTCAATATCATCATAATTTAGAAATATTTTCATAATCATATATATACAAATACATATGCATATGCATATGAGAGTCCACTTTCATTGTCATTTTGTTATGACCGAGCGTCTTTCATTGTCTCATATCCCTTATGGATAGCAGGCTCTTTTCAGATACTATCTCGTACCTATTGTGGATATCAAGATCATTAATCATAGAGCTAATGGCTCTACGTGCAGAATTCTGAGCTTTAAGCTTTTTCAGACTGGCTACTCTGGTCACAACGCCTTTATCTAATCATGCATATTAATGTGATGTATCAAATCACAAAATATTCTATCAATAACATTTATTCATGATGCACAATTAGATTCAGATCTTCATCAAACCTAAGTTTGCCATTCAACAATATGTTGAGAATACAGATAACTTTTATATTCATATGTAATCAGAACACTTCCAATACATTCCTAGATATCAAACTCCTCGGACCATTAATGTACGAAATTGTCACATGCAGATCATTAACAGTTCAAAATTGGAAGTTAAACAAAAACAAATCAATCCTAGTGAGAACATCTAGGTTACTCACAGTACGCTCCAGATTATGTTATTGTCAGGATAGTCTGACAATATCTGGATTCAGTTGATCGACTTATGCATCTAAAATCATTCAATACACACAAAATTCACATTACAAAGTCGATCATTCAAATACATATTCAATCATGCATATATATGTATGTGCCATGTTTAATGCATGCTCAATGTGTAACAGCCCAGACCACCCGCTTGCAGATATTGTCCGCTTTGAGCCTCGGCCTCTCGGGCCTCGCGCT
>JANZXP010000194.1:18234889-18255808 GCA_027576715.1 Erythroxylum flavicans | reverse complement strand
GCACATTTGACATTAAATTGCTAAATAAAGATGGTCTTTATTATGGTTTATCATCATTAAATGGAGTTATGAACTTAACATTAAATGGTTTAATGGTTATCTTTTAATGTTAGCATATAACCTATTAGCATTCATTGGATTAGAGAAGAAAGATGTGCATTGGATGGACTATCTTCCTTCTTCCATCTTCCAAACTTGAAATTGGTAGGTCATATATAGGTTAATAGTCTTTTCATATAGCCATCTTAAAGATAAATGAGAAGAGTCTCATTTATTAGCTATTTTATGATTGAATGTAAGAAGTGATGCATTGGATGCTATTCTCTTCTTCCATTCCATGCATAACCAAAATTGAGGGTGTAAAAAGGTGTTCTTTCATGGTTTGACTCTCTCTCTCCTTTCATGCATGAGTGAGCAGAAATTTGCATGAGAAGAGTCTGATTTTTGGTTCATTTCTTCTAAGAAAAATCTCCTTCAAACATTTCTTCTCCTTTCCCACCAAAAGATTTTCTTAACCAAGTTGTCCTGGAAGAACAAGAGGTAAATCAAATTGGTGGAGGATACAACAACAAGGAGAGGATAGATTGACAAATAAAAGGATTCAAAAGCAAAAGGCTTTGGATACAAGAAGAAGGAGAGGATAGCGCAACGAGAAATTAAAGCTGTAGTGAAGGAGTTGGTAATATCACTATCTTGTTCATGTTTATTATTATCCTTATACCATATCATGTATAGATTGGCACGATGATTTGGATATATTGCTTCCGCTGCAAATAAGATTTCTAAAAAGTTTTGAAATCTACCGATTCTCTAAGTATGACAAGCTTTCTTTTCCCGATCTAACATGATGAATATTGAATCGTGAAATTCTATCGTAGTAGTTGGACTGAGAATTGAGTTATATGCGTGAATTTGGATTAGGCAACTTGAGAGGAAGGTGAATCATGTGGATTGATTGAAGTAGTTGGTTGCATAAACTCAGTCAATAATTTGATACTTGAGTGCTTAGGTAGTCTATGAAATTTTGACGGATTTTCATATAAGCAAGTGTGAGGTTTTGAGCTTATATGACCGCATTTCATAGTCATTCTATTTCTTTGTTGTGTGTGAGGCTCCCCTAGGAAGATTACCTTCATAACTTGCATTGAACTAGTTTGAAACTACTAGTTGCATGGTTTATGGAAATGATTAAGGCCTTCTTTGTTTTGAACCCTTAGTTTAAATAACTAACCAAGTCATTTTTCCCTTAAAAACCCCTTTTAACCTTTAACCTTATTTGTTTCTATGTTAATCACCTTACATTGAAACCAAAAAATCCACTAGCCTTACCCCGATATAAGTTTAATGAAGTACTAAGTAAGCCTTTAATGTCTATAATTTAAGGACTTTTGTTTTGTATTGTATTCTGAGATATTTTTAGAGTTACTTTTACTCATGTTTTGTTGATATATGCTACTATTATTTCCTATTACTTTTAGTCTTGTTCAAAAACAAAGAAAAAAAAGAAAAAAAAAGGAGATAACAAAAAAAGAAAAGAAAGGGAAAAGAAAAGGAACAAAACATAGTAGCATTAGTTAGTGATGAGTAATTGTAGTCCATTGTATTCATATCTTTATCTTATAATTTGTAATTGGTTGTTCCTTTTACTTAGTACTTTGTTAATATTTGTGAGTAACCCTTTGACCTTTTTACCTTACCTTAACCTAAACCCCATTACAACCCAAGTAAAAGCCCTTTTGATCTATGATAGCATGTATTCTATATAGAGGAAATTTGGTATATTTGCAAACCTATAGTAGTGTAGTCTCTTAAAGGGAGTCTTGAGTGAAACACCAACCCATCATATACTTGAATGATATTAGTGAACATTATGAGAAACGTTCATCTTAATTTTATGCTTACCTTTGATCAATGGTGTCTTCATTTGACTTTGTTTAAGTGCACTGATGAACAAATTATGATATGTGTAGTAGCTTGATGCTTAAGTTGTTGATGTCTAAAGGATTGCACATACTTGATTTTCTTTGAAAGCGAATTGATAGAATACTTTGGTTGTGTTTAAATTTCTTGAGGACAAGCAATAGTTCAAGTGTGGGGGTATTTGACAGGATTGAATTATGGTATTTGATAAGATTGAAATATCTTATATTTTTATGTATTTCCATGTGATTTCAATCCTATTTTTACCCAAAATATTCTATCACAGCAATAGATGAAGAAACAACATAGCAACTAAGATAGAAATGACAGCGCCTAAAGAGGAAACCAGCAGCCCAAAATGCAACACAGCAGCAAAGAGAAAATAGGAGCAAAACAACATGTAGTAGGCGGAACCAAGGAGCACCACAATGCTACCAGTTCAAAAAGAAACAACAACGCCAAATGTTGGGAAGGAAAAATGCAGTCGTTTGCCAATTAATAAAAGAAAACACAAAAGCAATAAGGGGGTCACGTGAATAGGAGGGGTGACCAAAAAAACCCCTAAACTTTAATTGTCCTATTAAAAACAGTAGAGGAATAGTGCTGGCAACTTGGTGGTTGACGTGAAGAAAAGGGCGGCAGAACAAGAAGAAGTAAGAGAGTGGCGTTTGAAGAGAAGAGTGATGAATAGTGACGGTGGACCAAAAACCACCATCTTTATTTGTCACATCAACAACAGTGAAGAGAACAAGATGAGTGGAGGCGGCAGAATGAAGAGAGTGGCATTAAAGACTACGTGAAACAGATAAGATAAAGGAGTGAATAGTATAGGTGGTTTAATGTTTATTTGTCACATCTTGAACAGTAGATAGGAGAAGAAGGTTGCAGCATTGAAAAGATAGTAGGTAGGGTTTTCGGTGGGCATGATTTTTATGGGGTTAAAGTATTTTCTTAAGAGACACATAGAGGGCTAAACGTCCCGACACCGATTCGGAGGTGATATTGAAACCGATGGCTCAGGTTAAGTATTTTTATAGTTTTTGTTGTTTCTTTCTCTCATTAGGAACTGATCATGTTATCTTGTGCTATTGGATTGGCTATTGAATGATGATGATTTTAATGTGTTCATTGAATCGTTTGATTGCATAACCATTGCTAGAGTTTTGATATAATATGTAATTGTTATGATGAAATTCATATGTGGCGACTAATGATTTGTAATTATTAGAGATAACATAACCTAGGTTAAATGACGCATCGTATGTGGCTATTGCCTTGATTAATCAGTTTTCCTAATTTGCAATGCTACTGCCTAATTAACTCTAGAGATCGTATCCTAGGTTATTCAGTGGTTAGGTTTAATTAATGATCGTATCTTGATTAAACAAAACCTAAGGGAAAACTCAGGTTAATTATTAACCCACGATTAATAGTTGTTAAGAGAGGTTTGAGAACAACAAATCGTTGAATTATGCTTAATTAAGGCATAAGTCGAGATTGAATCAAAGAACCAGATCCCTACCTAATTCACCAATTTTAACATTTTTTCGTATATTTTATTTAAGTTGTTTTTATTAGTTAGTTTCATTTTATTTTCTTATTCCAAAGTCCAAACCCCACCTCATTTTTCCCAAGCACCGATTAATTTCATTTCATAAGCTAACCGAACACTCCATGTAGGATTGACCTAGACTCACCACTACTACAGTAGTAGTTTAGTTATTTTATTTTGACTAGCGTTACGATGCGCTGTCAAATGATATGAGTACTAAATTTGCACAATTCATAAAAGAATAAAAGGTTTACTTTTTACAAGGATGGACTTAGACAACTATTGGAATGCAAGTGTTATGACCTTGGTTGAAAATGTGCAATTCAATTTATTGTTATAGTGGAAGAAGCATGGAAATGCTTCTCCTATTATGCAAGTTATTGTATGAGATCTATTACTAATTTTATTATATACTGTTACTTTAGAGTTTCTTTTTAGTACTAATGTCTAGGTAATTAGTTCTTGTAATGCTCGAATTCATCCTAATACTATGGAATCCCTTATGTGTGCTCAAAATTAGTTAAGCCGATGAAGATATCAAGATAAACTTTGTTCTTTATAATATGCTAACTTGTTTACCTAAATAATTTTAATAATCTTACATTATACGGGGTTAAGGTTTAGAAATGTATTTTATCGTACATTTATTAAACTACCCCATAATTAAGCATTTTTTTGTCCTCAAGCAAATCAATTTCATTACTCTTAATAACTTAATAAGAAAAAACTCTAGGAAAGCATTAAACGAATCAATGATATCCATCAAGATTCTTTATTATTCATTTAATTACAAAGTTTATTAAATTGTTAAGTACTTGGTTACTTGTATCAAATTATAAATCAATCGAATTCACTTTATAAATCTTTAAATTTCATATCAATTCACACTATCTCACTTAATGCGTAAAGTAAACATACATTAGAAAAACAGGTAAAACTTTAAACGTTTTTGTACCCCTTATTAAACACAAAATACTAAATTTAAATAATATAAGAGTATTTAGATGTTTGTTTGAAAAGTCACCTAATCTTTTGATTTAAGAGTAAACATTTTATTATGAATACCCAATCATTCAACTAGGTCACTATCTCAAATGGCTTCTAGCATAACTCTTTAACTTTGACCTTTTTATTTGTACAAAGCCCACAAAGTTTATGCTCATTAATTCATATATTACTATTTTTTTTCTTTTCTTTTTATATGTATATATGTGGGATAATGAAAATGCTAAAAAACGATTTACATTTAACTTAACATATATACACATTATCCATAAAGTATTATAATGCAAATCAAGTATCCATTCTCAAAATTAATAAACTAAATTAAAATCAACTTATTCATTAAAACTTATAACTATTTGCATAAACAAATCAAATCATAGTCACAACTAAATCTATAATGAACTATCTTGATCAAAATTCTCTTTTAAATTTTTTCCAAATTAATCATTATTAAGCTTAATTATAATAAAATTGACACTTAAGTTATATATTGTACTCAATGTACAAAACATGCAAAAATAATGAAAATTATAAAAAATAAAGAAGGTGAGGATAATTGATATGCCCCTTATAATAAAAGATTTTTAGCCTTGTCCAATGTTGTTAACTTCCATCCATTGCTAATGAAATCTTTTCTACTCTAAAGAAAGGGTTGATTTTGCTTTGTAACCTATAGAAGTTCAAATCTTAAGTACAAAATTAGGATCATTAACTGAAATTATGAAAATAACTAAACTACTAGTTATATGTGGGTTGCTTTGTAGCCTTTTCTTTTTATATGTATATATGTGGGATAATGAAAATTCTACAAACTACTAGTTTGGCTCGATGTATCTGAATAAAACATCTAGCTCTTTAGTTTTATAGAGACAACATTGGATGTTTTATGAGGACGTCCTCAAGAAGTTGATACTCCTTTTACTATTGTTGCTTTAGAAATCTAGATGAAGCTTGATTGTTCCACGCATAATCATAATAATTGCACCACTTCAGATTATAGGTATTCTTATATAGGGTGTCTTAATGCTTTACAAGCAAATTGGGTGCTCCCATATATGGTTTTGTTCCTAACGTTCATGATTAGGGTTATCACCCTCACAAAATTCACAACATGACATAAATATCACATCAGCTTCCATATATGTGTTACCTTACCTCTCGTTCCAAATGATCATAAATGGTGACATACCATAATTCTGATGAGAATATTGTCCTCTCCATCCTTCCATTATGTTTGGTGGTTGTAATGATGACTACCTTAATCATGAAATAAGTCATAAAGATAAGATCAAGAAAGAGAGTTATTATGATGAATAAATAAATATAAAAAGAAAAGAAATAAAAACTACCTAAAAAGAAAAGAAAAGAATGTCTACATTAATACAAACAAGTTTTCTTAATATTCTAATACCTGACAATGACACCAAAAATCTTAATGAATTACTAATTTATAGTTTTAAACTGAAAGCACACGATGTAGTTATAGTTAGCACCAGCGAGTACGAGTGGATCCCACAAGGACTAAAATTAATACTGCTTATCGTCTTTCTATTATTTAGTTTAGAAAATTTTTATGATGATGATTAATAAAATTTATAATTAAAATAATTCATTAAAATACTAATTAGAAAAAAATAATTAAAGAAAACTAAAAAATAATTAAAGAAAACAATAGCACCTTGACTTTGAATCCCCTAGGACTGCATTAGTCAATTTAATCTATAGTTTATTATACTATGGAAATTCCTATCTCATATTAATATCTTTGGTCTAGACTATTAACACCGAAACCTCAGTTGATTAACTAAAATCTCTTTCTAGTTAAAACCCCTAAGATTAAATTAATTAGTTTGTGAATTCCTCTATTAGGTTTGACCCTAATTTGGAAGATTATGTTGACCTATATCTAGATTTGCATACAGCCCCTTTCAATTATGGTAGATATATTTATAAAAAAAGATTTCTCAATCTCAATTATGTGAAATCATACACGAAATAATATTTTAGCAATATTAATCCAATAATACATAACTGAATAGTAATGAAACTAAAGAATGAAAAAAAATCACTACAAGGCATATCTCAGGGTTCAGCTAATCATAAAATTAATACTAAATGAAAAATAGATTCGAGCCTCCCTTAAGCCTCTTATAATCCTCTCTTCCTTTATGTTTCTTTGTTTTTCTCTTTTATAACTCAAAAATTAAGGTTTTTGGAATGGACACAATCACCTATACAACTGTGAGCATGACTGTGTCCATCAATCTCACTTCAATTATTCAAAAATTAAAAAGAAACATGGTCCCAAAAAGCTAAACAATCATGGACATATAGACAACTTCTTTTTTCACATTTCTACCTCAATTTAATCTAATTTCTCCTCCTTTTGACCTATAAAGAAAATTAAGACCTAAAAGCATAATATGAACCATTAAGTACCAAAAACCATTTAAAAAACTCTTAAATTAAAAAACGCACTAAACGTGAGATTAAAAGAAGAGCGATGAGAGAGTTACAGAGCGATGTGAGAGAGAGCAACAACTGAGAGTTTACTACTTCAAAGATCATCGATGTGGTTTTGACCCCTCCTCTATGGCTTCTTCTTCGTCTTCTCCATCATCTACTTCTCGTACACCCCTATCCCAAATCCCTGTGCCATCTACTAGAAATCCTCCTTTGTCACCTTCCTCAAAACCCAATTCCCAAAACATTGACCTAAACTACCCAATCCTTGGCCCTGTTCAGATAGCCGAAGGTTTGAAACTTCAGATTGATTCGATTCATGAGCAGAATGGTCCAGAGGTTCCCTTAACCACTCAGGACTGTAGAGCTTTGGTGAATGTGGTAGCCGACTCAGTGGAGGAACCATCAACTATCAAGGAATTGGCCTTCTACCCCCCAGAGGTTAAGGATGACCAAATCTTTGTTATCCCGCCGCCTAAGTTAGTGCTGAAAAGAGCAACGAAAATTTGTCATTCTCTGATCGGAATCTTCATTGGTAAGCAACCTGCCTTTCTAGTAGTGCATAGAGCCCTTTCTAAATCTTAGTTAGCATGTGGTTTGACAGAAATTCTGGTGACCATCTCGAACAAGTTTTTATTTAAGTTTGATTCTGAATGTGGTGTGAATAAGGTGCTAGAGAAGGGCCCTTGGCATATCCAAAGGAAGCCATTGTTCTTACACAAATGGAGTTTGAATGTGGGGGAATAGAAGGATATTAGGTATGCACCTGTCTGGAAAAGGTTTCATAATAATCCCTACGAATATTGAAGCAACGAGGGATTAAGTAGGATTGTTAGTGCAGTGGGAAAACCTCTGCTCATAGATTCCCAGAAAGCCCAAATGTCTAGAATCCTATATGATAGAATGTGTGTTGAATTAGAAATTAAGAGGAGCTGGTCTTCATCCTTTCAATTGGCTACTTATAATGAAGAGGGACAAGTGACATTTAGGGAGATTGCAATCGAATATGAATGGAAGCCTAAAAAGGTTACATAGAAGAGGACATTGAAACCTACTGGTTGTATGTTTGAGACTGGGACTCAACAGGAATTGGACAAAAAGAATTGCTTACTTCCTATAGGTGAAACTCAACAGATGGAGGCAGATCAAGAGAAAACTTCAAAGAAAGAACAAGTTAGTCTTAAGGAGAGTAGATGAAAATCTAAATGAGCAAAGCAAAGGCAAAGAAATGCAGCAAAAGTGGGATGATTTTAATGGAAGTCTCGAAGATGTTAACTATCCTGGTATAAGCAAAGCAGGTAATTCTATTGCCTCTCCTAAATCTGATGTGGTTCCAAATAATTCTAGTGATTCTTAGAGTTAGGGTTTATTGGAAAAGGCAGAGGGGGTTTTTACCATTAGGAAAAGCAAAAAATATAGAAGAAAACAATAGTAGTAGGTCTTGTCTTGTGTATTGAATTATGGATCTAGGTTTTTGGAATATTAGAGGTCTGAACGGCAAAAAAAAAAGTTAGCTATCAAATCTTATCTTAGAATGATGTTGGTTTCTTTTGTGTGTTTGATAGAATCCAAGATCAAGTCTCATTTCCTCTTGAACAATATTTGTTCTTCTTTGTTTCCTAAATGGCATTTTTGTAGTAATTTAGATCAAGCTTCATGTGCCAGGTTAGTGGTAGCTTGGAACCCTGATAAATTCTTGTGTTCTCCTCTTATTACTACTAAACAGTTGATCCTCTTGGAGGTGTCCCCTATGAATTGTGATTATGGTTTTTTTGTTTCTTATATCTATGGGGTGAATAATTCAAATCATAGGAAAAACCTTTGGTCAGCCCTTTCCAATATCAAACTCATTATTAGGACTCAACTATGGCTTATAATTGGGGACTTTAATGTAATTTTTGTTTACGCATGAAGCTGAACCTCTTAGCTCCTCAGCTATTAGTGGGATGAGAGACTTTAGGAAGTGTGTTGATGAGTGTGGTGTGTATGATCTAAACTCTAGTGGTTCAAATTTTACTTGGTCTAATAAGCAATATGATGAATTCCACATAGCTAGAAAATTAGATAGAGTGCTCATCAATTCAGAGCGGAGTTCTCAGTTTCCTAGATCTTTTGGAGAAATTCTTAAACCAAATATTTCAGACCACTCCCCTGTAGTGATAAGGTCTTTAACTGTCCAAAAGAAGAGATCTTCCCCTTTTAAGTTTTCAAATTTCCTAATCTCGCAGCTAAATTTCCTTCAGATAGTAGAAGAGGCTTAGAATTCACAAATCTGAGGGACCCCCATGTTTTGTGTAGTTTCTAAGCTCAAATTAGTCATAAATGCTCTCAAATACCTAAACTCAAATCAGATTAGCGATATCAATGTCAGAGTTGAGACTTGTCAAGCTGCCCTCAGTAACATCTAAGACCAAATGAGAGTTTTGCCTAATAGGACTCAACTGGCAGTTGAAGAACATGAGGCTATGACTAATTTGTTTAAGGCTTTAAATGACCAAGAATCTTTCTACAAACAATCTTCCCGTATCCAGTTGCTTAGAGAGGGGGATAGGAACACCAAATTCTTCCATAATTCCATCTTGTCAAATAGGAATAGAAGCAATATCCACTTTTTGTTGGTGAGCAATGGCCGTAGGATTACTGACTTAGAAGAAATTTAGAAACATTTTTTGAATTTCTTTCAAGATTCTATTGGTACTAAGAAAGATCTAGCTTCCTCAAGCGAGTATGTGGCAGCTCTTTTTCCCCATCCGATTCCTAAGAACCTAAAAAATAAACTTGTAGCTGAAGTCACTTCGCAGGAGATTAGGGAAGTATTCTTTTCTTTTAACCCGAATAAGGCCCCTAGTCCGGATGGCTTTAATGGCTTTTTCTTTAAACACACTTGGCATACTATCAAGAATGAAATCACTAGGCCAATCTAAGACTTTTTCAAACATGGTAAGCTCCTCAAAGAGCTTATTTCAACTTTTATTTCCCTTATCCCTAAGAAGAATAAGTCGTATGTTGGATTATAGACCTATCTCCTGTTGTAACATGATTTATAAGGTGATCACAAAAATCATTTCTAATAGACTTAGAGAGATTTTACCCCTCCTTATCAGCCCAAACCAAAGTGCTTTAATCAAAAATTGCCGTATAAGGGATAACATCCTTTTAACTCAAGAAATCTTTAAGAACTATCATCTTTTTAATAAGCATAAGAGATTTGCTTTCAAAGTAGATTTGGCTAAAGCTTATGATTCTATTCGATGGGATTTCCTTCTCAAAGTGCTGATAGTTGTAGGGCTCCATCCTATGTTTATTAAGTGGATTGAAGAGTGTGTAACCTCGCCTTCCTACTCTATCTTGATCAATAGTTCTCCTACTAAATTTTTCTGTGGGAAATCATGTTTAAGACAAAGAGATCCTCTCTCTCCGTAACTATTTATTCTCTGTTTGAAGGTGCTTTCTAGGACTTTGAATGTTACAATAGCAAAAAATCCTACTTTTCAATTCTATTGGAGATGGAAAACTCTTAAATGGTCCCATCTTTTGTTTGCTGGTGATCTGTTATTGTTCTGTCATGCTGATCTTACTTCGGTGAATACCTTGCTTAAATGCTTGCGAACTTTCTCAAATTTCTCTAGGTTGGATATGAACCTAGCAAAAGTCAATTCTTTTTATCTCCTAATGTGGATCATTTGGCCATTCAATTCGAAACTATTTTGGGTCTTAAAAGGGGTAATCTTCCTATAAGATACCAAGGTGTTCCTCTTTTAATAGGTATATTGACTAGGAGAGATTGTATCCCGCTATTGGAAAAAAGTGGTTCCAGAGTTAACAAATGGACTCATAAAGCCTTGTGCTATGCTGGTAGACTTCAATTGGTAATTTCTGTCTTGTCTACTTTTCAGGTCTACTGGGCTAGCCAATTCTTGCTTCCTGTCTCTATCATTAAAGAAATTGAGTCTAAACTTAGGAACTTCTTGTGGTCTAGAAAGGTAGTATCTAAAACTCATATAAAATTCAAGTGGAATGACCTTTCTAAACCTAAAACAGAGGGTAGTCTAGGGATTAAAAATTTGTCTACTTAGAATAATGTCTTATTAGGTAAAAGGATTTGGGTTCTTTTCAATGATAAGGAAGCTTTCTGGGTAAAGTGGGCCCATACCATTATTTTTAGAAGGAAAAACATATGGAGTGCTCAACTGACTAATAATAATTCTTGGAGTTGGTGGAAACTTATTCAAGTTAGAAATATTATTAGGAACCATTTTTGATTTAAGATAGGAAATGGAATTTCTACTTTCTTATAGTAGGACCCTTGGCACCCTAGATGTACCCTCAAGGATCTCTCAACGCCTACAACTATCAATGGTTTAGAATTTCCAATGAATGCAAAAGTAGCGGATATTATTAGAGACAATAGATGGAGCTAGCAAGGTGCCACAATTGAGACCATTCATTTGCTCGAGCCTTTAATATGCCAACCTGATTGGTCCCAATATGATAGATTAGAATAAACTGTAAGCTCCTAAAAAATTTACACTAATGCTTCAATATACTCTTTGATGAGACCACCTTTGTTGAAAGTACCTTAGTATAAGTTAGTGTGGCAGAAAGGTTCCAACCTAAGGTATGCCTTTATCTTGTGGTTAGCTTTCCTTAATAAGCTACAGATAAGGGATGAGCTCCTTTATACTTATATTCCTATTCATTGCTCCCTATGTTACTTAGATAATGAGTCTACCAACCACCTTTTCTTTGAATGCTCCTTCTCAAAATCAGTGTGACTAAATTGCCTCAGCCACTTTTAGATAAACATTCCAAACCTGCTAAACCTCCAATCTATTCCACTTTGATTTAACCAACCTCAAAGCCACAGAAACATCGACCTCAACGTTTTTATCGTTCTACTTTCTGTTATTGTGTACAACTTATGGTTCGAGAGAAACCTTAGAACGTTCAAAAATGCAGCCATGGAAGTGGGGAACATTAATACTAAAATGATCTTCCAAGTAATGGAACAAGTCAACTCAAACACTGAGAGAAGGTAAATAGAAGGTTTTGGCTTGTTTTCGCTCTTCTTCTAATTTTATTTTATAGTCGTGCTAGTTGGTTTAGGAAAGAAAATTTTATCTCACTCATCGGCAATATATATCAATGTGAGTATATATGCAAGGCATGGATTATCACTACAGCTTCAAGAAAATGGAAGGAAACCCACCCTCTTCGTCAGCAAGAGAGGCATAAGATGCAGTAATGACTGAACCTACAAAAGCGTTGAAGAATGTGCATGATGTCCCAAGCTCCAAGGTCCACTCCTCTGGCAACTTATCAATAGAAGAGCCCTTACTATCCAAATAGGAAGGATTAGTAGGAAGTCTATTAGTTTTCTATTACTTGAGACTCTTATATGGAAATAGTTGTATTACTAGTAAGATGGTCCTTCAAATGATCATTTTTGTTGCTAGATGTGGTTTAGGCATGCTATTGTGTTTGTTTGGCCTGGCGGAATAGTTTTAGGGTTCCTCATGCTTTCTTGTAAATTCCTTTAGGATGGGGTAAGAGATTGCCATCTTTGGAAAGCTCTAGATGTACATACATTTTTATTTATTTATAAATTTACTGAATTACCAAAAAAAATATAAGTGTAGTATATTTGACATTTATCAATATGGATAGACTTTTCATGAGCCGTAAAAAAATAGAAGTAGATCATCAATAAATGATAGGCAAAAAAGCTCAAACTCCTAGGATATGTTAATCAATCTTTTTATACTTAAATAATAAATAAGTATAGGACCTTTTGTTTAAGTTATGCTACCCACCTCTCCACCCCCAAAACAAATTTGTTGACTCTCCATTTATAAGTATGTTATATAAAGTAGTTTTTATACAATAATAGATCCATTTCTCGAATATGCCAAGTAACTTAAATAATTCTTGTACGTTGATGATGATTTCCTAACTTATAGAATCATAGGCCTTTTGAAAGTCCACTTTTATTATGGAAAGTTTACTATAATATAACCTCTAAGGAGTTCTTAAGTTATTATCCAGTTGTCCCCTAATAATATGTTTTTTATAAATGCCCCTTATTTGTATTGATCCTAGGCTTTACAAAATTTTTTAGGCTTGATGCTAAGATTTTGGAAATGATTTTTATAAAGGAAGTTGCAATAAGAAATAGGTTTGAAATCATTGAAGGTACTTAGACTAAATGTTTTAGGGATAAGACAGATAAAGGTCTTCTTATTTTGTTTGAGTGTTTTCCCACTTTTAAAGAATTCAATGATTGCTTTGATGACCAAATTGTTGATCCAAAGCTATGAGTTTTGGTAAAATCATCTATAAAATCAATAGAGGTTTGATGCCTTCTAAGGATTCATCTCAAAGATCACGACCTAAATTTAAAAATTATAAATAGGGAGACTCATCATCTATCTTCTTCCTTACTAAATTGATGTGACATCCCAAGGAGTTTATGTATGAATAAATCACAAGCTTCTCTTTCAAGCTCCTTATGATTATTCAAACTCTTACCATTTTGCACTTTTTTAGAGTTAATCCTATTTGTGTACTTCATGTTCATAATTACCTTATGGATATAAATAGTGTTTCTACCTCCTTTCTTATGCTATAAGTTTATAGATCTCTATTAGAGCATGGATTATAATTTTCAATTGCCATATGACTTTAAAGTATTTTCTCCTTATTAGTTAGAAGGAGTTCCCTTGGTCCTCCTATATCTTCTCTTGAATTTCTTTTAATGATAGTTTTATAGTTGAAACTTCCTTACAAGATCTTGAATTTCTTTTAACATTCATAATTTAAATTTCATCTTTGATAGCCTCTAGCTTTTGTCACAAATTTATTCCTTGCAACCTAAAATGGGCCTAGAGAAACCCCTTAGAATAGCTCATTTGAACCCTTCATCAACTAATAAAAAGGTATTAAACCAAAATGGAAATCTTCTTTCTATACATATTGAACATTCGCATGTTGACAAATGGGGACTGGTCTGAGAAGAAAGGCTTCATAAATGTTGCTTTACTCTCCTTAAACCTTTTTAGCCAATCCTCATTTACAAGGGCTCTATCTAGCTTATTGCTTATGCTCCATCTTTGGCTCTCCTTGTTATACCAAGTATAGAAATTTTAGATATATTATCCCCAATTTCTTGACATATTTTTTTAATTCCTCTTTATAATTTCTTAAGCAAACATTGCATTGGGCTTTAAAAGGGTACAGGGCACTGCTTTAGTCTTAAAAGATCACCCAAGGATTCTTATTACTAGCTTATATTCTGATTAGATCTTTTTATAAAATTAATTGGAATTCTACAAAAAGGATGCAGCTACCCTCTCATTCTCCTTTAAAAACCTAACCTCTAGATGTATCAGTTAGTCACATGCATAAATTGTTTTAACCTTTACCGTATTCAAGTTTTATATAATCACTATCCTTCTATAGTGATGGTGATGGTGGTTAGATAAGAATTCTCATTATTTACCTAAGGATTTCAACCTCATCTTATGCTCCTGCTTGAGTTTTGTTTCCAAAGTTTCCATCAAAGTAGATTTACTATCTAAAATGAAGTTTTTTAAGTAATATTGTTTCTTACGATAATTGCCCCTTGCATTCCAAAACACTGTAGACATTAGAAGGGAGAATGGTTGGACCCATTGGATCTTCTTTTCCTCTCTAATTTCATTTTATTATCCACTAAAAACTATTTATCCATCTTGTCTAATTTATCTTCTTCTAGGCTGCTTCCCACTTCAACATGTTTTGATGTTTAAGTAACTTCATCCCTCTTATTTTCATTTATAAATACAGTTTCCTCCATAGTCATGTTAATTGCAATTACTTCATTCATCTTTGGTAATAACAAGTTCTGAATGGGCACATTGAGCTGTATATTAAAGCTATTTGCTTCAATTAACTCTACTTACTCTTTCCTTATCCTAGTCATTTTATCTTATGAAATTACCTTACCCTCATTAGCTTTCTCTTTCCTTTTTTTAACCTACTATTTGCATACATATTCACTTTAGAGTGATCAACCAGTTTCATTAACTCCTTACAATCTTCTTTAGAAACTTTCTGCCTGTTAGTCTGTACCATTTACCTTATTGTTTAAGTATAGGCTTCCATTTGCATAAAACCTTTATAGAATCCTCAAATAAGGTTATGTATTCCCAAAGCCTTGTTAAAGGTAGAGTGTTTAGAAGTTCATACCTTAGTCTCACATTGACACATTAGCTTATCTAATCCTCCTTCTTATTACCACAGTCACGTCCATACAAATTAGGTTTATAATAAAGCTAGCTAAAGCAATGAGTCCTTTAATGGACTAGTACTTCTAATAAACATTATAAAGATTAATCTAAATAGGTATATGCTCATACTTAATGACTTCCAAGATTATACTTAACCTCTAGCTTTTGAGGAAGATGAGGAGGTTGTTGATATACTAAGGTCCCCTTATTATTATCTTCTTAGATCCCATATCTAGGGAAAACTTAAACAATATGAGTTTTTCTTCAGATATAAGTACCTCTTGTAGACCTCTCCCTTTCTAGTACTTATGAGCCCATGTGTCAATTACTAGAAAGGGAGGTATTCTTCGAATGAAAATGCCTACTAATATTAAAGACTATGTTTTAGGTCCCTTATTCAAAATTTCTATTCAGGGAGAAACAACAAGCGCCTCTCAAACTTATAAAGAGGAAATAACTTAATGTTTCATTAGAAATGCCTACCACAACAAGTTTCCAATTCAGAGATGGATTGATAAAGGAGGATTTTTTGTTTTTATCCTTCTCTTTAGTAAATGTTATTTATTGAAGAAGCTCTCTGATTATAGTTTAAGATGAGGGGCAAAAAGGTCAAAGGGTACAAATAGGATTAATCATAGTTAAGCATTGCACTAACATTAGCCATAAACAGTTAGGGACAAGGTAACACGTATTAAAAATCTTAAAAGATAGTTGCTATTAATGACAATATTTTTAGGTGGGAATAAGTGCAAAGGTAGGAAGAAGAAAAAAAGGCCTTAGTTAAGGTAAAATTTTTAAGGTGTTTTATAGGTTAACATTTAAAGCTATAGGAAAGAAAATAGGACGAAGAGGGGTGTAAGGAACATAAGAAGTTGAGTTTGAAATGCAGGGAAAGGTTGGAAAAGAATCAAGAATGGTTCACGTTAAAGGGAGGCAATAAAGGAGGTTAAAGAATTCTAGAGAGAATTTATAGAAACATATCTTAAACCAATAGAAAACAAACTTTGTGGTTATGGTTATCTTAAAGTTATTAAGAATAACTAATTGATGTGTTGTAACTAAGAGTATCCTTTTCAATCTTAATGCTGAGCAAGATTTATATCTAATAATAAAACTCTCAATACACTATAAGTATATATGGATCGTATCTTATAATAGAAGAGGATATCGTTCCCACAAGGATTATGCAATGGATAAAATTTTGAATAAGAACTTTTTCTAGGGTATTAAGAAATTGAATTAAAATAAATGACTGAAACTAAAAAATTAATAAAATAAACAAGTAAAAAATTGATAAGTGAGCTGTCAATAAAAGTTAGTGTTCTGATCAAAGTTGAATATTTAGGAACTATTCTTTTTATATTTCGTTCCATTATTGATTAATAAATTAAATAATAGAATTTAAAATGAATAATAAAATGAAAGAATTAAATAATTAACAAGTGAGTAGTCAACAAAAATTGATATTAATCAAGATTGAATATTTAGGAACTATTATTTCTCTATTTCATTCCCTTAGTTTTGTTGAATTAATTTATGTGTTTGATCCTATATTTCTGAAGGTATTGATTTTCTTTTTCAAGATCTAATTAATTAACCCTAATTGAATTCAAAATTTTCAAATTTTCAACCTTGTGATTCTCAAAACTATCCTAACATCTTTAAATAGATATGAAGTTATATAAGAGGTAGTTAATTTTACAACTAAGATCTCTCTTCGACTGATCATTAATTTATATAATTTTGGGTCTATTATATTGACAGGTCTCGTTGTACAACCTAACACTAATGACTTTTGACTCGCTATCTCGATTTGTTATCAAATTTATGTATGAACAATTATTACAACATCTAGAAATATATTGAATTCAATAATAGATAAAATTCCAAAATAAATCTAGAATAATTCCCAATTTGAGTCTAGAACTCCATAGACATGATAAACATCTTAGAAATCCAATTACACGTCAAGGATAATGAAAGAATTAAAAAGAAAAGAGAAAAAATGTTTAACACCTTGATTTGGATTGTTGGAATTTCCTGATGCTCATCTTGATCTCTCCTCTTTGATTCACTTTAATGAATGGTTGTTGCAATTTTTAGTGTATTTCATGTTCTTAAATAGTGCGTTAAGGTTTTAGGGTTATTTTTAGGATTTTTACACTTAATTTGGTTACAAAAATAGCCCCGAACCTTAAAAGATGCAAAAAAGTCAAGCCTGGAAATCTCCTGTCATGATTGTGCTCTTTGATTCATAGCCGTGCTTCATTTGGTTCAGCCTCTATTACGATCTTGCTCAATTGTGCATGATCGTGACACCTTCAAGCTTCCTCCATCTTCTTCATTCTCCAATTTCTTGATTTCCAACACTTATAAACACATCAAACACCTTTTAAAACATATAAGTAAGATCCAATTCTTACTCTAAACCAAACAAACACTTAGAACACATACAAACATTAACAATAAGATAATGCTAAGCCTATACATATGATAATCATAGGAGAAATACTTAAAAACACACTTAACCATATATAAAAACATAATATAATCTACACCTAGCACCTAGCATTTACTACTAATAATCATCTAATACAAAATGTATGAGAATAAAAAAACCATGGTCTATATGTTTTGCAATTGTTTCCTTTCCATTTAATTCTTTGTCTCTCATATATCATATAGTTTCTTTAATATCTTCTTCTTCTTTGTAAAATTCTTTTTCAATTCCTCAAAGTACAATACATATAGTTATTCTTAACCTTCTAACTCATATACATATGCCCTCTTTAATTCTTCATTTTAGGCTCTAAAGTAAAGAAGTTTCTACTTTCCTCAATAAGCTCAATATAATTTATTTGTTTCTTTCTAAAAAGGAGGTCTAACCAACTAAAAATAAAACAATTATTAATAGACCAAATAAGGTTATACTTAATTATTTACTAATAATAAAACATGTTATGGCTAATATTTTCATCTTCAGTGATGTTACTAAGCTAATTTTTCAAACAGTTAAGCAAAATATCAAGGATAAAGTTTAATGGAGGGTAATGAGAAGGCAAGCTAATTGAATCAATTTAGAAATCAAAGATGAATAAAATAAGTAAAGTGGAGCACATATATAATTTAAGAAATCTTTAATTCATTACAAGTTAAATGGACTATGAGCAAGAAAAAATAAAGTCATCCTATGTGTAGCAATTATTATGATTTTTCTTATAATTTTATATTGTTTACTTCAATAAATTAGAGTTTAATTATTATATGTTCATTTACATGTAGAGAATATTGTATAAATCTTTTCATAATCAAAAGGAAATCTTTGTTGAACTTTAAAGAAATCCTAATGATCTTAAAATATACTTTAATAAATTTTGAAATTATTTTGAGTCAAAATTTGTTGTTTTAATGTTAAAAACTTGAAGTTTTGGAAATTGATGTTTCAAAGTATTTTTTAAATTTAGTTTGTATATAGATTAAACTAGCTTAAAGGTTTATCTTGATTACTTTAACTAAGGTTTAAAAAGAAATATAATGGGTGGTTCACAACCAAAAAGACCATTAGCTAGTTAGTGGGCTAATTAGTAAATCATTGACTAATAGAAGGTTTATGATCAATTAACCAATGGTGATTTCAAAAGTTATTAAGAGAGGTCTTTCTATCTGAGTAGTTGTTCAGTTAGCAAATAACTAAACCAAAAGATATCTAACTAGTCAACACTAGGTGATTGATTAACTGATCCCACCTAGAAACTAGTCTTTGTAACAGTTAGCTTACGTGTTTAACAACTAATTAAGATATTTTTATGTATAAATAAATAGCATTGATTTATTGGAAGAAACTTTGACATACTAAAGAGTTAATAAGAGCCTTGAGGTTAGAGAGTACATATGTACATTGCATAATACATATTAATCCTTAGTTTATTGGGTTAAGTAAGAAAGGAAGGTTTTGAATTATATATAATTATGCTATATAGATGATCAGAGAAATCAGTGGGGATACACATCGTGAGAGTTCCTATTTACCTTAAATAAGATTTACGAAGAGTTACTCTTTACTTGTAGCAAAACAAGATGATTGTGAGAGTTCCTCTTTACCTGTGGCAAATAAAATACTATAAGATTCCTCTTTACTGATTGAAAGCAATAGATAATGAATTATGAAGTGGGACTTAAGGAATGAACCTAGGCTAATAGTTGTTCAGTTGAACCACTATAAACTAATATTTTCTCTTTTTCTACTCTTTTTTTATTATTGATGTATTTGTTATGTTCATGCCTTATATGAATTTGTCATAATCATTCATTTAGAAATGTGCTAAAAAAATATATGCATAAAATTCATTCTTCCTCTTGTGTGACATTTGAGTAATAATAAATATTATCCCTACAACTATTGAGCTTATCACATATGAAATTCTCTTTATTTTGTTTTGCCATAAATTTACCACAAACATAAGTGAGATCCATCCTTTATTTTTTTTTCTTTGATGATGAACTCACTTTGTAAGTTGTTAATGAAGTAAATCACATACTAGTAAACACTTTACGTACAAGAAACTTGATACACAAGAAGGGGGTTGAATTGTTGTATCCTTTTTGTGAATAAAGAATCTTGCTAAGAACTTTTCTTTCTTGTTAAAAAGATATCACAAAGTTTATATGAAAATTATTACTTAGGTAAATTGCAAGTAACTTCTTTATAATTGTTTAATAATAAAATAAACTGAAGTAAGAAGTAAAGAATAGACACTGTGATTTTATACTGGTTCACCCCAAACCGTGTGCTACGACCGTCCTCAGAACTCGTCTGAGTGTTTCACTATACTCCAAACAATTACAAGTATTCTTTCTTCTCTTCTAGAGCCTCTTTAGGTCTCTTACAAAGTATTCTTTCAGCTATCTTAGCCTCTCCAGGCTATCTGCTTTTCTTTCTCTCACTAGAAAAAGATTGTGAGCTTTTGTTACAGAGATTAGCTCTATTCGTATCGCACTACAAAATTTCTCTTTTGTCTAACTTTCTTTAAGATTGCTAAGAGTCTCTAAGTTTTCTTCTAAGAATTCTCTAAGATTGTAACAACTTCGACTACGACTAGTATTTAAAGTCTTCATCTCTAACTGCTTCTTGATTCTTGATAACCGCTTTTTGAATCTTGATAACTACTTCTTTAGTTGAGTTCTGTAAGTAACTCTAACTAAATAACTGTCTGCCGTGCCAATGTATCTTTATAGTATCGTCTATCTTTTTTGCATTTGCGTCTGTGTTGCTTTCGCGTCTGCGTCCGCGTCTATATTTATACTTTACGTCTACGTCTGCGTCTACGTTTTGCGTCTGCGTCTATGTTTTGTGTCTGCGTCTATGTTTATACTTTACGTCTGCGTCTGCGTTTTGCACTTGCGTCTGTGTCTATGATTTACGTTTGCCTCTGTGTTTATACTTTACGTCTACGTCTGTATCTTGACTCCGTATCTGCGTCTGTGTTGTATTTACGTCTATGTTGACTTTTTGTGTCTGTACTGACTTTGCGTCTATATTTCCTTCTTCTTCTGTACTGACTTCGCGTCTATATTTCCTTCTGCGTCTGTACTGACTTTGCATCTATATTTCCTTCTACGTCTATACTGACTTTGCCTGCACACTTAACACACTTGTCAAAAACGTTCATTTGTTTCTAACATTATTATTATTTGATTGTCATCAAAATTAAT
>JANZXP010000194.1:18221851-18234789 GCA_027576715.1 Erythroxylum flavicans | reverse complement strand
CTGCATTGGTTTTCTTTAATTGCCACTGGATTGTATTTTTCCGCAAATTGTTGTATTATTTGTAATCGAATGGTACAATTTGTAATAATTTTGAGAAATTGAAAAGCATTTGTATTGTATAATTTGAAATGGGCCCAAGTGGCAAATAAAAGATACTATTGATTTTATTGTGTTTGTATCAAATGATGATAAAATAAAGTGAATGTTTGGTTATTAACTTTCTGTTCGTTATGTTTGTGGTTTAAAAAAAAATACATTCCAACTTTTAAGTGTTAAGTGATGTGACACGCCACCTTCGCGGGGCACGGATTCGGATATCACTATCGATATCGGGTTCGGGTCCAGCGGGAGTGGGGTGTTACAGTCTTTGCGTCTGCATCTGTGTTTTGACTTTGTCTGCACAATTAACACACTTGTCAAAAACGTTCATTTGTTTATAACATTATTATTATTTGATTGTCATCAAAATTAATCATCGTAAAGTCTTTTGACTTAACAGCTAAATATTATGGTTTTGCTTCAAAGATTTAGTAATTGTTACTTAATAAAGCTATTTAAAATAAGAACTTAATGTTTCATGGCTTAGCGATTTAAGACTTAAATTAAAAGGACATATGGGATTTAAGGTAGTATTATTATTTTTATTTTTAATGATTAGATGTTTATTAATTTTATGGTTTCATTTTAGGGATCATATTTGATAATCTCAAAAAAAAAAGTATCTATGCTTATATGAAAAAATTTTAATCTAGTAATTCTACTACTCAAATTACTATTTTATTGATAATAGAGGGATTAAAATTGAATTATCACTTTTTTCTAAATTAAATAATAAAGACACTAACATTATAGAATTTAAATAGGCAAAGCAATTGACCTAGTTGTAAGGATTACAAAGTGATACCTAACGCATACTTTTTAACTCATTATAGATTGTTGGTTATGGATTTTATAATTAAGGGTTGGAGAAAGACAATAATTTCTCGAAGGTAGACTAAAGTTAGATAGTAAAATTTAAAAGGGGACACTATGGATTAACTTAAGGATAGAGTAATGCCTAAGAATCATGGAAACTAAAAGGAGATGCTATCTAGATGTGGCAGGTAGTGGTAACTCTTTTAAGGAATGTTGCTAAGGAGATCTTAGGAGTTTCTAAAGGCCTAAGGGTAGTAAAAAGGAGACTTGATGGTAGAATAAAGACATCTAAGATAAGAAGGCTTCCTATAAAGCTTTATTTAATATCAACATGGATGAAGAAATGGTAGCCAACAGAGGGGGTTGCAAGATGGCAAAGTAAGAGGCAACGAGGATAATCTTGAAAGCCAAAAGTAAGGCCTATAAGAACTTATATCAATTATTGGAAACTAAGGGTGGAGAAAAGGATATTTTAAAATTGGAAAGAGGTAGGAAATAAAAAGTGAGAGACATGGATCTAGTTTGTTGTATAAAGGATAAAGTACTATAGGTGGTCGTGGTTGAGAATGGCATTAAGAGAAGATGGCATAGCTACTTCTATAGACTTTTTAATGAACGCGAGATAATAGCATTTCATTGGGTGATCTTAACACTTTTAAGCAATATTATAAATTTATTTTTTACTGGCATATCATAAAAGAAGAAATTAGAGGAGCTTTGAGAAAGATGAAGAGTGGTAGGGCAGTGATATCCGATTAGATACCATAGAGGTGTAGAAAAGACTAGAAAAGGAGGGATTTACTTGGTTAGTGAAGCTTTCTAATATGATCCTTAAATCAGCCAAAATGATGGATGAGTGGAGATTTAGCACACTTATCCCTTTATATAATAGAAAAAGGGGCATCCAAAGTTTTAACAACTATAAAAGCATCAAAATACTCAGTCATTCTATAAGAGGGTGATTGAGAAGAAAGTGAGAAAAGGCATGTCTATATCAGATAACCAATTTGGTTTCATGCCAAGAAGGTCCAAAGTCATACATCTATTAAGATGTTTAATGGAATATTATAGTGATAGACAAAGGGACCTACACATGGTTTTCATTAATTTAGATAAGGCTTATGACAGGGTAGCTATAGAAATCACGTGGAGTTGTTTAAAAGCTAGAGATATTACAGATATTTATGAAGGTGTTAAGACTAGAGTAAGGATGACAAGAGGAGATACAGAGGATTTTTTCATTAATATCATACTATTCTAAGGATCTTAATTGAGCCCCTTCTTATTTGTAGTAGTTATAGATGAGCTTACCAAGAATATCCAAGGGAATATGCCTCGGTGCATGTTATTTGCTAATCACATTGTCTTAATGGATGAAACAATAAAGGTTGTTAATGATAAGATAAAACTTTGGATGGACATATTATAGTTGAAGGGTCTTAAATTAAGCAAGACTAAGAATGAGTACTTAAAGTGTAACTTTCAGGTCGTAGGGTTGTATCTGATGTGCAAATTAAGATTGGTACTAGTAGTAGTTATGGATGAACTTGCCAAGAATATCCAAGGGGATGTCTCTTGGTGCATGTTGTTTGCTAATGACATTATTTTAGTGGATGAAATAATAGAGAATGTTAATGATAAGTTAAAACTTTAGAGGGATACGTTGGAGATAAAGGACCTTAAATTGAGCAAATTAAGACTGAGCACTTAAATTGTAACTTTCGGGTTACAGGGTTGTATCTGATGTGGTGATCAAGATTGGTACTGAAGTTATATCACTAATAAATTGTTTTAATTACCTTGGAACCAGCATCCAAACAATGGTGAGCTAAATGATGACATAGTTCACCTTATCAAATAAAGATGACTAAAATGGAGGAGCACCTCAAGAGTTTTTTTGTGACAAGAAAATACCACTCAAGTTAAAAGGTAAATTCCACTATTTTGACAATTAAGTCGACTATGCTTTATGGGATAGAATGTTAGCCTATCAAATAAGTATATAGTCAGAAGTTAATAGAGGTGGGGATGAGGATGCTCCGTTAGATGTACAACCTTATAAAAAGAGAAACGATCAAGAATGAAGTGGTAAGAGACAAGTTAAGGGTAGCTAACATTGATAGTAAAATGAGGGAGACAAGGTTTACATAGTTTGGATATGTTAAGAAAAGACATCCTAATACTCTAGTGAGAAAATGTGAGAAGATTGTATTTAGGGACCGTAAGAGAAGAAGATGAAGACCTAAGAATAATTAAAGGTGGTAATCAAGAATAATACAACTTTAATAGAGCTTATTGAGGACTTAACCTTTAATAGAAATCTTTGGTAAATTAGGATACGCGTACCCTACATAGAGATGTCCTTCTCTTTTCATAGGCATTTTGAATATTTTCTTTCAATTCTTATGTCTTTTAATTAACCTAAACACTTTTATTCGTAATACTTGTTCTTCCAATTATTTTATTTATTTATTTGTTTAGTATTTTTTGTCTCGTCTTTTTCAATTGCTTTTTTGTTATATTTACTTATTTGTTTTCTTTCATGTTTGTTTATTTATTTACTTACTTACACTTACATTTACATTTAATTTATTAATTAATTTATTTATGTATTTGTTTACCGTTTTCTTTCAATCGTTTTTAAAAGCTTTTTTTTCTATAGGCTTATCGAAAATAACTTTTACATTTGTTAAGGATAAAGATGCATACTTTTGAACTTTCCCAATTCTCACATCTTAGTGGAATTCCTATTCATACATTGTTGTTGTTGCTGTTGAAATTTGTCATTCTAAATCTTTTTCATTATGTTGTTGCTATAATGTTGTAACTCAGTGTTTCTAATAAGATAAAATGTTAATGATTAAAAAGTTATGAACATTCTCTTTTAAAAGCATCAATTTTTAAATAATTGAGTCCTAAATTAAAACAATTTAGTCGAGATTTATTTTTCATCCATCAATAGTTATAAAACAATTCCATTTTAAAAATTAAGGTCCTTTTAGTTAGTATTTTGCTTTCTATTACGGATTTCGATTAATCTAGTTTCTATTTTTAAATTAAAAAGTTTATTTAATTGTTAATGTCAAAGTTCATTTTTGTTATTTATAATAACTAAATATTAATTAAAATTTAGAGATGATTAATTTATATAACTAAATAAATAAAATAATTTTATTTCAATATCTTTTATAATATTTATCAATAGATGTTAATAAAAAGGATTATATTTTGTTAAAATAAACAATTAAATAAGTAAACATTTGTAAAAAGTATTCATAAAGTAATATTATTTTATCATATATTTTAATTGTTAAAACTAATGTTGTTATTTAGACTTAAATATTTTGATATTTTAAAAAATTATTTCATAAAGAACTATTAAAAATTTTGAATTTATGTATTTTAAATTAATTATTAAAATAAATCAAATAATTAAATGATATTTATCATAATTTTATTAGTGAGTAATATTAAATAAGGTTAATTATCAAAAAAAGCTCAAACTTTTATCAAATTTTCAATTATAGCTCGAACTTTAAAAAGTGATAATAAAATGCTCAAACTTTTGTTTTTTTAATTCTAGTTCGAACTTTAAAAAGTAGCAATAAAATGCTCAAATTTTTATTTTTTTCAATCTAGCCCAATGTTAATGTTTCTGTTAAGTTTACTAATATGTCTTGTCACATAATTCATAAATCTTAACTATTAATACAAGTCAACAAAAATCGACACAACAAATAAAGATTAATGAAATAACATCGTTTAATCACATAATTAAAATAACGTCATTGTTCAAAAATAACTTAAATCAGATTACATAGCCTCGACAACCTTTCGCTTTGATTTCAATTTTTCTCTTCATTTTTAGTTTATTCTCTTAACGCCCTTATCCTTCGATTTTCAGATTACGCAGCCTCGACGCCCTCACACTAAGAGAATTAGGAGAACGAACTAAAAATAAAGAGCTTACTAGTATAGTACGCTGTAATGCGAGTATAGTTTGGAACGTCAGAAGAACAAACAAAAAATAAAAAAATGAAGGTATCGAGAGAACAACAAATAACATCAGGCTATAATTAAAAAAATTAAAAGTTTAAGCATTTTATTACCACTTTTTGAAGTTTGGGTTAGAATTTAAAAAAATTAAAAATGCTACTTTTTAAAGTTCGGAGTATAATTAAAAAATTGACGGAAGTTTTCTTAAGAACATTGAATTCAATTGTTATATTTTCTATTTTTTCTTGGAGCGAGACTAATTCATTAGGACTCAATTTGTCCCTATTCTTATGCAAGAGTTCAGAGACTTTATCTGGATATATGCTAACATTTGATCCACAGCTATGGCTAGAATGATTTGATTCGAGTTTCTTAAAAAAAGATTGAAAGAATTCATTCATGTTACATACAGTGTTCTTTTGACTTTCATTAGATAAACATAATTTTGAAATTTTGTAAATTGGATTCAACATCATCCGATCCTCATTCATTTATTTGTAGTTTATTTCATATTTTTTTATTTTTATTCTCTCCCATGTGATTTTATATACATTATCTACAAGTTGTATGCAGTACAAAATTCATGATACAAAACTTGTAAAACTCACTTAGTTCATCCTATTCTATTATAATATTTATTTAGCTCAGCCGAAATAGATATCTTCCAAATTGGAGAATCCAACGAAATCAAATGCCAAGTACTATTGATTAATGAATTAATTGATCAACTTTTCATTACAGAAATAGTTCGTGTTATTTTACTGATGGGGACAACAACCAATTAATCCTAAACAATTAATCCTATTATAACAAAATAAAAAATAATAAAAATAGAAAATAGAACAAATGGAAAAAACAAAAACTAAATAAAAATAAAAAATAAAAAATAAAAGATAGTCTTCTTTATCTTATTCAAAATGCCTTGTGATCTTCAACTGAATTTATGCTTCAATATAATTTTCAAGAGTAAGTACTAGGAAGAACTTGCATCTGTATCTCAATTTCTATTTAAACATGAGTTTTATTTACACTTTATATTCTGATAAATATTTACCATCCGAAAAGAGGAAAAAAACAAAATTTTTGTCGAAAGAAATGCATTGAAAAAGAGCAAATGTATAGAACCTTTCAAAGAGATAGTGCTTTTTCAACTCTCTCAAAACGAAATGTATTCCAAATATATATGTCATAATTCCTTACTTCAACAGAGTACAAATATCTCAAACGAATCCAGCGAAACATGGTCATGATTGATGAGCTCATTAACACATCCAGGGCTTAAAACGTTCCAGACAGCTAGCTTCAGCACGATGTCCCTTCTTTACATGTATAATTTACAAAAGATGCTTAAGAGGGTTTCACAGTAAATTTCTTACTAGAAAATGCCAACCAGATCAAAATTGGCAAACAAACAAAAGAATTTATGGTTTGGCTTCCATGTTTGTTACAACGTAGAAAAGAACACAACACTAAGAAGCTACACTGTTTCCAACTCTCAGCAATAACAGGCTTTTTCCGGGTTTTCCCTACATTGCTTAAAGGTCATTGAGGAAGAAGTCTCTCCTTTAGTCCGCCTGAACATGCTAACTTGGAAGGAGGCGTAGAACGTTCTGACTCGGATGATCGGATGAGAGTATGCATAACAATCATTACAAGGACCAATAGAGCGGCAGAAAAGGAAATAGCTTCCCATGACCCCAGGATAGACAAGCATTGAAATAACCTGACAATACTGTAGAGGAGGAGGATTGACCATAATGTAACAACCTGCATAAGACATAGATGAGTAATGAATGATACCAAAATCCATTTCATTGTCGTAATTCAGGTTTAAAATTTTGTCTCACAAATAAAGGCGTTTTTGGCCGACCATTGTCCTGATGCTTTTCCTCACCAAATATGTTTTTAGCGTTATACACATCCAACATAGCATCCTGGTAGGTTGTGAATCGAAGATCAGACAGACATATACATCTTACTAAAGTGTAACTAAAAGCCATCCTGTACCACAGACTAATCTGTAAATGATGCTATGAGTATCTTAAGGATAAACTTTCCAAGAGAATGCATGAGCAAAATAATGAAGAAACTGCACTTTAATTATTACGCTTTACCAGTGTTATTATGCAGTTGCATATCCTAAATTGCATTTCAGTGCCCTATTGATAAACTACCAAGAAAAAAGCATCACAAACTATGAAGCTGCCCGGGAAACCAAACCACTTAGCCAATTCTAGTCTCAAATCCAGGCAAAGTGGTAGGTAATTCATCATGGATTTCCTACAAAGCCTCTATCAAAGCTTTTGTAAAATAATAACACCCTCAAAGGTTATCTGAAACTAACTGTGAATAAAATGAATGCTTTTTACCGGAAAATTTGTTTAACAAGAACTAGACAACAATGGTAAGCATTTATTGATTTTAACACCTTGTTCACAAACACTTCTTTGCACCATTGAGCAATGCCATCGGTTGTTGCTGGGAGTTCCTTCATTGAATGGCGCTTTATTTGCAACTTTATCTGTGAATAAGAGACAGAAAGCTAATAGATGTCACATATAAAGTTCAACTAACAAGGAGGTGCAGTTATGAGCGGTATTAGAAGCTTACCACAGAAGATTTTCTAGCAAAGATTCTTAGCAACGTAGGCGCTGGATGTGTTTTTGGAACAGCCACTGTGCAATCGTAAATTACTGGAACAAATGAGCGCAAATGAGTTACTGCGGCCACAAAACCCTGAAAACAACGCAAACTAAAATATTGGTAGATGAGCATTATAACCAGAGAAAGCATCCTATCAACGTCAGTCAGGAGGAAGCATTCATTTGGGTAAGCTAATACCGGTAGATGAGCATTATAACCAGAGAAAGCATCCTATCGATGTGAATCAGGAGGGAGCATTAATTTAGATAAGCTAATAAGAAACCAAGCTTCTATTCACAGTAAAAAGTGGAAGTTTCTATTGGCACAAAAACAAGTTCCTGTGTAGGCTCAATATTCTAAATATCATTAGGAACAGAAAAAGCTTCAAAACTGAAATAGCAAAATAACTTTGCCATCATGTATGTCAAAACAAAAATGCAAAAAGTAGGCTTCCAGCCATAAATTATAACAGCCATCACCTTGGTACGAGGAATCAAAACATTCCTGGGAATAGGCAGCCCTCTTGAAGAGGCAAATTCTTGAGCTACTTGAAGCTTTTCCTGTGTGAAGCGAGTTCCTTCTACAAAAAGAGCCAACCAAAAAGGCATAGGAAAATCTTCCAGCTTCTTGAAACCTGACTGCAGTGCTGAATCCTATGAGCTATTAAAAATGATAGAGAAAAAAACTAAAGTGAATGAGATGCGTGCAATAACAATCACATTAAGCAGTACCTTCAATGTCTCTTCATCTTTAGCCCAGCTCCTTTCTAGAAAAACATAACCAGAAAACCACATTGACCAACCTATGATCTGCCATCAGTTGAGTACACACCAATCACTCAAATTAAACCTACTATCCAGAACCACAAACTGAATTAGGAAATCATAGGCAAATGCCAGCAACAAATAGCATTGTTACAGAAGTCTTTCAAAAGAAAGAGTTTTAGGTCATGAAGACAATTGTATAAGAAGACCACAACAAATGTTGCAAAAATGGAATGAAACAATTTGTATATACTATAGCAAGGTGAGGAAGGTGTAACAATGATTAACAGGACAATAATGTTGACGAATAAGCGCATGCATTGGGAGATAAAATGCATGTAGTGATCTGGAGTGATACCCAGATATTGAGTTCGGGCAGCAATTACCCTGATGACCACAGCTCCCAGGAAAAAGTATTTGCAGTACAGTGGATCCATTGATTGGGTTTACGGGAGTGTTTATGAGTGTGTTATGTGCACATCCGTAAGTGTGTTAAAGAGAGAAAGTGCTGACTTTGGTCAATGTGTTCAGCGAAGCATAATGTAGCAGTGGGGTTGCTATGATTTCCAGTAATGTCACTATGGATTTAGTCAGAAGGGTTAACAAACAAATCAACTATTGTGGCTTTTTGACAAATCTACACAAAATTTCTTTTCTTTTCTCCTCAATATTTTTTTCCTAATTATGATAAGGGGATCAACATTTCTTGTGTTCTATTTTTCACACCGAATAGAACTTCAAACTTTTTCTTTCAAAATGCCTGCAATAGTACTGAGAAGTTTAAAATGCGAAGCACCAGCAATCGTGAGTAGTGAGCAAAATATATACTAAAATCACGTTTGATTAACCTTTATTTATCACATGAAATTCCAATAACAGAGAACTGTTGATTATAACTCACAGGAAGGAATCTTGCTTCTTTCTTGATTAAAGCCAGGGTGCTGCCAAGGCAACCTGTGCGCTGTTATAAATCAATATCCAGTGAGGAAGGGAAAGGAACAAAACTCCAAGAATAGAAGGACAAGAAAACATTTCGAAGGAGTTAGTAATGAAGCTAAATGAAACACAGGAATCAATTACAATAATTGCTATTAAAGACCCAAAATAGAACTTTCAGTTATCAAAATTCTTTTTGTTGCCCAAATACAATGCAAACATATTGTTATAAGTTATATTTATTTAATATTCAGAAAGAATGATTGCATTTAAGAAAACAAGCCTTAAATCACAAAGCCATGTATCCTTGGTCATTTGATCATAATTTTCTTCTCAAGGAAAAGGGAAAAACAAGCACAAACCACAACAGGATCATGCTAGTAGAATGTAAACTAATCCAGAGATGTCGGATAAAATCCACATCAGAAATTTGTGGTATTCAGGAATAAGAGCTACCGTTATAAAAGAACAAATTATTCTTTTCATATATTAGAAAGCATAACTGTTCCAAGGAGAAGGTTCTGAGATTTGAACTTGGAATATGTATACGGTCTTTTGCTGTCTAATGATGTAATTTTTACCCTGTCAGGAATAAAAAGTCTGTAAAATGAACATTTAGATTAAGGCCCTTCAAAGTTGTCAAGGGATAAATTAAACGAAAAATATAAGATATATTTGGAGATAAGCACCTGAGCGATGGTCAAACCAACAAGCCAGTCAATATCACTCCTGTGATTGCAGATGACCAATGCATGTTCTTGACCTGGATTTGTCAAACAGGTTATGCGTTCAGTTTGAATCATGAAGGAGCAAAAAGAACAAAAAAGAGAAGATACTTAACCGATAATGTAAACCAGCTTACCCATTAATTCAAGTGTGTCATCATCTGCATAAAGTTCAATCTACATTGCCCACATTTAAAGTATGAGCTTGAGGAAGGGAAAACTTATTTGAGACTTAAGGGAAGAATTTTAGCTTGATATAAGGTCAAGTGCAAAAGAGAAAAGAGAATACAGAATGACTTGTTATTAATTAGGTTTTAGCCCGTTATTTATATTAGTAGGGCAATATAACTTTAATATTTACAACATAGGAAACTTCCTATATAAGATCCATAACATAATTATATTATATCTATAACATTAAGCAACACAGAGGCTCTAGACTCAAACTTTGTCAAGCTATCATGTAAAGAGTATCAATGGAGAGCGTAAGCAGAACTAGATGAAGAACATAATGCAGTACAGAATAAATATTTACCAGGACATTTTCTTCCTTCTCTACCTTCATCATTGAAAAAATTTATTGGGTTATGCATAAGGAGCTAGAGTACAGTTATTGAAAGGATAAAACCATTATGTGAATGTATTGATAATCAAAAGGAACTCATACAATAGAAAGATAATGACAAAAGCATAGATAAACATAGCCAAAGTTGGACCTTAATTCAGGGACAAACTCTGGCTGTTCTAGTATGGAAAACAAGAAAGAGGCCTTTACAAGTGAATCACTTGTATCATTTAGCCCAGTGCATTTGGGATATATGATGACTTTGAATTTAGGTTATTATAAATGTACAAATAGACTGCATCTTTCACTCAAGCTTATAAGTTCACTAATGAATTCTTTGATATACAAGCTAATCAACTGATTTACACATATTTGCTGCTTGAGCGAGATGCAAAATAAATATAATTATGCAGCAGTGAATAGATGTAAACAAAAATAAGTTGCTAGATAACTAATTAACACCTTCAAATTCCCCCACCAATCGACAAGCCATATGAGCTCTAGCAAAAGCATTTCAGAAACTATCTTGTTAATCCTTCTAAAGACATTCTTTGATACTGGACGAACAAGGATGAAGAGGACTACCTGAAAAGCAAAAAGATAACGCTAAAATTAGGAGATATTCTCTCAAATTTTCCAACAAGAAGAAGAAATCATTCATCTGCAGTAGCTTACTTTTTTCCAGCTTTAGAAAGGAAGTTGAAGAAAGAAACCAATAGATGATTTTGCCACTTAAAGGTGTAAAATTGTTATGTAGCTGGTAGTTGGATGGTAGTTATGATAGTTGATATGGTTAGTTTTGCCAAAAATAACTAGCAGCAGCAGTTAAGAGTAACAGAATTAGTCAGAAAGAGCTGAAATCTCAGTCATCAATTCATTGTGTAAATAAGAAATGAAGTACAAAGAAGATTATTCATTAAATATAATACAATCAGTTTTCTCTCTCTATCTTCTTCTTTCCTTCTTCCTCTTCTTATCCATTTCTTTTCTTGATCTAATTCCGGAAGTTAATTTCTGAAAATACTACATATCATTGGTATCAGAGCTCTCTTGATCTAATTCCGGAAGTTAATTTCTAAAATACTACATATCATTGGTATCAGAGCTCGTTCCTGACAATGTCGAACAATAACAAGAAGCAAGATCTTAAGGATATTGAGAATCTCATTAAGGGAACATATGAGAAACATAGTAGAGCCATTGAAGATGTCAGAGAACAAAATAATAAACCGATGGAGGAGATCAAAATGATGATTGTGGGAATTGCTTTACAAGCTACAGAAGTTGAACTCACTCTCAATAGCAAGCTACTAGTAATGGCAATGGAATCTTGGGAGCAGGATGGAGCAATAGTGGAGGTAATTGTCACTTACACCAAATTGGAAAATCCTTGATTTGATGTCAAAGGTCTGAATACATGGGTTTATAAGACAAAACAATTCTTTGAAATTGATCACATGATGGACATGGCTAAGGTGAAGATTGCTCCCATTCATTTGGATGGTAAGGTTGTCAATTGGTACAAGTCAATTTTGAAGACAGTAGAATTTGTGGAAACTTTATCAGCAAGGTTTGCACAGCAGATGCTTGTGGGTTCAATTTCTAAACTCAAGAAGTTGAAATAGGTGGATCACTTCAACATTATATTAATGAATTTGATATGAAATTGTGTAAGACAAATTTGAATGAATCTCAAGCCATTAGCCATGTTCTATGAGGATTAAGAGGAGAAATAGAATTTTCAATAAGGTTGTTTAATCCAACAACCTTGGCTTATGTCCTAGCTAAAGTTCAAGAAGTCTTGTGAAAGCTTCGGTGGATAACATAGGTATATTCTAAGGAGTGACAAAGAATCAACAAGGCACAGTTGCAAAAACCATTTTTACTCTTAATATGAGTAATAATGTGCCTAAATTAGGCATGTTAGCCTTGCCTACTCCTAATAATGTGGCTAGTAATGGAATTCCAAATACAATGCAAACTAGGAATTTAACTAGTAGGTAAATGGAAGAAAGGAGACAAAAAGGGCTTTGCTTTTGGTGTGATGACAAATTCATTCCAGGACAAAGTTGTAATAAGCGACAATTGTATATTCTAACTGTTGACAATGATGAAGTTAAGGGAACAAAATTTCAAGGTAAGGAGTACAATAATAAACAATCATCAGCAGAAAATTCAATAGCTCCACAACTATCCATCCATGCCATTACAGGAACTTAGAGCTATCAGACTATGAGGTGTTGGATCGCGTATGGCCCGAGTATTCACAATACGCTGCGGAAGAGGCCATAACACAACACGATGTATAACCGAAAATATATAGGATGCGCAAAAATACCTTTTTGACACGGATTGGTGGTTGTTTTTCGGATTCGTAGACACTGCTACACGCGA
>JANZXP010000194.1:18205886-18216348 GCA_027576715.1 Erythroxylum flavicans | reverse complement strand
AGAATCTGCCTGATTCCCACGCGCGTGGGAATCACCCCAATTCCCACGAGCATAGGTTTCCTCTCCAGAAACTTTCTGGAGGGAATTCCCACGTTCGTGGGAATCAGCCCAATTCTCACGAGCGTGGGAATTGGTGATCCTCAACATTCCAAACCTTCTTTGAAATGTAATTTCATTCTCCATGATTCCAACATCTACAAAAGACATCAAGATGATATCATCCACAATAACTTTTAAAGCAAAATGATTAAAACCAACAAAAATCAGCATAAACATCTATCAAAACCAATTCATCCATGAACATAACTCGAGAATTCAAACAAACAAATAAACGAACAAAACAATCAAAGGATAATTGATTTCCATGGGTTGCCTCTTATGTAGCGTACTTCTGTTATTGTCAGTAGCTCGACTTTCCTTCTTACTCATGGTAGTTCAAATGACTGGAGTGATAACGGTGCACAAACTAATCTCATACTTTGTATCGGAGATGCTTTGTTCTAGACTCCACTTTTATTTTTGTTTTCCTTTCTTTGCCTTCTCCTGTGTGTTCATTTCTTCCTGAATGCATTTTCGGAGTCCTCAATATTTTCCCATCCTCCTTGACGTTTGGGTTCCTCGATGTCCGTCGAGGGTAGAGTGGAACAATACTTCTTCTTTGCCACGTCGCATGTTAACTACTCCTTCCCTACTTTTAGTATTAACTCACCCCTATCAACATCAATAATTACACAGGCGGTAGCTAGGAACGGTCAGCCAATAACCATTAGGGTTTTCTCATCTTCACTAATGTCCAATATGTAAGAGTCCACTGGAAAAACAAAGTTATCAATGTGTAACTTCACATTCCTAATGATTCCCTTCGGTAAATACACCGTCCTGTCAGTCGTCTCTACTAATGTCTTAGTTAGTACTGGCTCTTTTAGATTTTGACTGAATAAATATGACTTCATATTGATACTTGCTCCCAAATCTGCGAATGCGCGCCTTACCTTAACTCCATTTATACTACACGGGATGAAAAAGTCTTTTGCGTCTTCTTTCTTCTGTGCTACATGCATATTTTCTCTTGATATATGATTGATAACCTCTTCATTTAACGCCTCCTTTATCATAAGCTTTGTTTGGAGTTGATTTTTTATATTTGTTATTTTGCTTAACTCCTCTTCCTTAAAATTCCGAGTCATTTCCCTTAAAGATGACTTCCACTGAACAAAAATTTGATGCAGAAGTCCAAGCTAAAATTCCTTATTCGGCTTACTTACTGGTCCCTTCGGAAGGACTTCCAATACTGTTTGTTCTTCTTGCTTACTTCCATCTTTCTCCCCATGCTTGCTTTCTTTGTTCTCTATTTGAGTAATGGCCATGATTTTCTCCTTCGGGTTTGCCTCAGTGTTGCTTAGTAGACTACTTGCATTTTGTGAAGATAATGCGTTAGCTAATTGTCCTACCTGTACTTCTAGGTTGTGGATTGATGATGCATGATTTTTCAAAATTAATGACAGTTGGATTTAATGACATATGTCATTGAAATTTGGAGATAATTTTTTTAGAAATTGGAGTTAAATGGACTAGTTAATGAAGGATCCTAATTCAAACCAATAAAGATTGGACATATAGCACGTGACATGTGTCACTTGCCAAACCATGTCTTATCTCCCACGTTTCTTTACTATTGAAAGACCAAATTAATTGTTTATATTTTGCTATCTTTTCTTCTCTTCGTAGCTTTCTTCTCCATCTCTTTTCTTATTTTCTTCACTTCCATGACCGTACTCACCTCCATCAATGTAAGTCTTGCTCTCACCTCCACTTGTTACCATCATCTTACACCCTCTTTTATTTCCTCATAAGATAACCCAACCTCTCACCTTGGAATGGTGATGTACGTTGGTTATCAACAAAGCTAGGGTTGGTGTGTTTTAAAGGATTTTAAGCTAAATCAAGTAAGTTACATGTTGATCTTCATCGGTTAGTATAAATGGGCCATTATGATGAGTAATTTGAGGTTTTGTTTGAATATTAAATTCTTTATGTGTTTTAACGTGGGTGTAGGTATGAATAATGAGATCATGCTTTAAATTGTAGTGAGTTAATGTATTCATAAATTATTTAATAAATACTTCAATCATGATATATGGGATGTTTGCACTTGAAAAAGGAAGTTTGAAATATAATGATTTCTTGAATTTAGATGAATTAAGATGACATTTAGAAGTGAAATAAAGAATGAGAATTGGTGTTGAATATGTACAAGAATTTGGAGTTTAAAGTGTATAAGAATATGTTATGTTTTATGTTTTTCATCGATGTTGGATTTTAATTTGTGTGTGTACAATATTGAGCTGAAATGGAGTTATGAATGAAGAGGAAATGATGATGTATTAAGCTAGAAAAGATAGACTAAGAAAAAGAGGTGAACTAGGATGAAAATGATGATGAAGTGTGATGGAATTTCTTAGATGGAGTGTTTTTACTGGATAGACATTAGTATTTTAGCTATAACTTGATATGTGAATATCCAAATTGGATGGATTTTCATTTATAGTAAAATATAAACATATGGCTACAAGTTTTATGAAGGAATTGAATTTTAATTCTGTCTTTACAGGTCTTGAAATTTATCTTGAAGTTGAGTTCAAGAATAGGCTACAGGCTACCTTTGACTGAAATCGTGTCTTATTTTTACCAAATAAACTGTATTGATGTAGGCCGAATCAAACAAAATTTTCTTCATAAAAGTCGTATCTTATTCTCTTAGCTTTCTATTGGTATAAATTTTGTAATTTTTGGATATCATAATTGACAGATATGAGTTTTACAAGTTAGAGTCCACTAATTCTTCAATCATACATTAGCCAAAATTTTGAACATGCACAGTCTATGATATTTTGAGCATAACTTATGGAAACATAAACCAAATTGATTGAAGTGGATGGTTAATGAAGCATAACTCAAACCTCATTTTCTATGTCAAAATGGCCATGCAAAATAGACCAGAAAATTTGTCTTAAAAAATGGAAAAAATAAAATTGAAGTGGATGGTGAACTTTCGGTTCACTCATCCTTTGATTGTGGGAATTCATTATACATCAAATATGCTTCTTTTATGTGTGGGTTAAAGTAGAAATTGGTTAGGTACTTTCATGTGATGCAATTAGGCTTGAATTGAGCCTAAAATGATGCTTGAACAAAGGCTAAAATGAGTGTTATGTTTAAGATGTTGATTGAGGATATAAATTTAAGAATGAATTGTTATACGTTAGGTGTTCAAATCTGGAAAATTGGAGGTGATATAAGAATGAAAGGGGTCCTCTGATGACTAAAGTGATTCAAAAAGATTAATGATGTGTATTAAGTAAAGTTGAATATTAAAATAGATGTTTTGTGATCCTTAATGCTTGAATAACTTTAGTGAATGATAAACTTAGAATAATCTTGTACAATTGAGGTGTAAACCTAAGTTCAATTTAGACATACTTGAGTTATGAAATGTGAATGGTCTTGAGATGTTAATTTAGGAAATATATCCAGAATTGTCATTGAACATACATCATACATAACATATACATATGTGCTTAAGTGAGTACTTTTGTGATAGGTGCAAAGAAGTAATATGTAAATGTGTGATTGCTTATTATAGGTGAACAACGAGATCGAGCACATCCAGACACTGCCAAGACGTCTAAGCAATAAACTATCTGGAGTAAACTGTGCGTAACCTAAGATGGTCTCACATTGAATTATTGTTTGTTTACATTTTGTATTAAATTATTATATGAATGTCATTGTATTGATTTCAAACAATTGATTGTCCGAGGAGTTATATATTTGGGACTGTATTAGAAGTGCTACTTGAATGTGAATATAACTGACTATTTGTTCTCAACTTTAATGTTGAATGATGGACTAAAAGTTCGATGACAAATGTGAATAAGAAAGAGTGTGAATATGACTGAATAAGTGAAATCATTGAATATGCATGATGAATTTCATTACATGACTTCATGAAACGTAAAGGCAATTGTGACTGTAGTTACTAGTGAAAAAAAAGAGCTTAAAGCTCAGACTGTAATAAGAGCCAAAGGCTCGCTAAGTAAAATGAGCCTTATATCCCTAACAAATAAGGGACAGTATTAATGAGCTCGGTATCCACAATGAATACGGGTCAGTGAAAAAGGCACTCGGTCATAACAATAAAATAAAAAATTGTGAGTCTCATAAACATTGCACACACACATGAATTACATGCTTTGAATGATTGCAACTAAAATGTGAAATCAAATTGATTGAAAAATATGAACGTATATATACAAAGTGTTTTATGATGATATATGGAAAATAAATGTTGTGAATTTTGTGTTATATGTATTGATATGATATGTGTGATATGAGTGAACCGTCGAGGATGGTTACTTAATTGAGTTCGCAAAGCTCACCAAATAGAAGGAATCTAGTACAACTTTTTAGTAGACGATATGGCTCAGAGGTTGGCCAGCTAGGACTTAGGGTTTTAGATAAATTTTTGTCTATTTCCTAATGTATATAGCACATTCTGTATACGGAGATGTGAACTCTGATTAGTTTTGAGGATGTACACATATGGATATTAATGTAAAGCTACAATGTATATGTTGTTTATGAAACGAAATGAGGAATTTTTGGGTTTTAGAAATTGTGATATTTATGTTTTAATTTATGATGTCATTTGATATGTGAAAGTGATAAAGTTAACACACCATTTCCGTCGGGCATGTGTATAGATGTCTAACGGGCGTATGTGTACGCATTAGATAGGAGTGGGATGCTACAATACATGACTCTGTTTTACATATGTAAGTTCCAAAACATTATTCCATGCAGTGAAAATCATCTTTTACACTTCAAGTGCAAAGTTAGTCAAAACAATGTCATTTATTAAAAATAAAAGTATACTAGCATCTATTTGAGATTCAACTCTATTATGCATTACTTAGCTTCAAAATTCACATACAAGTCATTATGCATGTCTTGGGTTGTCCTAGTCCCATTTGAGAGACATGTTTTCCCCAACTCACCTTAAAAGAATATGTACACTCCCTTGACTTCAAAAATCCTCTATATGAGCTCCTTGATCCATAGCTCCCTAACCTTTATACATACAAATGTAATGTATTTACTACTCAAACATATAACTCATATTTATACACCATTACATAAGTTTATAAAACACAATATCACTATTTGTTTAAGCTATAGGATTCGGCCATTAAGCTTCTCACATGGTTACTTCCCTTATTATTCATATAAGCTTTCTCTTGCATTTTCCAAGGCATTTAATGCCTTTGATCCTATACTTACACATGTCAAAGCATAATTAAGCACATTTTTATCTAAGAACATTAGGTCACTATTCATCAATCTGTGTAAAAATTCAAGTTTACTCTAAGTAAATATGAAAACCTCTTTCCAATGCACACTATTACAATCCTTAAATCCTAAGCCAAGTTCACCTTGGCATTTTATCAAACGCCAAATGTGCATGACTTTCAAGTCATATTTTCAAGACTTTATCATAGTAATTCGTACTCCTATCTTGTTATGTAACAAGTACTTCCAAACAACAACACATTTCACCACTCCATTAAATCCAATTCCCTTTATTTAAACTATCAATTTCAAAAGATATTCAAAATTTTACAAACTTTCATTAGAGAGGGATCTCGGTTTTGGCTTATGGAGACTTCTCTGTAACTCATTTCATTTGTCTAAATCATATTTCATGAATATTCAAGCATGGAGAATAACATATCTTAACATCAAACTCAAAATCATGATGTAGAGAGAGATGAGACAAATTTTACCTAAACTTTCCTTTAGTGATATCTTAAAATCCTTTGAGAATTTATTAAATCTAATGATAGATTTGAGTTCCTTGATCCTAAATTAACTTAGAACACCTTGGTTTGGGTTAAAGAATAAAAACAAAATGGTAGAAATTCGGTGATGGCCGAAAGTGTTCTTCTTCTCCTCTCTTCTCCTTTCTTTTAATTAAAACAAAGTGTTTTAATGCTAAATGTTGGGGTGCACGGCCACATATAAGGAAGAAGGGTCTAGAATATTAACTCTTTTTTGACCAAACATGGTGAATTTAGCTTTCTACCCTTAGCTTATGTGAAATTACCATTATACCCTTCAAACTTTTCCTAAACTTGCAATTAAGCCCAAAATTTGAGAATGACTAAGACTTTTATTTTCATTTTGGTCCCCAAACTTTTGAAAATTATAATTAAGCCCCTTAACTTTATACAATTACACATTAGTCCTTCAAGAATTGAAAAATTACTTTTAAATCCCTTATGTACATCAACTTTTCCAATTAAGCTTTCTAAGTATCCAATAAATCTATAAATCAAGTTTAATCACCTCTAAGGAATTAGAACACATTTAACTCAGCCACTATGGCCATATCCATCCAATGGACTCGATTTTACACACTTAGAAGCTTATATGTCAGAAATCTCCAAAATTTCACATATCGATGAACTCTAAGTTCATGTAAGGGCATATAACATTATATATCACTAGCATATATAACTAAAGGATTCAAATACATTTTTTAAATCATATACAACCATATATATATAAATATACAATAGTATCTCCAAGTACAGACCAATACAAAAGGGCTCAAAGAGTCCGGCGTTACAAGAGACCTATAAGTTGCTAAAAATATATATAGATACCTTAAATTCCTTAATTTAAAAGAATTCAAATTAGATAAGATGCTAAAATTGTAATTCCTTGACAATGATGTCAAAAACTTATCTGCATTTTATATGGAAAACTGCCGTACTATAATTGTACAAATCGTAACTTATAGTAAAAAAGATATTGTTCTTACGAGGATAGTCACCTAATAATTTGAATCATACTTTTTATAAGGTAACAAAGGATTGAATTGATTAAAAATTAGAGTAAGCTAATAAACTTGATAATTGAACAAATAAAAGATAACAATAGCATTGAATTATCTAATAGAGGACACTTATAGATTATTTTATCATCGTTTTCTCTTCTTTTCACCTTTTGAATTCAACTATGCTTGATCCTAGATATCCAAAGATTTCGACTACCCTCGATCGAGATCTAATCAAGTAATCTTAATTAAAATAGATAAAATTTGAGTTGCAATCTCTCGATCTCTCAAAACTACTCCTAACTACTCAGTTAAAGTTGAAGCAATCTTAAGAAAAATTAGCTCACAATTAAGATATATCTTTAATTGCTTATTAACATGATATTTTTAATTATATTATGGTGCCAACTCTCGTTGCACAAATTAGCACAAATAACTTGATTCAATCTCTAAATTCAAACTAACTATGATCAAAAAAATATATCATAAAAAGTAATATATTAAATCTAGCAATTTAAAAGTTATACAAAACAATTTAAGAATAAAACCCTAATATATATTTTACAATTCATATTCACGTTAAAAAAACTATTTAGATTAGGCATACAAGGAAATGAAATAGAATAAAGAGAAGAGAATGAAATCAATTTGAATCCTAGATCTAGAAAATATGGAAAGTTGGAGTTGATCTTGATGTTTCGACTCTTGATCTTCTTATTTGTGATAGGTAATCCATCTTTTTTCTCTCAGGATCCTCTAGTCTATCTCAATTTACATAGCCTTTATAATATCCCTTTATAGCAAAAACTAGGTTTTCTAGAACATACACGGTCACTTACATGGCCATGTAGTGACCGTGTATGTCTAAAAACATCTCAATCATGACTTTACACGACCACAGAAGCTTACATAGGCATATACATGATCGTGTATGTCAACGTACAGGAGTGCATATCTTTACATGGGCATAAATAATGTCTTTAAAGCTCCACATAGTTACAATGACTGACACGATCATTATACATAGTCATATATGTCTAGGGTTAAGATCAACTTGAAGCCATGATCTGGAAAATATGTAAAGATGGAGTTGATCTTGATGTTTCCATTCTTGACCTTCTTATTTATGATGGTCACAATATCTTTTGTCTCTCAAGACCCTCTAGTTTTCCTGAATTCATATAGCCTTCATAATATCCTTTTATAGCAAAAACTAGGTCTTTTTGAATAAACAAGGTCACTTATATGGCTATGTAAGTGACCGTATATATCTAAAAACCTCTCAATCACGAATTTAAATGATCACGAAAACTAACACAGACATATACATGCTCATGTTTGCTAACATAAAGGCGTGCGTATTTTCATATAGTCATAAATGATGTCTTTAAAGCTCCATACAGTTACAGTGACTTACACGATCATTATACATAACCATGTATGTCTAGGGTTGAGATTAGCTTGAAGCCTTGATCTGGAAAATATGGAAAGGTGGATTTGATCTTGATGTTTCCACTCTTAACATTCTTATTTTTGATAGGTAGTCAATCTTTTGTCTCTCAGGACCCTCTAGTCATCCTTAATTCACATAGCCTTTATGATATCATTTTATAGCAAAAACTAAGTTTTCTGAAATATACACAGTCACTTACATTGCTATGTAAGTGACCGTGTATATCTAAAAACCTCTCAATCATGAATTTACACGATCAAAAAAACTTACACAGGTATATACATGATCATATATGTCAACATACATGGGTGTGTATTTTCACATGGGCTTAAATGGTGTCTTTAAAGCTCCACACAATTACAATGACTTACACGATCATTATACATAGCCATGAATGTATGGGGTTAAGATCAGCTTGAAGCCTTGATCTAGAAAATATCAAAAGTTAGATTTGATCTTGATGTTTCCACTCTTGAACTTCTTATTTGTGATGGGTAGTCCATCTTTTGTCTCTTGGGAAACTCTAGTCTACCTCAATTCACATAACCTTTATAATATCCTTTTAAAGAACAAAAAACTAGATTTTCTAGAATATACATGGTCACTTACATGGCCATGTAAGTGACCGTGTATGTCTAAAAACCTCTCAATCATGATTTTAGATGATCACATAAGCTTACACAGGTATATACATGATCATGTATGTCAATATACATAGGGGTATATTTTCACATGGGCATAGATAGTTTTTTTAAAACTCCACACATTTACAGTGACTTACACGATCATTATACATAGCCAAGTATATCCAGGGTTGAGATCAATTTGAAGCCTTGATATGGAAAATATGAAAGTTAGAGTTGATCTTGATTTTTCAACTTTTGATCTTCTTAGTTGTGATAGGCAGTCCATCTTTTGTCTCTTAGGACCCTCCATTCTGCCTCAATTTACCTAGCTTTCATAATATCCTTTTATAACAAAAACTAGGTTTTTTCGTATGTCTAAAAACCTCTTAATCATGACTTTACACAATCACAGAAGCTTACACAGGCATATTCATGATCATGTATGTCAACATATATGGGTAGGTATTTTCACATAGGTATAAATGATGTTTTTAAAGCTCCACATAGTTACAGTGACTTTCATAATCATTATACATAGCCATACATGTCTAGGGTTGCTTTAATTCATCTATTTTATGCCCCAGTTTCACTTGAATTCTTCTCCTTTTGGCTTATGAAGGCTATTATCACCTAAAAACACACTTAAAGTAGAATAGGTACCATAAATTCCACAAGATTCTTAAATAACAAGCAGAATACATTAAATATAGGTATATAAATATAATTAATTAATCATTTATCAAATTGTTTTGTTAAACTTTTATTTTCTTAATTTAACACAAACATACTTTATGCTGGTTATTGTTTTAATCTTTAATCTAAATCAAGAGATTAGGTTGAAATATCTATATTATGTTGCACAAAAAGAGTTGGTACTATATTAAATCTATAAACATTAGTTGAATAGGCAACTGAAGAGAGATCTTAAGTGTTTTCTATTTACCCATATGATTGCTTCAAATCTAATTAGATAGTTAGGAAGAGTTTTGAGAGACCGAGAGGTCATAATTTAATTGTTATATATACTCCTACAACAACAAGTAAATTATCCATGGCGATTCTTGTTGGTCTTGTAGGAGATTTCAAACATTATGGGAAGATGTCATTATAGCATTATTCATGTCTTCCAGGAGACCAATGCCCTTGCGGATTGCCTAGCGCGCATTGGCTCCTCTGGCTCATCTAGGGTTTTCCAGGATGTTTTTGCACTGCCATCTACTGCGAGAGGGTTGTTGATTTTAGATCAACAATCTTTTCCTTACTTGAAAGTTTCATAGATGTTTCCATTATTGGGTAAGTATTAAGCACTGCCCCTGTACCCTTTTTATTTCTATTAATAAAATGAGTTTCATCCTCGCCAGGTTCCTCCCTGGTTAAATAAAAAATTTAATTGTTATATCCTATGATACGGGACGCCCGTGGGTCATTCCGGTACATATCCTATGATAATAGAGCGCTACGTGCGATCACTACAATTACTCCACA
>JANZXP010000194.1:18177375-18195745 GCA_027576715.1 Erythroxylum flavicans | reverse complement strand
AAAGACAAATCCATTCAAATCCAAATAAGAAATAGAAATGATGTTTCTTGTAATAACAGGAACATAATAACAATTGTCAAGTTCTAATACAAGGCCACAAGGTAAAGTTAAACTACAAGTTCCTACAGCTAATGCAGCAACTCTTGCTCTATTTCCAACTCGCAAGTCCACTTCACCTTTCCTCAACGATCTACTCCTTATTAACATTTGCATGTTATTACATAAATGAGAATCACAGCTAGTATCTAATACCCAAGAATGTGAACCAGAAGTAGAAAGATTTATTTCAATCATGAACATACCTGAAGAGATAGCTTCCTTAATCTTCTTATCATTCAGGCTAGCAAGATAAGATGGGCAGTTCCTCTTCTAATGTTCGTTGACTCCACAATGAAAACATGTGCCTTGTCATTGCTCTTCTTCTTGACACCTCCTTTGGCTTTTGCTACATTAGTAGAAGCCTTCTATTTCTTGTTATTATTCTTCTTAAAGCCCTTTTTCTTACTTTTAGAAGAACTGACAACAAGTACATAACTGGGTTGCTTCTTAAGACACCCTTCTGCAGTCTTAAGCATGTTCAATAACTCAGGCAATGTCATGTCCTTCTGGTTCATGTTGAAGTTCATGACGAACTGTGAAAAGCTCGAACTTAGAGACTGCAGCACCAGATCAATACTTAACTTATAGTCCATGACAAAGCCTAATAGGGCCAATTTTTCAATATTCCCAATCATCTTCAGCATATGAAGGTTGACTGAAGATCCTTTTGTCATCTTACAATGAAACAGTGCCTTGGAGATTTAATATCTCTCCACCCTACTTTATACACTAAATAACTCCTTAAGATGCAGTATCATAATAGGTCCATCCATGTTCTCATGCTACCACTAAAGTTCAGGAGACATGCAAGTTAACATCACACATGTAGCTTGTTAAATGTCATTAACATAATGTTGATATTTCTCCCAATTTTCATCAATTGCATCTGAACAAGGTTTTGATGGAGCAGGAGTATCAAGAATGTATAACTTCTTTTTTTGCCTAAGAACTATTCTTAAGTTTTGTAGCCAGTCTAAAAAGTTAGGTCTAGTCAGCTTGTTAGCATCTATGATGCTCCTCAATGTCAGGTTGGTACTCATCTTCAAATTCAATAACCAAAAAATATAAAAGGAGCTTATATTTGTTTATATCCAAAAATCAAATAAAATAAGGACTTTAAAATTATTTGATTACTCTTACTATTTTATTCAAAATAATAGCCCTCACGATTATATCAAAAAATTATCAAGTAATTTCCTAGTAAGCTAGGATCCTGTTTAAAATTAATTGATCTTGAGTTTACTCAATAAACCAACTAAAATTAAATTAGGTAGAAAACTACTTTTCAATCACATCTTATGTGACTCCTAGAATAATCAGTTGACAACTTTTGCCAAAATATATCACATATATTATTCCTAACCTGCCTCTAAATCTATATGATCATTAGTTTACTCATCAAAATCATACAAATTTAGTTAAATATGACCCATTAATTTAAGATAAAACATATTCGGGTTAAAGTGACTTTGAGTTTACTTAATAAGCCAAACGATAAGCAGAATTCTAATTTTATTCTCAAATAATGGAAGACAACTATCACATTCCTAACGTGTACTTAATATTTTATTAAGGGATTTAAAATTTAAAAATTTTCTGTCTCATCAAAATAACATAATCTCATTATATTTATAATTTCAAACATAATCTAATTATGAAAGCAATTATTTAAAACTTTTGCTTGATTCTAATTATTTATTTGATAATAAATTTAATTTAATAATTCAACTCTTGAAAAATTAAATTAAATTCCAAAACCTTTCCTAATAAAAAATTCCTTTTTGAAAAAAATTTTCAAAGTTAGTAAAACATTTTTCAATTTATTAGGAGTATAAATTAATTTAATCTCTATTAAAATAATTAAATTGACGATTTAAGGGTTTAAAAACATTTAAAACCAGAAAAGAGGGATGGGCGGGTGTCTAGCGCGTATAATGAATGCACCAGTCAATGTTTGTGATAGACACTTCTCAAGAACGGTGGGTGCATCCATCATCTTCTCCAGAAGCCTCCATCGTCTTTTGCAACTGCTCCCTCCCACTTCTGCCTTAACTTACACCCACGTCGCAACCCACTAACCCACGTCACTCCAACTTCCAAGTTTACAGCGGTCGATAGTCCCACAGATGGTTTTTCCAACCATCCACACCGATGAATCGTTGCCACTGACTTCGTCTCCATCGTGGCTTCCTTGGATTGTCAAAGCGACGCCATCCATGGCATCACCTGTGGTGTCACGAGTGATGCTAGTGAGTGGCATCAAGGGATGCTTGTTTCACGAGCGACACCTTTCGATTTCGATGTCACTGGCGATGCTAGTCAGTGGCATCTTATTGTAGGCGACCTACTAGGTCACCTGATACGACAATTCGATAGGCGATAATCACCCATCTTGTTTGTTCAAACGCAAGGTAGAACATAATCAATTTTTCGTGAAAACGTAGAAACAATTTCTAGAATCACATAAACATCAAACAGTATATACAAAATAAATTTCAAAATGAAGATGTGGGCATCAAATGATATAAATCACATGTACATTGAAAAGATGTAATCTAAAAACATAACCAATGGCATCTTAACTAGAAACAAATTCAAGGCTTTTTCTCTAATTCGCATTTATGTAGCTCTTAATCAGTAAACGCAAAACAAAATTGAGGGTTTTTAAAACCACACAAAAAGCAAAAACGATTATCCAAAAGCAAAAAGTTTTGTTCCATCGTCTAGAACCGGTATACATACATAGAAAACAATTTCCAATGCATCATTCAAATAGGTAGACAGAAGAACAATTTTTTTCAGAAATAAAAAACAAAAGCAGTAGTGGAAATGGCTTCGGAAAAAGACAAAACCTGAAGCATAACATATTAATTTTTATCAAAATCAACAAGAATCCAGCAATGAATCCAAGTGAAACAATTAAATGAGGCTTTGATACCACTATCGGAATCCAACTGCGATCAAATCACGGACATAGCAGAAAATAAAACTTTTTACAGATTCCAAACAGATCCTGATAATTGAATAAACTTGAATAAGACAAAAATGATTTAGAAATCGTACCTTGTTTGTCTTCTTGATGAAAAACCTTTGAAAATTTTTCCCAATTGGTCAATCACAAGCTGTTCAAATGTCCAGCCTCTGATAGTATCCACAGAGCAATTCTCAAGACTACTTTAAGAGGAAGAAGACAAAAAGTGCCAAAATGTTCTTCCCTTTAAATAGAAAAATCATAAGGGTCTGTAATTAAAATCAAATTTCTTTAATTATAATTAAAATCAAATTATAATTATAATTAATTTAATTTTAATAAAATCAAATGTCTCAAATTTGATCCCTAAAGTTTCTCAAACTTTATAACTAATTCCAACTTAATTAAATTGATTTTTCTTCCACAAATTGCTCCTCAATGTGTGCCCCATTAAGTTCCTAATAAATTGGCAATGAATATAAATTACAATTCTAATTTATAATTAGAATTTCGATAAATTAAATAATTCTCCAATTAAACAATTCATAATCATAAATCATGATTGACATCTAGCAACATGTCATGATTACCCAAATATAAGCAATGTCAAAGTGATTGACTTAACCTGTCCATGCATAGCTATGAGTATAATTTAATCCTTTCGTCATTCAGTATTGTAATTGGACAGAGTATGAATACAGTGTCTACTCTTATCATCCAATCATGTTCATTCTCACTAATTAGTAATTGATTTATAATTTAACTTTGAAAATACTTTTCAAATGTCATTCTATAAATCATTACTAATCAAGAACAACAAAATATTCTCTTTAATTACTTTAGAGTGACAAATCCTGTATTGACTTACTCAACTATATATTTTTCATACTGTATCCAATTACTACCGACTGAATTATCTTAGGACGATTCATAAATAGCATCAAAACATAGTAATTCCCACACGAAATATCTTGGTAATCTCAAGTCTGAGGATCAATTATGCAACCATCATTATGAGATAATCCATAGACACATAAGTAATATTTCATCTAGAATTCTCATAATCGGGTCAGTTTAGTGGCTTATTCTCTAATAGTTACTCACATATTAGTTTAAATATCTCTATACTTTAATTTATGATATCAATTACTTTCTTCATAAGAAAGAAACATAATGTGTGCTAGTTTTACCGTTTCAACAATATCCCGTCTTGATGAAACTATAACTAGGAACATTTAGGATTAATACATAAGTGTAAATTAAATCTCATAATTATGATCTCATCATAATTTTAATTATACAATAATTATTCCAAAGTTTTTATCTTTAGTATTAAAACATAAAATATTAATACATAAAGATAAAGAATGCATTTATTAATAATTGTCACTAAACTATAACCAAATCGATTGGTTGTAGGGCATAAACCAACAGGGACCACTTCAGCTCTTAAAAAATGAGGACTGAATGTTTGTTTTTTCTTTCTTTAGGTACTTAGACTGCTATAGCTTTTGTGGCAATAATGTCAGAAATTTTTCATAATGCATTTTGTGCTTTTAATTAAATGAATTCTCTTTTCAGGATATTGCATTCAAACTTGTACTTGGAATTCCTGCTCTATTAATAACTCAAATTTCTTTTATAATGTTGCATAAACTTTTTAAGTTGCAGGCATAGCTCTGCCCACTTTATGGGACCTCAAAAATGGAAATAGGAGAAAGAATGCACAATTCTTGAAACTCACTGGAATATGAGGCAGCTAGGACACTTCCTGAATGGCTGCTTCCACCTCTGACATACCAACAACGCCCTTTCGTGGAAAAGTAACTTATTTAGTAAGCAAAGCAATAGTAGTAGTTAACGTCTGAAATTTTATTTTCATTTCCACAGCATGATCTATGGCGTTCAGTTTTACCAAAATAGTGCTGGGTGAGTTTCTCTATATATACGGTAACTTAACTATTCTATTGCCATTAGCTTATGATTCAAGTGGACCTTGTCTTATAGTAGACAATAAACCCAATAAATCGAGGTCCATCTTTGTATAATAGCATATTGGTTAAATATGACCATTTTGAAGGGTATTTTGTGTATTTAATAGAAAGTCTTAGGACTGATTTTTCAAGGTAAAAAGTGCAGCCATGTCTATTGGGAAAAGTAAGAAAACATATATGGTAATTTGGGAGAAAAAAGAAAGAAAGAAAGTAAGAAAATCTAAATAATTTTTGATCAAGTGGAAAATTAGGTAGGAAAGCATGATTTAATTGGGCTGAAATTTTGCTAGCGTGTTGAGGATTCATTTACCCAACTTCTATACGATTGGGTTGTGTTTCCAACTTCTTCAAAGCATTTTTTAGTTCAGTTCTTAGAAGGCCTAAATTTTAGTGAGTTTTTCTTTCTTTTTTCCAAGTTTGGTTTCTACAAGTGTGGGTGATGGTCATGATTAGGCTTATAGTTGAAGAATATGTTATTCTTGATGGGTGTTGATGTATTTACCTCTAGTTTATGACAAAGAAAAACTTGGTGTAATTTTTATCAATAGTTAGTGGAGCTTTTGAGCAAACTTCAATCTTATAGTTTTTTCCTTCATATTAAAGGGTTTTCACATAAACTTATGGTATTTTGTGCTTGGTTTCTTGTTGAAATTTTCTTATTTATTTGGTTATCTTAAGTTCTCTACTCTATTAGTGTTTGATTTTGCTAAGAAAAAGGTTTCCCAAGTGATTTATTGATTTTGTAATTGTGTATTTATTGAAGCCTCCAATTATTTTCCTAACAAGCGATATCAAAGTCAGGTTGTGTGGCTTATTTTTTCTAAGGATGGAGGTTAGCACTAGTAGAATGATTATCCTAAATGGTAGTAATTATAATATGTAAAAAGGAACATGAGGATATCCTTTATTATAAAATTGTTATGCTCCTATTTTAGGTGAACTGGCAAATGCTAAAGATAAAAGTGACGATGGTTGAAAGTTGATAAATAGACAACTATGGCTGCAATAGGTACTGGGTAATTGTTGAGCAAGTTCTTATAAATCAATATCCTATAAGCGCAATGGTTGTAAGCGTAGTATATGAGGTGTCGATCGTACGAGAAATTAGTTAACTAATTGAATCCTAATTTGTCTAAAGCCTAAAAGTGTAATTAAAATGAAAATAAAAATGAATAGAAAATTAAGCAATTGAATATGGCTCGATTGAAAATGAAATTGTAAAATTAACATAAAAATCAAAATTGAGCTTAACCAATTAACAATTGAAAATTCACACAAGGAAGATTAACCAATTATGAGAGAAGGGGATTTATCATATCATCTAACGCTAAATTAATTACTTTTGAGTTAATTCAGTATCGGTCCTAGACTTTCGAAGGCTGGATTACTCTCTCTCAAGTTATAATCATTAAACCTTAAATCATAAATCCTAATTAAATTGAATTGCTGAAATTGCAATCTCTCAATTAACAAAAACAACCCATAAAATAATTAGATGTTAAGCATTCTAATAGTCAATCAGTTTCTCACACGAGATCTCTCTTTATATAAATTATTGATTTGATTGTTTGTGTGATCTATTAGAATGTTTAACTCTCATTACCCAACTAATCATTTTGCTATTGGTTCACTCTTTCGATTTATTACCGAAGCAAGCAAATACAATAAACAATCACAATACCCAACTCATTAACATCAAAAGCAATTAAATTAACATTGATTCAAGAAAAAAAGTTTTTAGAACATCCTTAAACACAAATTCATAATCATCATATCCATCTTATAGATCAAATAAAAGAAATAAAAATATGAAATGAGAAAGATAGCTTGGAGTGAACTGGGTGTGACAGCAGTAATAATAGCTTCTTCTTTCTTTCTCCTATTCTCCTTCTTCTCTCCTTTTCGTTTTTCCTTAGCTTCTTTGCAAATGTAGCAAATGGAGGCTTTTCCTTTAGGGTTTCTTTCTTTTTCTTTTATATGTTTTTTTCATTTAGGGTAAAAACTAGGTTTTACGTGGGCTCAAATGTCTGAAATAACCTCAAAAAGTTGAGTTCGGAAGCAATCCCCATGTTTGTTATTGCGCTCGTCACGATCGTGGCCAATGAGTCATAATCGTGACATTTAAAATCAGGCTTTTTGTCATGATTGTGGCCATTGAGTCACAATCATGACCTATTCCTATTTAACTTCTGTCACGATTGTGACCTTAGCTGGTTAGCTTCTGTCACAATCATGACCAATGAATCACGACCATGACTTTGGCTCCTCCTCTGAACTTTCTCCAAATCTTGTCCAGCCTTCTTTACCTGATCTCAAACACTAACAATTGATCTCAAACACTAACAAACATGTCAAAACACCTCAAACACACAAAATTAAAACCTGTTAACATGCTCTAAACCACATAACACTCCAAAATACAAATGCATAATCACACTAATACAATTCTAATCTTGAACATGCACAAATCATCTAATTAACAAATAAAAACATACTAAATTACCCACAAAACATGATGCAATCTATAACTATCAACAGCTCCATACTTAAACTTTTGCTTCTCCTCAAGCCAAAAAAAAAAAACACACAAACACAAACACACCAAACAATAACATATATAAGCACACTTACGTAATAATGGTACAACGAAACTAATTTAACTTCAAACCCAAATTTTCAAGTTGTTTTAATTTATTAACTTATGAAATATGTGGCTAAACACTTCGGACTAAATATACATGCTAATCAAGACCCTAACATCAAATTCATTCACCCCCATCACTTGCACACACACATTGATAATTATTTAGTTAATCAAAATTGTAACTCATGAAAATTCAAACTATTTATAAAGGTCGACAAGTTTTATTTATCAAAACACTATTTTTCTTAATTTTCATTGACATTGACCTAGTATTTTCATGTAAAGGCAAACATTTGTGATGAATGTCCCCAGTTACTCAACTAGGTCATGTTTTATTAATTTGCTTGATTGGAATGTCATTCTAGCCTTTTGATGTAAAGGCAAACATTTATGATTAATGTCCCCTCATTACTCAACTAGATCATATTCTCAACTGGCTACTAGTTTTATTCATAACATGAAAGCCAGCAAAATAGTTATTTATTTAAGATATAGATTGTTTTTCACATTTTATTGCCTACCTCATTTCTTTAACTAATAATTCTAATGAAAGGATACTAACGATGCTACTTATTCAATTGACCTAAAATTATAAATGTAATGGGAAATTCCTAAGATGAATGAACTAACATCATATCCTAATTAACATGCATATTTAACCAAAGTGACCTAAGACACTAATTTCATTAGCCAATAAATCTTTACAACCTAAAGACTATGTTTAAAACTAAAATGATTCCATTAAATCCTAGCTATTGACATAATTATATGAGTCACATCATGAAACCTAAATAAGACTAACATACAACATGCAAAATTCACACTCAAAATAAAAACATACAATGCACACAACCCTTCCCACACTTAGACAACACATTGTCCTCAATGTGAGAAGATCTAATAACACATAAGGTGGGAATAAAACAAAATGGCACGAAAACATAAGAACAAAATAAGAATAAAAAGACAAGGGTTAGAGCAAAACAACATGTCATGGTGATTGAGGTGGTGATGGAAATGGTGTCGGAGGTTGAACCTCCACGCCTTGAATAGAGAAGTATTTGTGGATGCTTGGAATGTCTCAACGTCGTCTTCTTTGCTCCTTCGCTCTCTTATCTTCTTTGCTTCTTTATTATCTCCTTCAACACCTTGGCATTATCTGCAATAGCTTTGCTACTGTTTGAAATTTATTTAAGTACCTTATCCTATCCAGCTGTCTCTTCCTCTCCTAGCTCTTCACTGGTTGACTCCTCCTCTTGTTGAGGCGGCATCAAGATCGAACTAGGCTATCCCGCTCTGTTCTTAATATGAGATTTTGTGCTGATATATCAAAGTTCCATATTGTGGGATTTCGTGATCTTAGCTCTCATCAAGTAACAAGTGTTAAGGAACTTAAGAAAATGTACCATTAGTCCATTCTAATTGACACCATAATAATCCGTAATAGCCGTAACCATGTACCTCATGGACAGATTATTGTTTCTCTTTCTCGTAGTAGCAATAATAACATTAAAGATGTGGGTGGAGGTGCAAACTTAGACATTATGATCCATGCACCACAATATGAAAAGTTACTTAACCAAACATTTATTACTTTCAGTTTTGTCAAACACATGAACTTGTGTAATAGCAAGTGCTTGGGACTGCAAATTATGTTATTGTGGGCATTTTTAGAGTCAAAATTATCCAACTCAGTCAATTCAGTCCAATAGTGTGTGACATGGAAGTCATCGTGCTAGTCCACTATGGTTGACTCCAAGAATCAATCAATTTCATATAATGTCTCTTAGTTTAACTTGTATGGCTGACCCCACAACAAAAACTATAGATCCTTAGGGTTATTAAGCTCAAATTGGAGGGAGGTGAGAACTCCAGGGTGAGTTCTTCATATATGACATAGTTAAAATGCATAAATTTTTTCCAGTGAATTCTTTCCCCTAAGTTTTCAAAGTTCTCTTAATCCAATTGCTTCTGACATTTCAAAATCTAAATATCGAGGTGCAACAAATTTTTTCAAACTAAGGGTTTGGAACTGGTTACTTCTTCTTTCGAGTAAATAAAAAAAGGTGCTTCATAATCTTTCACTTGGTTTCTTTGTCTGTGGCCTGATACTTGAACTTTACCTTTCATTTGAGCATGCTTTACCATTTGCTTAATTCTCGATCCCATTGGAATGAGAGGTGTGAAGAAGTTAGAGAGATAAAGACTTTTGTAAAGAGAAGGGAGAGGATTTGAGAGTTTGGTTGTTGAGAGAGAGTGGAGAGACTGGTGAGGGTGAGAAAATGAGGGTAAAGGTGAATATATAGGTTAGGGAGGAGAAATGAGGGGTAAAATTGGAAAAAGATGCATGAAATTCTCCTATCCCATTCTGCCACCGCCATAGGCCATGATCATAACGGAAGGTTTAGAAATGGGTCACGATCATGGCTAATGAGACCTTATATTTGCACTACCACCTCATTGTTTTTCCTTCCACACCATTCCCATCCATTGTAAAAAAGATAAGGACAAAGAAAACCTATGTCCTTATATTCTTGATTTCTTCAAGTAGCTTAACTTATTTCAAAAACTTGCAAAATATAAATGGAAACCTAATCTAATTCAAAAGATGAAACATACAAAGTTAAAAATCATAGGTAGCCTCTTAGGCAGCGCTTCATTTACCGTCGTTAGCTCGACATACCTCTTTTGCTCATGGTGGTTTAAACGCATGTAATGATAACGTTACTATAGATTTCATGAACTATAAGTGAGATATAGGACTGTGCTTTCTACTGCCTTTCTTCCTCATTTTGTTCTTTCAAGTATTCTTTTGAATTTGTGGTTTTTTTAGTGAGTCTTTGTGAGTATGACTCTGCTAAACCTTTTCGCAAAAGTCGTTTCTCTTGATAGCGTCAACATATTTGAAAGAATTCTTTTTACCATTAGAAACTTTAAATGACACCTTCTCATCCCCCACTTTTAGAGTTAACTCGCCCCCATCAACATCTATAAGAGATCGGTTGGTAGCTAAAAATAGTCGTCTAAGGATAATGGGTAACTCCAAATCTTCGTCTATGTTTAAAATGAGGAAGTCCATGGGAAAGGTGAATCTATCAACCTTAACAACCACGTCTTTGACTACACCTCTAGCATGGTGGATTGATCTATCAACCATTTGCACCCGTATCCTGATGGGTGTTATTTCACCGAACTCCATCTTTTTGTATAAAGTGTAAGGCATCATACTTATACCATCTTCTAAGTCTGCAAAAGCCTTGTCCACTTTAACACTACCAATAGTGCATAGAATGTAAAAATATCTTAGATTATCTTGCTTTTGTGGTAGTGCTACTACTTCATTGAATTTCTTATTGTTTACTACTTCACTCTCTAAATTCTTTGGGTCGCCTCTGCTTACCAAATTTTCTTTTATGGATTCCTAAAACGAGTCACTTTTTCAGTTGCTCCATTATACCAAGAACTTCATTCAATTCTTCTTCCTTTGATTTCCTCTACATTAGAATGGGGTATAGAATTGCAGGCTAATATTCCTAAATTTTCATCAAGTTATATTTATTCTTTGGGAATTTTGTTTGCACTTTTCTTTTCTTCTTCCCTTTCCTCTTTAACTTGTTTGAGCTTCTCTTCATTGGTCTGGGTGATTATCATTATCCTTTCCTTAAGATTTGTCTCGGTGTTGTTCGGAAGACTTCCTACAATTCGTGTCGACAATGCATATGCCAATTGGCTCACTTGATCCTCTAAGTTATGGATGGAAGAGGTGTGATTCTTTATTAGATGTTTAAATCATCCTTCTAACCTTTTTTGAGCATCCTCCATGCTCCCAATCTTTTCCAATATTTTGTCTAACTTAGCATCCATGGAATTGGGTTTTTCCTGTTGGAATCTAGGTGGCACTTGAAGTCAAAATTGACCTCCTGCATTGTTTGACCAGGAGAAGTTCAAGTGGTTCTTCCATCCCGAATTATATACATTTGAGTAGGGATAATTCCTTCCTTCATGGTCAAACTGTGCTCCCATGTAATTGAGTTGCTTTGGCCCGTTATTTTTCATTAGAAAGCAGTCGATGGTATCATGGTTGTCTTATCCATATAGCTCACATCTTTGCTGAATTGCTTTAACAGTAGCTGAAGAAGAGGCTTTCGTGTTATTCAGCTATCAGGTTAAGTTATCAATCTTCGCTTACATCTCCGTTATTAGGTCAAAAAATATGACTGCTTTTCGCTCTTAGAGGGTTGTATGTTATCTACTTATGTACATCATCTAAAGACAACTGTTACTTGCAATTTCCTCCAATAAATCCTTTGCTTCTTCAATTGTCTTCCTCATTAAAGATTCATTGGATGCTGCATCTATGATGTCTAGCATGGATGGGTTAATGCCATTATAGAATGTTTGTAACAAGAATTCCTTTGATAAATTGTGGTGAAGGCACCTCTTTTGTAAATCCTTATAACTTTCCCATGTTTCGTAAAGTGACTCCCCATCACTTTGTTGGAAATTTGTGATATCCTTTATCAATTTCATAGTTTTCGTGAGAGGGAAGTACTTATCTAGAAACGCACGCACCAGCTACTTCTAAGTTGTGTCTTTTGTAAGACTTAGGGAATGATACCATGTTTTGGCTCTATCCCTTAGCTTGAAAGGAAAGAACCTCATCCTAAAGGCATCTTCCGAAATCCCATGATATCGGAAAGTATCACATATTTCTAAGAAGTTAACTATACGAGTGTTAGGATCCTCATTAGTCAACTTGTAGAATTGTACATTTGTTTGCAGCATGTTTAACAAGGCTAGCTGAATCTCAAATGAGGGTGCTTGTATCGGTGGTTAAGCCATGCCTTGATTAGTAGTGTTGTAACCCGATCTCATGAAATCCATAAGGGTTCGGGCGCTTGTTTCCTTAATTTTCTCCTTAATTGAATTCTTCTAATATTGGTTCTTCTATTTCTTCTTCACATCTTGCTCTTTGAATTGCTCACTCTAAATGGGCGATGTCAAGTTGTAATGTTTTGGTGACTCAACTTGAGCTTCAAGTGACTCTTGTGTTCACGCAACTACATAGAAACAAGAGAGGCCAAAATTCCTTAAACTAAAAGAATTCAATTAATCTTAACTAATTCACCGAAAACGGCGTCAAAAACTTATTGAGCAATTTTTAATCTTATAATAACTTTAATATTTTGCAAGCCTGTAGGTCGTAAGCATAGTACATGAGGTGTCAATCCCACGAGGAATTAGTTAACTAACTGAATCCTAATTTGTTTAAGGCCTAAAGGTGTAATTGAAATGACAATAAAAATGAGTAGCAAATTAAACAATTGAATATGGATCAATTAAAAATGAAATTGGAAAATTAACACAAGGAAATCAAGATTGAGTGCAACCAATTATCAATCGAAAATTCGCACAAGGAAGATTAACGAATTATAAGAGAAGGGGATTTATTCTATCATCTAATGCTAACATAATTACTTTTGAGTTAATTCAGTATCAGTCCTAGACTTTCGAAGGGTGGATTACTCTCTCTTGAGTTATAATCATTAAACCCTAAATTATAAGCCCTAATTGAATTGAATTACTGAAATTAAAATCTCTCAATTAACAAAAATAGCCTGTAACCCAATTAGATCTTAAGCATTCTAATAGGTAATCGAGACCTCGCACAAGATCTCTCTACGTATAAATTAAAGATTTGATTGTTTGTGTGATCTACTAGAACTTTTAACTCTCATTACTTAATCTAATCATTTTACTATCAATTCACTCTCTTGATTTATTATCGAAGCAAAAAAAATACCACAAACAATCACAATACCCAACACAATAACATCAAAAGCAATTAAATTAACATTGATTCAAGAACAAATCCCTAAAAGAGTTTACAGCATCTTTAAGCACAAATTCATCATCTTCATATCCATCTTATTAGTAAAATGAAAGACATAACAAGATGAATGAGAAAGATAATTTAGAGTATACTGGGAGTGACAGCAGTAGCAGCAGCAGCTCCTTCTTCCTCTCTAGTCTTCTCCCTTCTTCTCTCCTCTTCCTTAGCTTCTTTCCAAATGTAGTAAATGGAGGCTCTTCCTTTTGGGTTTCTTTCTTTTGCTTTTATATGCCTTTTCCATTTAGGGTAAAAACTAGGTTTTACTCAGGCCCAAATGTCTAAAATAACCCTCGAAAAGTTGAGTTTGGAAGTAGTCCCTATGTTTGTTATCGCACCTATCACGATCGTGTCCAATGAGTCATGATCGTGATACTTAAAATCATGCTTCTTTCACGATCGTGACCTTTAAGTGACGATTGTGACCTGGTCCTATTTAGCTTCTATCATGATCATGGCCAATGAGTCATGATCGTGACCTTGGCTCCTCCTCTGAGCTTTTTCTAAATCTTTTTCGATCTTTTTTACCTAATCTAAAACACTAACAAACATATCAAAACACCTCAAACACATAAAATTAAAGCTTGATAATATGCTCTAAATTACATAAAACTGAAAAACACAAACACATAATCATACTAATGTAATTCTAAACCTAAACATGCACAAATCACCTAATTAATAACTAAAAACATACCAAATTACCCACTTAAACATAATACAACCTATAACTATCAATAATGATGTTGTTCACATTCATATCTCAAATAAAAATGATGCATATGCACATTGGAACAAACTAGTTGAATTGTATGTTGGAGGATAGGAAGAAAAAAATTGTACTTGATAAAGAAGCTTATAAACTTAAAATATAAGGATGGTTCTCTTACTAATGATCATTTAAATGATATGTAAGTTATTATAAATTAGCTAGCTTTTATGAAAATCTATTTTGAAGATGAAGTGTAGGTATTATGGCTTCTCAACACATTTTTTAATAAATGGGAGGCTTTTAGAGTTTCGATTACCAATTTATCCCTTAAGAACATTTGTGTCCATGAGTTTGTGAAGAACAATATGTTGAATGAGAAGACAAGAAGGAAGACAATTCTTCTTCTTCTTCTCATATAGAAGGTCTTATTACAGGAAGTTAGACAAGAAATAAAAGTAGAGGCCTAGATATCAAGACAAGTCTAGAAAAAAGCCTAGATCGAGGAAGAATATTGAGTGCTACCATTGTAGGATGAAAAGACATATGAAGAAATATTATAAAAAATTAAAGAAAGAGCAAGAAATAGGAACATAAAAGAGATGACAAGAAAGAAGCTAATATAGATAAATTTGACACATTTTCAAAAGAGTTTTTTCTCTTTTATAAAGGAGATGAGATAAATATTGCTAGCGAAAATCTAGTTTAGTGGTTGATAGTGGTTCCACCCTATATATTAATTTTAAAAGAAAAGTGATTATTCCTACACTATTTGTGATTTTGTTATTATGCATATAGGAAACGATGGAGTGGCTCAGGTTAATCGCATTGGAGTTATGTATATTGAGACTTAAATTAATTTTGATCGTTTTGTCTATTCATGCATACATTTTTTCTTGTAATTTCATTGAATTGTTTTAGCAGTTTTTGTTACTAATTCAGTGTTGTCTTTATTTTGTTTATGCGAGGAAGGAGGTCGTAAAAAAGTGAACTCATTCCCTTTATTGATAACGTGCAGATAAAAGGACCTCAAAGGCACTTTAAAGACAATCTTGAGGAACCCACGCCTGAAGATCGAGAGATGAGTGAAAGGTAGCCAGTACTGAAGGAGTATGCCATACCAGTAATTGGTACTACCACTTCATGCATATGTTTGGGAGAGGCAGCCAAAAATTATGAATTGAAGAGCATCCACTATAACATGTTTCCATATTTCTGTGGGGTTCCTAATGAAGACCCTTTAAACTTTATTCGAGAATTCTATACCACTCTCTAGACGTTTCCTTTGGATGGCTTAAATAAAGATCAACTCAAAATGAGATGCTTCCCATAAAAATTGGAAGATCGGGCCAAGGTATGGTTGAAGGCCCTTCCGTTTGATTCATTATCTATATATAAGGAGGTATATAACAAATTCATAGAAAATTTCTATTCCATTAAGAAATATGTCTAAGTTGCTGACACAGATAGCTATCTTCACTCAAATGGAGGGAGAGACATTCCATGAAGCGTGGGAACGCTTTAAACTCTTACTAATATAGCGTCCATGCCATCATTTTCCACTTCACATGTAGAACTAATATTTTATGATGGATTGACAAAAAAGTGTTATTATATGGTGGATAATGCACTAAGAGGAGTTATGGGAGAGAAGACTATGAAAGAAACATATGAAATCTTTGGAATGTTGGGGGCCAATTCTCAAAAAAATAACTTGAGGGGGAGAAGAACTAGAGTTCATGAAGTGAACTCAAAACAAGAAATAGCTATGTAATTGGTTGAGTTAACGAAGCATTTGAAAATTCTAACTATAAGATAATCCTAAGATGCTCTGAATCATCAGGTATATGGTATATATGGAACTTTTAGTCATGGAGTTAATGTTTGTTCGTATTCTTTTGAATCTTTTTCAGGTAAGGAAGAACAAGCAAACTCACTCAATTGTTTTTAACCAAGGGTGTGAAATGATCCATATTTGAACACCTACAACCCTAGTTGGAGAAACCATCCTAATTTCTCTTAAATGACCAGCAATCCACTAGTGCAGCCTCAACCACAATATCGAAATTTTCAAAGGCAGAATCACTTCTAAGGGTAATCTTTAAATCAGAACCTACCGATAAAGCCTTCTTTGGAGGAAAGTCTTAAAGCATTTATTCAAGCAACTGCTCAGAATCAAGAAATGAACAACAAGAGATTTAACTTATTAGAAGCTTATGTGAAGAGGGTTAAGACTTAAGTAGGGTAACTCACTAGTTAAATGCAAAATAATCAAAAGGGAAAGTTGCCTAGTCAAACTGAATAGGCTAAGGCTGTTACGATTCTAATAAGTGGTAAGGTGATTGATAATCATGTTAAGATTCCTTCTAATCTATATGATGTAGGTAATCAAGAAGAGGAGAGCCTCATCAATGAGAAAAATGAGGAAAGCAATGGGCATGACTCTTAAAGTCACATTTAGGAACATAAAAATCTCGAGCATGCAATCAAAGGCAATGAAGGAACAAGACTGCATAAGGTAACCAATCCTTATACATCATTAGTTCCATATCCAAGTCGCCTTAAGGACTTAAAACGAGATAACATGCTTTCTAAGGTTAATATTAATTTGCATCTATTTGATGTGATTAGGAGCATTCCAGCTTATGTGAAGTTCTTAAAGGAATTAAGCACCAAAAAATAAAAGTTTGCACCATACAAGAAGATAATAGTTTAAGAAGTAGTAAGTACAATCTTTTAGCAGGAATTTGCCTTCAAATTGAAAGATCTAAAGAGTTTCATTGTGAAAGAATAAATGGGTAATGGTGATGAGGTTAAGGGTATGCTTGACCTTAGAGCAAGTATAAACCTTATGCCTTATTCTATTTATATGATATTAGATCTAGGACAGTTAAGACCTACGAACATATGTTTGCAATTAGTTGATAGGTCAATTCATTATCAGAAAAGAACAATAGAAGATGTGTTAGTGAAGGTTGGAGGATTTATTGCTACTATAGACTTTGTGGTTTTAGGCATCAGGGAAATAAAAGAGCAAGAAAAGGAGCACACCATACTCTTAGGTAGGCCTTTTATGGCAACCACCAACACCTTGATTGATGTAAAGATTGAGAAATTGACCATCATTATTCTCAGAGAACTAGTAGTATTTTCAATATTTAATCTTAAGCCTATTCTTATTATTGCTGTTTATGATGAATACTCTCTGGCTAATAAAATTAATGTTGTAGATTTTGATTTTGCCTTGAAGGAAGAAGAAAAAGGGAGTTAGACTTAGTTAAAGAGATTAATGAGTACTGCCAATTGCTAGAGATGCCACTGAGGGAGAGTGAATTCTTAGAGATAGCTCCTAATGAAGAGAAGAATACAACCCTACCAGAAGTAAAGCTGAAGGAGTTACCTGAGAATTTACAATATGTGTTTTTAGGAGAAGGGGTAACATATCTAGCCATTCTTGCATCTAATTTGGATGCTGACCAAGAAAAAAGAACTTTGAGTGAGATGAAAAGATTTAAAAAGGATATAGGATGGAGTTTGAGTGAACTTAAGGGAATCACTCCCTCTATATGCATGCATATGATCTTAAAAGAGCGGACAAAACTAATGAGAGAAACCCGAAAAAGACTCATCATAATATATGGTAGGTAGTGAAGAAGGAAGTGTTGAAACTGCTTGATGAGGGAGTGATTTATCCAATTGTAGATAGTGAGTGGGTGAGCCCAGTTCATTTAGTTATGAAAAAATTGAACATTACTGTTGTTAAAAATGATAAAAATGAGTTAGTGCCTACTAGGACTACCACTGGATGGAGAATATGTATTTATTACAAGAAACTGAATGCGGATTCTGAAGAGGACCATTTTCCTCTCCCTTTTATTAATCTTTAGGGTTCCAAATGAGATGATTTTTAATGGATAGGTGTCCAAGCTTTAAAGTTAAGCTTTATTAACCTTAAAAGACAAGTTACTGTACTTGTCTTTATCTCTATCAAAGTTTCTTTCTCAAATTTATCTTCAACACAGAGTTTTTCATCAAATCTCCAACAGAGAAAAATCTTGCTTTC
>JANZXP010000194.1:18163376-18177275 GCA_027576715.1 Erythroxylum flavicans | reverse complement strand
AGTTTTAGGTTCTTATATTCATATTCACCAAATTCTATCTTTTTCACCGTCTTTGTTATTATTGTTGTCTCTATATTGTTCTTCAATACATTAAAAGTGAGTGTTGAAGTGAAATCACTTATTATAGGATCCAATCATTAGAAAAATTACAACCTTTTACTTATATACCGCAAAAATAATGACAAATCAAGCAATTATTAATGAAAAACACATTAATAATTTTTCTTATCCTTCATTGCACACATCTAATGAGTCTCTTTCATAAGTTAGTCATCATCATAAACGTTCTAATAATAACTTTGAAGCAACAGTCACACAAATGACAAAATTAAACTTTTTACTGTAACTTCCATAATTCATTTTTGTGAATCGTGATTTTGAACAATAACTTCTATTTTGAATGAAAATACATAATTTCACATTTCTTTGGTGATAGCTTCCTGAAAACCTACATCATTCACCATATAGATATGCTCATTGATTCAACTTCATAATGTTAGTTCGTTTCATATTATATAATTTTAATTCCTTTTTTAAGAAAAGAAGCTCAGGGATATATATTTGGGCCTCCCATCACATGTGCACTTGGAGCAAAGCTTGTTCCATTAAGAAAACCAAGGAAATTGCCTGGTATTATTTCATCAATTTTTTATTACTTTCATCTAATATATCTTAGGATATATGTGTGCTAGGCCCAATGGCATAGTCATTGATGCGTTTTTATGTTCTTCTTTAATACTCTAACTATTTATATTTGGGTTATGTTTGAATCATTGATGAGTAGGTGTATGATTACACAAGCATTTATTATATGTAGAATGAGTTTGAGATGTTATGGATGATTTGAGGCATAATAAACCCCTATGATGGTATATAGGCTGGAAACCCATGATGCAACTCCCGTGAGGCTTATCGGTGAAAAAATCCATGAGCCTAAGAGTCACAGCGAGAACTTATTTTCTTGATTCACAAGTGTAAACAATGCCATGTACTATAGTTTTGAAATCAATTGTAGGTCATTAATTCGATCGATTAATACTTCAACTTCGATGTGAAACTACAAGAGTGCAAATTTTATGGTCAATCTAGGTTTAAACCTAGAAAGCATTATATGAAACATAAGTTAGTACCCTGGAAGCGGATGTATTATTTCATGCTAACTCCAAGACTTCAAAGACTATATGCTTCTGATGTTACTGCATCTCACATAAGATAGCATAATGAACACCAATAGAAAGATGGAATAATGAGTCATCCATCAGATGTACTGGCATGGAAACATTTCAATGACACCCATTATGAGTTTGCAGTTGAAAGTCTAAATGTTAGGTTGGGATTGTCAACAGATGGATTCCAATCTTTTGTTCAATTCAGCCAGCAATATTCATCATGGCCAATCATAATTACTCCTTATAATTTGCCTCCATGGATGTGTATAAAAGAGGTATATAAGTTCTTGACAGTGATTGTGCCAGAGCCTACAAATTTAAAGCATAAAATTGATGTATTTTTACAACCATTGATATCTGAATTGCGGCATCTTTGGGAATATAATGTTGAGACATATGATGTGTCTCTGAAACAACGACAGTCTCAGTAGTCTGATGATGTTGATGAGACTCAAACCTACCTTCATGTAGTGGATGGTAGGGACCATCATGGAAGGATATTCGGTCTAGGTTCATTTGTGAATACATGTTATTCGTAATCCTTCGTGTCCAGTACAACAGCATCTTGTAGATGGTCCACAACCAATGAAGTCTAAGAGCTTTAGAGCACAGTGCAGACATTGATGGAGTACATATCTCAGCTCCGTAATAAGATGGATGAGTTGAAAGATGGGGGCAGCACCTCATTGCACCGATAAGAGCATTCACCTTCACCAAATCAATTGTGTACTTTTGGTCATTTCATTTGAATTAAAAATACTTATTGTGTACAATTTAATGTTTTTATTATTAATTAAGATATTTTTAACTTTATATCATCAATCAACTTTCTATTTAAAAAAATTAAATGTATACTAATAAATTCATAATTGTTTAAATTATACATCAACCATAACATTATTGAATAAAGTTTATTGATAGTATATTTTTTTATAACATTTTTCTGGTTGATTTATTGACTAGAAAATTTAGTACCATTTACCGACGGAAGATGACTAACCATTAGTAATCACAGACGGAATAACCAATTCCGTCACCAAATTTACTGACCGTAAATAACCGTTGGTACACTCATCGATAGAATAAACATAACTATCGGTAATGTTCTAACAAACTTACCAATGGAAAACAACAAACCAACGGTAAATATTCTGACAGAATAATATTGTCGTCTAGACAACCGTATAAGAAACCATCGGTATATTTACCAATGATACATTAGTTGTCCATCAGTAAAGTTATTAACTGACATTTTGTTTTTCATCAAAAATTATTAGCTACGGCCGTTTTTACGTCTCCTTTATCTGTCAGTAAAGTCCGTCGCTAAGTTGACTTACCAACAGAATTTTTATGTTTTTCGTCAGTAATTTTCGTCACAAAATTACTTTTTTCTTGTAGTGATAACATGGATTAAAAATGTCACCATTAATTATAATTACATGATAAAATTATTGGTAATAATGTTTATTAAAAAGTTAAAAACGTAGCTAAAAAGATTTGACCACATTTTTAAATTCATAGCCAAAACTTTTTAGCTACGTTTTGAAAAACATTGACAATAATTTTTGGTTGCGATTGATGTTTCTAATTTCTGTTGAGTTTGCTAGCCTTTATATGATGATTTTGGTTACAAGTTCTTATGTTTTAATCCAAATTTGAAATTAATTGAGTGAAAATGACGTGAATGCTGCATGGAGTGTTTTGTGAATGTTATATAAACAAAAAGAAATTTGCATGAAAATGGTGTGACTAAGGTGTCACGGCCATGACAACCCTTGTCATGCGACAGCCCTTGTCATGGCATGACAAGGAAGTCATGCCTGTGACTTTCATAGTCACAGGCATGACAATTCTCCTGCACTCACTTTTATGGCCACATGTTAGGCATGCAGGTGACGGTGGGGTTACAACAAAACCTAAACCTAGACTCTCAGATAAAGAGAAAGCAAAAGAGAAGAAAAATGAGGTGAAAAAGGAGACAAAATTTAGAGGTGGAGGTAGAGAAAAACATAGAGGGAGCAAGAGAGCAGAGGCGGAGAAACGAAGAAAAACATAAAAGAGAGCAGTCACGTGAGGAGTAGAGTAGAGGTAGAAGGCAAGAGCCAACACAAGAAATTTGAGTTGGGTAGAAGATCCAACTCCAGCTTCCTTATTCGAGAGTTCATTTTTGCTTGTTCATTCTTGTTTCATCTCTACTACTGTTATTGAACTCCTTTGTCTTTTGTCTGTTGAACCTGTTTTCCTTTAGAGTTTGATAATACATTTCGGTTACTTTGTTTGTTGCTTTAAAACTTCTTTATTACTGTTAACTATGACATTGAAGTATATGAAGAAGATGAACTTTGTTTATTCCATGATGGGATGATTACTTAATCTTGAGATTAATGTAGCTAATTTAGTCGATTATGCATGATGAAGGGACCATTTTGTTGTCTTATTATTTGCTATAGTTTCTAAGCTTATTGGATGTAATTGTGAAGGATCGAGTAATTGGGATAGAGTGTTTAGGATTGCATTGGTTTTTTTTAATTCAAAGTTAATTTGAGTGAACCAATTGCACCTTCTTGAGAAGACGACCCTGAATATTCAACTGCAATTACCTTGTATACTTACAAGTAGGATAACCCAAGTTTTTAGAACTTATTTTGGCACAATAAGTTTTTGGCACCATTGTTGGGAAGGTGTTTAGTGTTTAGACTTAAATTAATTTTGATCATTTTATTTTTTCATGAATACATTTTTTGTGTTATTTCATTGAATTGTTTTAGCAGTTTTTGTTACTAATTCAGTGCTATCTTTATTTTGTTTATGTGAGGTAAGAGGTCATTGGAAAGTGAACTTGTTCCCTTTATTAATGACGTGCATCAGATAAGAGGACCTCAAAGGAACTTTGAAGATAATCTTGAGGAACCCAAGCCTGAAGATCGAGGTGGGTGAAGGCAGCTAGTAATGAAGGTGTACACCAAACTAGTGATTAGTATTGGCACTTCGTGCATACATTTGGGAGGGGCAGCCAGAAACTATGATTTAAAGAGCTTCCACTACAACATGCTGCCATTTATTTATTAGGATCCCAATGAAGACCCTTTAAACTTCATTCGGGAATTCTATACCACTCTCTAGACATTTCCTTTATATGGATTAAATGAAGATCAACTTAAAATGAGATGCTTCCCATACACATTGAAAAATCGATCCAAGACATGGTTGATGACCCTTCCATCTGATTCATTGACTACATGGGAGAAGGTGTACAACAAATTCATAGGAAAATTCGATTCCCATCAAAAGACCTTTGAGTTATAGACGAAGATAGCTACCTTCACTCAGATGGAGGGAGAGTTATTCCATGAGGTGTGGAAATGCTTCATTTGCTAATACAGTGTCCACACCATCATTTTCCACTTCACATGCATAGCCAATTCTTTTATGATGGATTAACACAACAATGTCAGTACACGATAGACAATGTAGTAAGAGGAGCTGTAGGAGAAAAGACTGCCAAAGAAATGTATGGAATCTTTGAAATGTTGGGCGCCAATTCTTAATAAATGAACTTAAGGAGGAGAAGAGTTGGAGTTCATGAAGTGAACTCGAGCTAAGAAATGACTAGCAATTGGTTATGTTAACAAAGCATGTGAAAATGCTAACCATGAGACAATCCTAAGGTGCTCCGAATAATGAGGTATGTGGTATATTTGGAACTTTTGGTCATGGAGCTAATGTTTGTTCGTATTCGTTTGAATCATTTACAGGTGAGGAAGAACAAGCAAACTCATTTAATGGTTTTCAACCGAGGGTATGAAATGATCCATATTCGAACACCTACAATCTTGTTTAGAGAAGCTACCCCAATTTTTCTTAGAAGACCAGTAATCCACCAGTGCAGCCCTAACCACAATATCAAAATTTTCAGAGGCAGAATAAGTTGCAAGGGCAATCCTCGAATTAGAACCTAACATGGAAGCCTTCTTTGGAGGAAAGTTTGAATGTGTTTATTCAAGCAACCCCTCAGAATCAAGAAATGAACAACAAGACATTTGACTTATTAGAAGCTTCTGTGAAGAGGGTTGAGACTTAAGTAGGGCACCTCACTACACAGATGAAAAACAATAAAAAGGGAAAGTTGACCAGTGAACTCGACCAAGCCAATTACGATTCTAATAAGTGGTTAGGTGATTGATAATCATATTGAGATTCCTTCTAATATGTCTGATGTAGGTCATTAAGAAAAGCAGAGCCTCACCAAGGGAAAAGATAAGGAAAACGAGAAAAGCAATGGACACAACTCTTCAAGTTATGTTCAGGAAGGTAAAAACCTCAGGCATGCAATCAAAGGCAATGAAGGACCAAGATTGCATAAGGTGACCGATCCTTATAGACCACCAGTTCCATATCCAAAATGCCTTAAGGGCTCAAAAAAAATGAGCAATTTTCTTGTCTTTATAACATGCTTTCTAAAGTTAATATTAGTATGCCTTTCTTAGATGTGATTAGGAACATTCCAGCTTACGTGAAGTTCTTTAAGGAACTAAACGCCAAAAAAAGAAAGTTTATGCCACACGTGAAGGTAATAGTTTCAGAAGTAGCAAGTGCAATCCTTCAACAGTTGTTACCCCTCAAATTGAAAGATCCAGGGAGTTTCATTGTGAAAGTATCAATGGGTAATGGTGATAAGGTTGAGGGTATGCTTGACCTTGGGGTAAGTATAAACCTTGTGTCTCATTCTATTTACGTGAAATTGGATCTAGGACAGTTAAGACCTACCAACATGTGTTTGTAATTAGCTGATAGATCAATCCATTATTCGAAAGGAATAATGGAAGATGTGTTAGTGAAGGTTGGAGGATTGATTGTCCCTATAGACTTTGTGGTTTTAGATGTGGGGGTAAATACAAGAGAAAGAAAAGGAGCACAATATACTAATAGGGAGGCCTTTTATAGCCACCACCAATACCTTGATTGATGTAAAGAATGGGAAGTTAACCATGACTGTTCTAGGAAAAATAGTAGTATTTTCAATCTTTAATGTTAAACCTATTCCTACTACTGTTATTTATGAAAATTTTCCTCTTGTTGATCAAATTAATGCTACAGATTTTTTCTTTCCTTGCAGGAAAAAGAAGAATGGAGTTAGACTTAGTTAAAGAAATTAGTGAGTATTGCTAATTGCTAGACGATGCCGCTAAGGGAGAGTTTGGCAAATTCTTAGAGACAGCTCCCAATGAAGAGAAGAATGCAACCCCACCAAAAGTAGAACTGAAAAAGTTACCTAAGAATTTGAAGTATGTGTTTTAAGGAGAAGGGGAAACATATCCGGCCATTCTTACATCTACTTTGGATATTAACCAAGGAAAAAGAAATTTGAGTGAGATGAAAAGATTGAAAAAGGCCATAGGATGGAGTTTAAGTGACATTAAGGGAATTAGTCCCTCTTTGTACATGTATAGGATTATCCTAGAAGAGGGGGCTAAACTAGTGAGAGAAACCCAAAGAAGACCCATTTCTGATATGCGTGAGGTAGTGAAGAAGGAAGTTTTGAAACTACTTGATGAGGGAGTAACTTATTCATTTGTGGATAGTAAGTGGGTGAGTCCTCCAAAAAAATCGATTTTATTGTTTTTCGAAATGATAAAAATGAGTTATTGCCTACTAGGACTACCACTGGATGGAGAATGTGTATTGATTACATGAAACTGAATGTGGCTATAAAAAGGATCATTTTCCTCTCCCTTTTGTTGTTCAAATGTTGGATAAACTTTCTAGACATGAGTTATATTGTTTTTTTAATGGTCTTTCAGGTTATTGTTAGATACCGATCGCTCCTGAGGAATAAGAAAAAACGATATTCACTTGTCCATTTGGGACATTCACTTTTAAGAGGATGCCATTCGGTTTGTATAATGCGCTTGCAACATTTCAAAGGTGCATGTTTTCTATTTTCTCAAACATGATTGAGGACTTTTATCGAGGTATTTATAGACGATTTCTCAGTCTTTGGTGCTTCTTTTAATGATTTTTTAAATAAGCTGACTCGATTGCTTGAAAGATATATTAAATGCAACTTGACTTTAAGTTAGGAAAAGAGTCATTTTATAGTGAAATAAGAGACATTATTAGGTCATGTTATATCATAAAAGGGAATTGAGGTTGATAAGGCTAAAATTAAAGTTATAGGAAAAATTCCACCACCCACTTTTGTCAAGGGTATTAGAAGTTTTCTAGGACATGCTGGATTTTATAGGAGGTCTATCAAAGATTTTTCTAACATAAGTCGCCCTTTGTCCAATTGTTAGCAAAAGATGTTCATTTTGATTTAATAAGGAATGCCTTAATGCCTTTAACGTTCTCAAAGAAAAATTAATTTCGACACCGATTGTTATGGCCCTTAATTGGTCTTTGCCTTATGAAATTATGTGTGATGCTTCTGATTTTGCTATGGGAGCTGTTTTGGGCCAAAAAGTTGAGAAATATTTGCATGTAATTTATTATGCTAGCTTAACTTTGAGTGATGCACAACTAAATTACACAACCATTGAGAAAGAATTGTTAGCGGTGATTTTTGCATTAGAAAAATTCAAATCTAATTTGTTAGGGCCAAAAGTTATAATCCATTATGATCATGCAACTCTTAGATATCTTTTGACTAAAACACATGCAAAATCGTGGTTAATTAGGTGTATTTTGTTTTTACAAGAGTTTGATGTGAAAATAAAAGTTAAAAAGGGAGTGATACTATTGTTGCTGATCATTTGATGTAATAACTTCTAACTTGAAAATTCTTGAACAATAAAAGAAGTAAACAATTGCTGAGAACTTTCTTGATGAGCAGTTATTTTTTGTTAATAAAGTGCCTTAGTATGCTAACTAAGTGAATTATCTTGCATGTGGCAATTTGAGACATAACATGACTATTCAGGAAAGGAAAAGATTCATTCACTTAAGCAGGTACTACTTTTAGGATGATCCATACCTCTACCGAATTTACAAGGATGAAATCGTTCAAAGATGCATTCTAAAGGACAAGTAGGTAAGTGTCTTAACCTTTTGTCATGAACTCCATTGTGGAGGCCATTTTGGAGAGCGAAAAATTGCTTCTAAGGTTTTTTAAAATGGTTTGTATTGGCCCACTTTGTTTAAGGATTCTCATTTCTTCTGCTTAAAATCTGATAAATGTCAACGAACTAGAAGTATAAGTAGAAGAAATGAAATGCCCTTACCTAACTAACTGTCTATTGAATTATTTGATGTTTACCTAACTAATTGTCTATTGAATTATTTGATGTTTGGGTATTGATTTTATGGCCCCATTTCCTAAATCTTCTAGATTTGAATATATACTTGTTGCAATTGATTACTTGTCTAAGTGGGTAGAAACAATACCCACCCAAACTAATGATGCTAATGTTGTTGTTAAATTTGTGAAGGAAAATATTTTTAATAGGTTTAGGATTCCACGAGCAATCATCAGCAATGTAGGAAGTCATTTTTGCAATAAGCTTTTTTAAAAGCTTATAAAGAAATATGCAATCACCCACAAGGTGACGACCCTATACCATCCACAAACATACGGCTAAGTGGAAACAAGTAACAAGCAAATCAAGTGAATTTTGGAGAAGACTATGTGCCCATCAAGGAAGGATTAGTCAATATTATTAAATGATGCACTATAGGCATATCGAACAACTTACAAAATTGTCTTAGGGATGAGTCGTTATAGGCTAGTTTTTGAGAAGGCTTGCAATTTTCCCGTAGATGTTGAGCACAAGACACTGTGGATAATCAAGAAGGTGAAAATGAACTTAGATGATGGAGGAAGGGAGTGTTTGCTTCAAATTTCAAAATTAGATGAGCTTCGAAATATGGCTTATGAGAATTCAAGAATTTACAAGGAACGAACAAAATGCCTTCATGATGAGGACCTTGTCAGTAAGTTTTTAACATCTAGAATGAAAGTTTTATTATATAATTCTCGATTGCGTTTGTTTCCAAATAAGTTGAAATCAAGGAGGAACAAGCCATTCGAAGTAATCAAGGTCTTTCTATATGGAGCCGTGGAACTGGAAAACCCACAAACAAACCTTTAAACTAAATGGCCACTGAGTAAAACCATATTGAGAATGAGCAATTAAAAAGAAAAACGTAGACTCAATCAATTTGAGTGACCCCCTAAAGCTTGACTATTAAGGCGGCCAGCTACAAGAAGCACTAAATGGGAGTCAACCCATATAATTCCTTTTTTGTTATTTTCAATTATTTGTTATTGACTCTCTAATTAGTTAGTATGTTTGCTTTTAATTTTACAAAATTTAATTTAGAAAATAGAGAAGTCACATCTATGTAAACATGAAGTCCAACGGGCATGCGGTCTGGTGTCATGCCTGTGAGTCCTGCAGTCACAGGTGAGACTTAAAGATGTGCCTCCCCCTCTTTAAAATGTGCCCACTGACCTAAATTTTTTTCATTTTCATTCAGTGGTCGTACCCCTCTCAAGCTCCCTCACAGTTGAAGACTCCATCATATTAGCCGTCATACACTGTCAGACTCCATCCCAGCACTGACGACACTGTACCTCACTTAGTTCGTGACCCAACTGCCACATGCCCCACCTGCTTGCCAACTAGTAGCCAATGCATGCCTATGAAGCCGTCCATCCTTGTAGTTGAACACCTATGAGTACCACTACAATATAGGTCTAAGGATGAGATACCCGAAGCTTCATCTTCTCAACCATAAGATGAGCCAATGCCAAATTCAGGTATCCTGTGCCTCCATTTTCACACTAGAGAGCACCAGTAAAAGTATGCAATTTTTAAGACTTGTCTAATCATTCCTAACCACTTTGTAGATTCTAACGCAATAGTTAAATTAGGAATAATTGATCGTGTTCATAAATTATTGTGAAACATAGGTTGGGACAAATTTTCTAAATTTAGGAAGAATTCATAAGTGGAATCGACCTTAGAGTTTATGAGCACTTTAGAAGTAGCCAATGAAACTATTGCTAAGGATACTGTGGGTAGTCTAAACTTTCAATTGATGAATGCCTCTCATGTAATCACTTTGGATGTGCCTAATGCTATTTTTGGATTTCCCAATAATGATTTATTTGGATATCATAAATATTTTAAGGCTAGAGAATTTTGGACCCAAGTTACCACTAGTAGGAAAGTGTTTTCCCTAAGTCGGTCCAAATCATCTACCTTAGTGGACCCTACCCTTCGTTATCTCTATAGGTTTTTATTTTTACATTATTCGGTAGAGGAGATAGCAATGGGTCGGTATCTAAAGCTAAATTATTTATTTTATAGTGTATGGTGCATGCCAAGCCTTTTAATTATAGGATTTGGCTAAATATGCATTTAATTGAAGTGGCTAAGATGAGTGTAGGCAAAATCATAGTTGGAGCATTCGTGACTGCAATTACGGAACATCTAGGCTTACTCATCAGGAGGACACCAATGTAACTCATCACAAGCAACTCAAGTCTTGACTTGCACTCTTTGGTGTCTATTAAGGTTGTCAAGTAGTAAGGTGATCACTATGTTCTTATCAATGACGACACACGAAACTTCAAGTAGCAAGCAAGCTCGAGTTATAGAAGTTGAAGCTAAACACGAAGCTGATGTTCTGCCAATCGAAGCAATGCCTTCATCTACTCCAATTATTTATGAGGATTACTAGTCACTAGTAACTCAATTCAGTGCATTCCAAGCCTAATTCATGGAACATGTAACCTAAACTAGAGAGTTTAAACTATAAGCAAATGAGCGGATCCACAAAACTGAGCTAACATAGTGGAGATCTAGAACTTTATTGCCAATTTGAATGCTTGCTTTGGACAATCACCACCCCCTCCTTAGTATCGTATTTCTATCCCTTTTCCCTTTTTATTGCTTGTTACTTTAATTTCTCATAACTTTTTTAGTCCTTGTATGGATTGTTTTTCATCTTAGGTCCCTCTTATATTTTCTTATCGCATTGAGGACAACATGATATTTATAGGGGCTAGCAGTTTTATTAATTAAAAAATGTGTGTATTGTCTGTTTTTCCCATTTAATAGTTAGAGATGTGTGGTCGTGAAGTAAACTTGATCGAGGTTAGAAATTTATAATATGAGTGAATAAGTATACTTGCATGCTTAGGTTGATTGACTTGAATTTTGATTTAAAGGACATTAACTTGTTGTGATGAATGAATGATTCTTTTCTTTAGTAAGAATTTGAGCTTCTTTAAAATATTAAACATCAAATTCAAGTATTCTTTGTTGAGAGTGTTCTTTCATGATTCAGGAGAAATTGCTTGTAAATATTAGTTCAGATCACATAATCTTACACAGACATTGAAATGATGAAGGCAATTAGGATTTACCCTTTTTGCTTAAAATGTCAACATAATTTTACCTTTAGTGAGCCCCCCTTGAGCTTATCATGAACCATTTCTTTCTTTAAACCCAAAATATTAGCCTTAACCTTAATTATTTAACTTTTTCATCCACTTCAACAAAATATGGAGTTTAATGACACAAAAGGTAAAGTTTTTAGACGCTTTTTTGCGTATGAAAAATAATTTTAGACGTTTTATAAAGCGTAAAAAAACAAGTGTCACAAAAACTATTTTTGACGATTTTCTTAGACACATAGATGCGTTGAAAAAACATAAATTTTTTACGCATCTAAGCGTTGAAAATCTATTTACACATAGATGCGTCAAAAATATACATTTTTGACGATTTTCTTAGACACATAAATACTATTTTAGACACTTTGTGTAAGCTTTTAGATTTTTTTTCTGTCAATATTTTTCACTTTTAGACAGTTTTTTACGTCAAAAAAATCCGCCATTTTTTAGTAAAAAAATAAGCAACAATTTGCTTTTTGCATTTGTTTAAGATCACTCACATTATTGTAATAAATTTTGATAAATTATAATAAATTTTAACAAATATCTGTCAGTTGTATAATCTTATGATTGCCAGGTCGAATTTATAAAAAAAGCAAATGAAACAAATGGAATGCGTTCATATCAACATTTGTAAAATGTTGAATCAAATTCATATTCCTGTATTGCCTATTGATAATCCCAACAATTATGTATATGAAAACTACTAATTTTATATGTAGTTGAAGCTTACAGTAGGCCTTCTGCTGACCATGGAGATGGGATAGCAAGCTGAAATTAGGCATGTAATCATATACGATAAGATGTTGATCAGTCCCAACATAATAGCCCCGGAGTCCTAGCAGATTCTTGTGCCTATCTCTTCCAAGAACTTCAAACTTCTACAACAAATTCCATTTCAGCTTTTGAACCAAAGTCTCTACAAACAGGAACTCAAGTAAAGAAATGGAGCAAAGATGAACCTTTTAAGAAAATGAAGCAAGCTATTCATTTTATAACTTTAACAGAAAATGGCTCAGTAGTTAATCCGAGGTAGCAAGACATAGCTGCATTATTTGAAAGGAAAAAGAATTGAAGAGGGTTTGCAGTAGGGCGAAGTAGCCTATGTAAGTTGCTTTTGAGAAATGATCAGTAATTATTAAAATGTTCTGCTTAACCATATTGAGAGGAAAAAGATAATTGGTTATTAGATACCTTAGATAAATAAATGGCAAAACATGCCTAGAAAAACGTGAAAGTAATTATAATAATTCAAATACGATTGGTGATCAGTGATGGCCTCGTCTTTCTTTCTCTTTTATACCCCAGAACCTGAAAATTGAACTAGGAATCTCCTGTCTTGAAGAGGTAGCCAGTGAGTCTATATCGGTCATCAATAAAAGGTAAGTAGGTACTAGGGTTAATCCTTTTTAGTTATGAATCTAAAGTGTGTTATGAAAGGATCATTGCAAAGTAATCAACTATCTCATTGATGGAAAAGAAAGTTCTTCAAAAACTTTATGATAAAAAAGCAGAGATGGACAGCATTAACAAGAAGAATGTAGAACTTCGATCCTCCATTTGCCGACCTAGGACTTCTTTTCTAATAGTTTGAGACTTGAAAGCTTAACAGTGCAAAATTTACAGACAGGGACAGACCAACTTGTATGAAATTTCGAATCCTAAAAGTACCATGTTTTATCTCTACCTCAACTAATTGCAGAGACTACACATCGACAAGCTCATAGCATAAAAGTATAATCCAAATTTCTCCTGAAACCAAAATGCAGAGAAGATAAAAATTTATTAAATATGAAAAATGGAAATGAAAAGGAAATTAACTCTATGATAATTCAGATTCTATACAAATTTGTCCATCTACTATACCAATGACTCCTAAAACTATGAAATTTGTAAACCATTAACTACAACCAAATGCTTTTAGTAAAACCTAGGAATTAGAAGAACTCCTTTATAGACATAAAGAACTGTCTTTTAACATCACACCCAAAAAATTGCAAACAAAGAACAAACAATTCTTGAAAAGGTTTGCCTGTATAAACCACCTATTGCTAAAACCAAAGAATTAACTCACTTAACTGTAAAAGTATATATATATATATATATATATATATATAGGAAATAGACATCAAAGCACAAATTCTCTAGTAGTATCAAAATTATAGCACTTCAGACTAACAAAGATCTTTATAAATGGCATAGAAAATGCATGAGACTAAGTTGTCTGAAGATAAAGCCCAAAGATAAGCATAGTATCAATCTTTTGTAAGCAATACTACTTCCTGAGCTCTTAAACATGAGAGATGTTTGAAATCAGAAACATGCGTT
>JANZXP010000194.1:18148261-18163276 GCA_027576715.1 Erythroxylum flavicans | reverse complement strand
AAGGAAATAATCTTAACCTCACAGCATCATCAAACATTCCATTAAGCCTGAAGATGTCACAAATCTCCAAGAAGTTAGCAACATAGGCGTTGGGATCTTTGCTTGACAACCCATAAAATTACACACTACTTTGAAGTATATTGAGGAATGCTAGCTTGATCTCAAAGTTATTGGCTTAAACCACAGGCCTTACAACTCCTTTAGGACTGAAACCTGGCCTCATAAAGTCCTTCAATGTCCTCTGAGCTCTTTCTTTCTCTCCTTCTTCTGCCATAGTCCTTTGTATTCTGTCTTGACAAGAGCACTTTTTAGCTCTCTTTCGTGCCTTGTAATGTCTGAAAACTCTTTTTTACTAAGCTCGTTAGACCTTCTCATGCTCTTTGTGTTTAAGCACTTGTAAATATGCAAAGAAGAGTATCAAACACTCTTAATTCATAGTCACCCAACTAAACAAGATGATAAACAAAACAATCCCTAAAAAAAGCACGAAAAATTTGTTGATTGGGTAAAAAACAAACTACTTGTTTTACAATGAAATCCGCAAGTATAAAGGTCCTTACTTGTAGTCAAAAGAAAATATCTGCCCACAGAGATTATGCTTAGGTACCACTTAATTCAAATTATGCTTTATTTAAGACTCAAATTTGAAAAATAAACTAAAAAATAACCTAAATCAAACAAACTAGCAACGAACAAATAATGTAACAAAAGTGTAGAAACTTTAACTTAAAGATTCTTCAAGAGAGTTAATGCTCGAGTATTAACCATTAAACCCTAATTGAATTATGGAACTTGCAATCTCTCAATTCATAAATGACTTACAATTCTAACTAGATTGATTAAGTGGTTAATTAGATCGCCTAACTCTGATAAATCTGATCTAATCATTTTTATTCGGGTCACTCTTTCGGTTTGTTATCGAAACATGCAAATACATTAATCAGTCATGATACCTAAACCAGTAAACACAAAAATAATTAAATCAACATTAACTCAAAGTAAATCCCGAAGGAGAGTTTAAAACATTATCAACAACCCAAAATCCATTTCCATACAATCCATCTCAACTTTATACATTTAAATGAAAAAGGAAATGAAAAGAAAATGAAACTTAGGTTGGATAAATCAGGAAGGTAGCAGAGTCGAGATACCACTTGATTTAGGGAGCAGCGGCATCAGGATCCACTTTTTCTTCCTCTTTTTCTTCTTTCTCTCTCTTCTTTCTGTCTCTTTTTGGGGTTTCCAAATGGAGGCTGATTGTAAGCTCCTTTCTAGGGTTATATACTAATTCTTTTATAGTTTTTTCCAATTAAGGTAATCCTAGTGTTTTTCTAGGGTCCGAAATGTCCCTCAAAAATTTAAATCTAGAAGCAACCCCACGTCTGTCCGTACAAAGGGCATGATCGTGGCCTTTAGTCACACGATCGTGGCCAGCTTATTTACTCTATGTCACGATCATGGTAGATTCCCCACGATTGTGGCCTTATGCTCGAACTTCCCTAGGTTAATGCCCTAGTCTTCTCCGATTCTCCTCTGAATACCCTGAAGCACTCACAAACTCATCACGGCACCTCATATGTATAAAATTGAAGCTCAAATACATGTTCTTACCTAAAAAACACTTAAAACACAAATATTTATAAACTAACACAATTCTTAACCAAAACACACACTAAACAATCAAATTAACCGCTAAACACACATTAAACTACCTACAAAAATACAATGCAATCTACACCTATCAAACAACTAGCACATAGCTTCTTGAATCGTTTCCAATACTCATAAAGGGACTCTCCGTTATATTGCTTTATGCTATAGATTTCCCTCCAAATACTTGTTATCTTAGATGCTAGAAAACATTTTCCCAAAAATGGTTGCTTCATCTCTAACCAAGTGTTTACACTTCTAGCAGGTAGATCAAACAACCAATTCTTTGCTACATCTTTTGGTGAGAACAGAAAAGCCCTCAACATCGAGCTCCTTAAGATGCTTATATGCATCCTCACCTGTAAGACTGTGAGAGATGTCTCATGCCTATGACACAATTTTCATGGTCGTCAGAGGTTTGTAAGCCATGCTCTACACTCTTCATTCGTCATGCTCTTCATTTTTTTATATTTTATTGTCTTCTCTTTCTCTAATCCTTCTCCTTTTTGCTCCACAAAGACAAGTGACTATGAATCTTAAGAAGATGACTCTTTTGACTCACATTAGTTCTTTCTCTTTTGAATTGTACCTAAAACCAAATATGAACTAAAGTGAATGTCTTAAGCATTTCATATCATTAAACACTAATTGTTATGGAGCAAATGCATAATCAATTAAGAAAATATCATTAGTACTTCTATTAACTACAACAGAATATGTTTGTTAAGTTATATGTGGATCTTCTTGGACAAGTTCCCAATAACTTCTAGTCAAGAAAGTTTTTCTTATTAGCTTGTAAAACTCTTTAGGTTTTAAACTGGGTGATGTGTGCTTGATTGATTATATATTCAATCCTTAATACTTAGTGGTTAATGCAATGAAAAGTTTAAGATACTCATTTTGGTTCATATTTAGTTTTAGGTACAAGTTGGAAGCACAAGAAATAAAATAGACTAAAAGCAAGAAATAAAATAGACTAAAAGCACATCCCTAGAGCCATTCTCTTGATTTTTAAACTTATTTGTTTTTGTCGAATAAGAAGGAGATGAATTAGGGTGAATAAGGGACAAGAAAATGAAATAAATGAAGTTCCAACAACCTACTAAGTTGTGCATGGAACTAGGGATGGCAAAACTGGCCTAGCTCGGTCCTACCTACTTTTGGCCCGGGTTGACCGACCCGTTGTTTCCAAAACAACATCGATTTGGAAGTCTTTCCCTTAAAAAAATAAATGACAGGCTGGGCCATGGCCTTTTGGGTCATAATCTGGGCGACGAGTTAGCCCGCAGGCCACCATAGCTCAGCCTATTGACATCCCTACATGGAACCATGTAACTTTTTACAAACATATAAGAACATTTTGGCAAACCCCTGTAACTTACGTAGCCGTGTAAGTACATATATGGTTGTGTAAGTGAGCTACACAACTTGATACATGTAAAAACATAAGTTTTGGGCAAATTTTACATACACAGTTTGATACACACCTGTGTAACTAACCATTTATGTCCAAGAAACCCTAATTTTTGCTATATAAGGACATTTAAGTGGTGAAACATAACATAAAGGGTTTGAAAAGCACAAAAGAGGACAAAACCTTTACTTCTTTGGATATATAAGGAACTAACCTTCTTCCTTCTAGTTCAAAGGGACAATCAAGGCCAAAGAACACATTTGGGCATCTCTTCATCTTTTATTGTTATTATCTGTCTTTAGAAATTGTTTGTGTTATTCTTTGTTTAATGTTTTGGGTATTCATGTATGAATAATTAATGTTCATCCTTCTGTTGATAAATTTATAATATAAAACTTTCAATATCATAATTATACAAATTGTATCTTGTAATATCAAAGGTATTGTTCCCATGAGGACTAACAGACACCTAAAATCTTAAATAGAACTTTGTCTAAAGTACTAAAGATTGATTTGAATTAAAATAAATAATTTAAGTACAAAAACTAATAAAACAAAACAAGTAAAGAAATAAGTTGCCAATAAAATAAGTTTGATCAAAGTTTGAGACTTAGGAATTATTCTATCCTTATCTTATTTTCCCTTTTTCTTGTTGATTCAATTTATGTTTGGCCCTAGATTTCCTAAAGTTTTAATTACCCTCTCTCGAGATCTAATCAATTAACCCTAATTGAATTCAATAATCATATAATTGTAATCTCTCAATTCACAAAACTACTCCTAAGTTATTCAATTAGATTTGTAGCAATCCTAAGGATAATTAATTTCATAATTAAGATCTCTCTTAAGTTGTTAATTAATCTGATAATTGCAAATCTATCAAGTTACCAATTACCATTGTGCACCTTAACACATGTAACTTAATTCACTCTCTTGAATTATTACCAAGTGTATGTTGTGTCTAATTTCTTTTGACTTTGCTTTCCTTCATATCTTGATTTTGGTTATAAATTCTTATGATTCTATCCAAATGTGAGATGAATTGAGTGAAAATGGTGTGAATATTACATACAAGTTAATTGGATTATCTTATGAATGTTGCATGAAAAATTAGAAGAATTATGTATGAAAGGATGAAATAGGACGTGTCCATGACTTCCATAGTCACAGGAGTGACAATGATGGTTACGATAGCATTTTCTTTAATTGTCCAGCTTATTACGTGGCAACTGCAGGTTTGAGGGCTTAAAAACCTAAACCTAAAATGAGACTACAAATAGAAAAAAGAGAGGTTGGCGGCGATTTGGGACATTCTAGGACGTAAAATAGACAGAGAGAAAGAAGGGGAGATGAGAGGAGAGAATAGAGAGTAGTTGGGAGAGAAAAAGAAGAAGAATAGCAGAGAGGTGGAAGCAGTGTGAGCCTTCAATCATTTGGCTGAGAACTAAGAAGAAGCAGAAGCTGAGAGCTAATGTAGAGAGCTTGAGAGGGGTATGAGATCACCGCAACTCCCTCAGTCAAACAATTGTTTTCTCATTTTGTTATGTCTGTTGCATTATTTCTCTATTATTTTATTAGATTTACTCTGTTAGTTGATAGACTCATACTCTATTAACTTTTAGTAGTTCATTTTAGTTATTCACTTAGTTTATTTTTTTAATACTTCTCTTATAATGATAAAGATGGGATTAAAGTATATAAGGATGATGAATCTTGCTTATTCCATGATGGGCTGATTTTTTGTTCTTGAGAATTAATGTAGCTAGTTTAGTCAAATATGCATGATTGAGTTATTGTGTTATTGTTTTATGTTTGCTACAATTTTTGAGCTGAGTGGACACAAAAGCATGACGAAACTTTGCATCATTTTGCTATTAAACGAAGGATCGAGAAAATAAATTTAATATGGAATGAGAAACTATAGACGCTTAGGTTAAGAATTAGAAATATATTAACTTAAGTGGTAATTATCAACTAGGTTTTCATAATTAATTCAGATGATAACTTGTCGAATATGAAAGTTAGATTTAGTTTATTATTCGAGTTGGTCTTAGAACCTAACTGTTAATTTTAGTAAGACAATTATCCAATCATTTCCCCTTAATCATGTATAGGAGATTAAATTAATGAAATTAATTCTCAAGAGTTTCCCACATTGATTAATCTATTCTTTTTGTTTCCAATTAAATTACTTTACTTTTTAGTTTAATTTTGTGATTTTCTCTAAAGCCTTCACTTAATAAATTAAGATAGAATGTTTAGGATCGCATATGTTTTCATTTTTATTCAAGATTAATTTAAGTGAATCAATTTACCTCCGTGGGAAATGACCCTGGGTAACATCTACAACTACCTCGTACACTTGCAAGTAGGATAGCCTAGGTATTTTTAGGACTTATTTTGGCACAACAAGTTTTTGATATCATTGTTTGGGAGGTGTTTAGTGTTTACACTTAATTTAATTTTGATTGTTTTGTCTATTCATGCATACATTTTTGTCGTGTTATTGCATTGAGTTGTTTTAGCAATTTTTGTTACTAATTCAGTGTTATCTTTATTTTGTTTATGCGAGGAAGGAGATCTTAGGAAAGTGAACACATCTCCTTTATTGATAACATGCATCGTATAAGAAGACCTCAAGGGGACTTTGAAGACAATCTCGAGGAACCCAAGCTTAAAGATCAAGAGATATGTGAAAGGCAGCCAGTAATGAAGGAGTATGCTAGATCATGCATATGTTTGGAAGAGGTAGCCAAAAACTATGAGTTGAAGAGCATCCACCACAGCATGTTGCCATCATTATATAGGTTCCCAATTAAGACCCTTTAAACTTCATTCGAGAATTCTATAGCACTCTCTAGACATTCCCTTTAGATGGCCTAAATGAAGATCAACTCGGGATGAGGTGCTTCCCATACACATTGAAGGATCGAGCCGAGGCATGGTTGATAACTCTTCCATCCAATTCATTGAGTATATGGGAGGAAGTTTACAATAAATTCATGGGAAAAATTCTATTCCCATCAGAAGACTTCTGAATTGTGGACAAAGATAGCTACCTTCACTCAAATGGAGGGAAAGCCATTCCATAAGGTGTTGGAACTCTTTAAACTTATACTAATACAGTGTCCACACCATCATTTTCCACTTCACATGCAAAACTAGTTCTTTTATGATGGACTGATATAATAATGTCAATACACGGTGGACAAAGCAGCAGGAGGAATTGTGGGAGAGAAGATTTCCGAATAAACAAATGAAATCTTTGAAATGTTAGGGGCCAATTCTCAACAAAAGAGTGTGAGAAGGAGAAGAGTTGAAGTTCATGAAGTATGGCTATGCAATTGGTGGAGCTCACAACGCATATGAAAATGCTAACCATGAGACAATCCCAAGACACCCCAAATCATGAGGTATGTGGTGTATGTAGAACTTTTGGTCATTAAGTTAATGTTTGTTCATATTCTTTTAAATCTTTTTCATGTGAGGAAGAACAAACAAATTCACTTAATGTTTTTCAACCAAAGGTGTGTAATGATCCATATTTAAACACCTATAATCCTAGTTGGAGAAACTACCCCAATTTCTCTCGAACGACCAGCAATCCGCCAGTGCAGCCCCAACCACCATATCTAAATTTTCAAAGACAGAATTAACTCCAACGGTAATCTTCAAGTCAGAACGTACCAAGAAAGCCTTATTTGGAGGAAAACTAAATGCTTTCATTCAAATGACTACTCAAAATCAAGAAATGAATAGTAAGAGATTTGATTCATTCGAAGCTTTTGTAAAGAGGGTTGAGACTCCAGTGGGGTAACTTGCTACTCAATCGCAAGGCAATAAAAAAGGAAAGTTGCCTAGTCATCCCAAACAAGCCAAGGCCGTTACTATTCTAGGAAGTGGTAAGGTGATTGACAATCATGTTGAGATTCCTTCTAACATTTTTGATGTAGGTAATCAAGAAGAGGAGAGCCTCGTCAAAGGAAAAGATGGGAAAAATGATGAAAGCAATGGGAATGACTCTTCAAGTCACGTTTAGGGAGGCAAAAAAATCGGGCCTGCAACCAAGAGTGATGAAGGACCAAAACTACATAATGTGACCGATCCTTATAGAGCACCAGTTCCATATCCAAGCTGCCTTAAGGACTCAAAATAAGATGAACAATTTTTTGATCTCTATAACATGTTTTCTAAAGTTAATATTAACCTTCCATTATTAGATGTGATCAGGAACACTCCAGCTTATATGAAGTTCTTCATGGAACTAAACACCAAAAAATGGAACTTTGCACCACATAAGAAGGTGATAGTTTCAAAAGTAGCAAAGGCGATTAGTTTTAGAAGTAGCAAGTGTGATCCTTCTATAGCAGTTACCTCCCAAGATGAAAGATCCAGGGAGTTGCATCATGAAGGTTCCAGAGGGTAATGGTGAACAGGTTAAGGGGTATGCTTGACCTAGGAGAAAGTATAAACTAATGCCTTATTCTATTTATATGAAATTGGATCTAGAACAATTTAGACCTAACAATATGTGCTTACAATTAGCTAATAGGCCAATCCATTATTCGAAAGGAATAAGGGAAGATGTGTTAGTAAAGGTTAAAGTATGTGTTTTTAAGTGAAGGGAAAAATACCCAACCATTCTCACATCTACCTTGGATGCTGATCAAGGAGAAATAACCTTGAGTGAGATGAAAAGATTAAAAAAGGCCATACGATGGAGTTTGAGTGACATTAAGGGAATTAGTCCCTCCATGTGCATCCTAGAAGAGGGGGCTAAACCAGTGAGAGAGACCTAAAGAAGAATCAATCCTAATATATGGGAGGTATTTAAGAAGGAAGTTTTGAAACTGTTTTATAAAGGAGTGATTTATCCAATTGCAGATAGTGAGTGGGTAAGCCCAATGCATGTGGTTCCAAAAAAATCCAGCATTACTGTTATTCAAAATGATAAGACTAAATTGGTGCCTATTAGGACTACCACTGGATGGAACATGTGTATTGATTATAGGGAATTGAATGTGACGACCAAAAAGGGCCATTTTCCTCTCTCTTTTATTGATCAGATGTTGGATAAACTTTATGGGCATGAGTTTTATTGTTTTCTTGATGGTCTTTCTGGTTATTGCTCGAACAACATTCACTTATCTATTTAGGACATTCACTTTCAGAAGTATGCCATTCGGGTTGTGTAATGCACCTGCAACATTTCAAAGCTGTATGTTTTCCATTTTCTTATACATGATCGAGGACTTTATCGAGGTCTTTATGGATGATTTCTCAGTCTTTGGTACTTCTTTTGATGATTGTCTAAATAAGTTGACTCGTGTGCTTGAAAAATGTATTGAATGCAACTTGACTTTAAGTTAGGAAAAGAGTCATTTTATGGTGAAACAAGGGATAATCCTAGGTCATGTTGTATCAAAAAGCAGAATTGAGGTTAATAAGGCTAAAATTGAAGTTATAGAAAAACTTTCGCATCCCAGTTCTGTCAAGGTTATTAGAAGTTGTCTTGGACATGCTAGATTTTATAGGGGGTTTATCAAAGATTTTTGTAAGATAAGTCATCCTTTACGCCACTGTTAGCAAAAGATGTCCATTTTGCTTTTAATGAGGATTACTTTAATGCCTTTAATGTTCTCAAAGAAAAATTTATCTATGCACCAATTGTTGTCGCTCCTGATTGGTCTTTAGCTTTTGAATTTATATATGATGCTTCTAATTTTGTTGTGGGAGCTTTTTTGGGCCAAAAGGTTGAGAAATCTCTACGTGTAATTTATTATGGTAGCTTAACTTTGAGTGATGCGTAACTAAATTACACAAACACTAAGAAAGAATTGCTAGCTGTGATTTTTTCATTGGAAAAATTTAGACCTTATTTGTTAGGGTCAAAGATTATAATCCATTCTGATCATGCAGCTCTTAGATATCTTTTCAACAAAACATATGCAAAACTGCTATTAATTAGGTAGATTTTGTTGTTACAAGAGTTTGATGTAGAAATAAAAGATAAAAGAGGGAGTGATAATGATGTTGCGGATCATTTCTCAAGAATAACTCCTAACTTCGAAACTATTAAACAACAAAAGAATTATGCAATTGCTGAGAACTTTCTTGATGAGCAGTTATTTGTTGTTAGTGAAGTGCCTTAGTATTATGACTATGTGAATTATCTTGCATGTGGCATTTTGAGACCTAACATGACTTTTCAAGAAAGAAGAAGATTCCTTCACTTAAGCGAGTACTACTTTTGGGATGATCCATACCTCTACTGGATTTGCATTGATGAAATCATTAGGAGGTGCATTCCAAAAGATGAGTAGGTAAGTTTTTTGACCTTTTTCCATGAACTCCACTGTGGAGGCCACTTTGGAGGGCAAAAAACTACTTCTAAAATTTTTCAAAATGGTTTTTATTGACCTGATTTGTTTAAGGATGCCCATTTCTTCTACTTGAAATGTGATAAATGCCAATGAACTGGATATATAAGTAGACGAAATGACATGCCCCTAACTAACCAATTGACTGTTGAATTATTCGATGTTTGTGGTATTGATTTTATATGTCTACTTCCTAAATCTTGTGGATTTGAATATATACTTGTTGCAATTGATTACTTTTATAAATGGGTAGAAGCAATACCCACCCAAACTAATGATGCTAATGTTATTGTTCAATTTGTGAATGAAAATATTTTCAGCAAGTTCAGGATTTCGCTCGTAGTCATAAGTGATGGAGGAAGTGATTTCTGCAATAAGCTTTTTGAGAAGCTTATGAAGAAATATGCAACAACTCACAAGGTGGCGACTCCCTACAATCCACAAACTTCTGGATAAGTGGAAACAAGTAATAAGAAAATTAAGGGGATTTTGGAGAAGACTGTATGCCCACCACGAAAGGATTGGTCAACAACGTTAAATGATGCACTTTAGGCATATCACATGGCTTACAAAACCATCTTAGGAATGAGCCCTTACCGGCTTGTTTCTAGGAAAACCTGCCATTTGCCTATAGAGTTTAAGCATAAGACATTGTGGGCAATCAAGATGGTGAACCCAAATCTGGATGATGGAGGATAAAAGTGTTTGCCTCAAATTTCAAAATTGGATGAACTCTAGAGTGAGGCTTACAAGAATTCCAAAATTTACAAAGGAAAGAACAAAACACCTTCATGATAAAGGTCTTACAGGTAAGTCCCTTACACCTAGAATGAAGGTTCTATTGTATACTGTCAGTTGTGTTTGTTTCTAGGCAAGTTGAAATTAAGGTGGAATGGGCCATTTGAAGTAATCAAGGTCTTTCTATATGGAGTCATGGAATTGGAAAACCCACGAACAAAGGAAAACTTTAAGGTGAATGGACATTGAGTGAAACCATATTTAGAAGAAGCAATTGAGAAGAAAACCATAGATTTCATCAATTTAAGTGATCCACTTTGAGAATGACTATTGCGTTGTCCAGCTATAAGACATTAAAGAAATGCTTAATGGGAGGCAACCCATATAATTTTTATCTTGTTTTTTTATTCTTGGTATATAAATCTTTATGTGTCTTTTATTTATTTTTCTTCTTATCATTATAAATTTTTAAAAAAAAATGACTGAACTGAACAATCACAAGTGTGACTAGCTATGAGTGTGACTAGGAGAGTCACACCTGCAACTCTCCTACTTGATCTCTTTAAACACCGCCCTACCCTAGTTTTTGCTCATCTCTCTTCTTTTTTTCTTCCAGATTTGCTTTCTCTCTTGGGCGTTTGCTGACTTGGTGCATTGCCATTTCCATCTTTAGCCAGGTTCACTTACGCCAACGCAGTCTACACCATGAGCATCACCACCTTCACACCTGTGAATTTCACTCACCCAGTCATAGTTATGCCCGCGATCCACACCAGCACTGACAGCTATATGGGTCCAAGGATGAGATTCCTAGTAGCTTCATCCTCTTCATCGCATGATACTCTAACTTCAGGTATCCCGTGCCTTCAATTTCATCCTATAGAGAGCTAAAAAAGGTATGCAATTCTTAAGAACCGCCAAATTATTCCTAATAGATTTGTCGAATCTAGAGTTATTGTGGAATTAGAAATAGTTAATCGAGTTCGTAAATTGTTGCATAACGTAAGATGGGATAGATTTTCTGAATTTTGGAAAAATTTATATGTGGAATTGACTTTAGAATTTCTGAGTACTTTAAAAGTGGTCTATGACGATGCTAACATTGTCAGTAGTCTAAAATTTCAATTGATGAATATGTCTCATATGATTACTTTGGATGTGCTCAATAATATTTTTGGATTTCCACACAGTGATTTATATGGCTATCATGAGGATTTTAGGGCTAAAGAATTTTGAACCCAAATAAGAAATTCTAGAAAATGTATTTTCATCAAGTCGATCCAAATCATCTACCTTAGTGGACCTAGCCCTTTGCTATATCCATATATTTCTAACATCCACTTTGTTCGGTAGGGGAGATAACCAGGGAGTGGTTTCTAAAGCTGAATTATTTGTTTTGTGGTAAAAAGCGTATGGTAAGTCCATTAATGTCGATATATGGCTAAGTACACATTTAATGGATATGGATAAAGCCAGTGTAGGAAAAATAATAGTCAGAGCGTTCTTGTCAATAATGACACAGAAGAAGCTTCAAGCAGCAAGCACGCTCACATTGCAGAAGTTGAAGCTGAATAAGAAGCTAATGTTCTACCCACCGAAGAAATGCCTTCGTCTTCTCCAACTACTTCCGATGGTTACGAACACTTTTCACTCAATTTAGTGCATTTAAAGCCCAATTCACAAAGAATGTAACTCAAACTAAGGAGTTTGAACAACAACAAAAAAGAGTAGATATACAACATTGAGGCTAACGTAGCAGAGATCTGAAACTTCATAGCCAATTTGAATGCTTGCTTCGGACAATCACCACCCCTATCTTAGTATCGTATTTCTATCCTTTTTTTCTTTTTATTACTTGTGAGTTTAATTTCTTTTAGTTTTAATGCATGTACTTATTTATGTTACTTTGCATCTTACATCCCTTTATTATTTTCTTATCACACTGGGGATAGTGTGATATTTAAGTGAGGGGGTATTAGTTAAAAAAATTAATTATTATTTTATATGATTGTTTGTTTATTTTTTTCCCATTTAATAGTTAGAGATGCATGGTCATTAAATGAACTAGATCTGAATTAGAAATGCATAATATGAGTAAATGAGTATACTTACATGCTTAGGTTAATTGACTTGGATTTTAATTAAAAGGACATTAGCTTATTGTGATAGAAGAATGACACTTTTCATTTGGTAAGAATTTGAGCCCTTTTGAAATATTTAGCGCTAAATTCAAGTATTCTTTGCTGAAAGTGTTCTTTGATGATTAAGTAACTCTAGAACTAGCTTACAAATACTAGTTAAGATCACATAATCTTACGTTAACATTGAAATGATGAAGACAATTAGGATTTATCCTTTTTTCTTAAAAAGCCACCGTAATTTTATCCTTTGTGAGCCCCTTTGAGCTTAACATGAACCATTTCTTCTTTAAACCCAAAATTTGAGCCTTAACCTTGATTAACCCAAAATTTGACCCTTAACCTTGATTATTTAACTTTTTCGTCATACTTACCATAATGAAGAATTGAGCATTTGAATGGGTATGATTGGGTTTAGGGAATAATTGCTTGAATAAGTGTGGGGGAATCATAGAATATAGTTGGTTTTTGAGTTAGAAATGGGTATGGTTGTAATAATTTGTATCTCTCCTCTACATTTTACCTCTTCTAAAATGTATCTCATTGTTATAAATAAATTTAAAAAAGAGAAAACAAAAGAAAAAGAAATAAAAATAAAAAGTAAGGAATAAAAGATAACAAGAAAAATGAAAAGAAGAGGAATGACATAAAAAAAAGGAGGGAGAGAGAGGGGAATGTTAATCTTGTTTATTGAGAGGAAAGAATTGAGTGTTTTATGCTTTATTGTTTTGTATTATTTTAAATGCTCAATTTGTTCTATAATTTTAAAATGTGATCTTTCTTTTTCCTACCCTAAGCCCAACCCCATTACAACCAAAATAAAGACCTTAAGATTGATGTTTATTTTTTGATATGAGTGGTGGAGATTGGATTAGTAAGCAAGACTATCGTAGATGCCTTAAATGAAGTGAATGATAAGTGAATATATCCTACCTTTAAATGCTTGAGAGGATGGAGAGTGGAGTGAGTGTCTATTACACTTACTGATGGCTGTTTGAATTAAAGTAGTTGTTAATTTTGGCTAAACATGCAGAGAATAATTTGTTCACTAAGTATTATGAGTTTCAAGTTCTTAGGTTGTGTTTATTGAAATCATCGTTAATATCTTTGACCATTATTTGGGAACATTGTTGCTTTCATTATTTGTTCTTATATAGTCTAGTATTCTTTTTGCTTGAGGATAAGCATAGTTTAAGTGTGGGGCGATTGTTGTGTCTAATTTCTATTGACCTTACTAGCCTTCAAATCTTGATTTTGGTTACAAATTATTTTGTTTTGATCCAAATGTGAGAAGAATTGAGTGAAAATGGTATGAATATTGCATGCATGTTAATTAGATTATCTTGTGAATGTTGCATGAAAAATTAGAAGAATTATGCATGAAAGGATAAAATGGGACATTAATAATGTATGCAATTAATTAATTCAAGTATATCACACCTGTGACTCTCATGTCATAGGTGTGACAATGGTGGTCACACCTGTACCACCTCATGCACACCTGTGACAACATTTCCTTAATTGTCCAACTTATTAAATGGCAACTACAGTTCTAAGGGCTTGAAAACTTAAACCTAAAATAAGACTACAAATAGAAAGTAAAGAAGCTGGTAGTGATTCGAGACTCATTCAGAATATTCGAGGATACAAAATAGATAGAGAGAATGTTGCGACCCATTTTCGGACCCCAACTTTCATGCAGAATACCATAATACGTGAGCTTCTTCCAATAGAGAGCCTAGCGATCGCATTCGGATAACACACATTTATCACCCATACTTGCATTCAAAACTCCCCTTTCTAAGTTCAGCTCCCCTCTTCGAAGTCCATTTATCCATTTCAACCTGAATACCTCAAGGAACAGCGTTGGCGAGTCCACACTTTACATATACATGCTTCGGGGTTGTTGACATAATTTTTACTATAGACATCCAATTCAGGGTTTCTTTAAATAGTTTGAAAAATGATTTCAAGAGCTACAACTTTTATGAAGACCCCGAAGGCCAAATTTAACTTCTGAATGATCAAAAATAAGACAGAAGATAACCATGAACAGTAACCCAGACGATATCGTGAACAGTAACACAGAGAAAGTCTGTGAACAGTAACACAGACGATACTCATGAATAGTAACACAGAGGAAGTCTGTGAACAGTAACACAAATGAATCTTTGTGAACAGTAACACAGAGGAAGTCTGTGAACAGTAACACAGATGAATCCTTGTGAACAGTAACACAGACGAATCCTTGTTAACAATAACACAGACGAAGTCTGTGAACAGTAACACAGACGAATCTGTGTACAGTAACACAGATGATATTCTTCAACTCATATAACGTCTTAACTCCTTGTAATCCTTAGTCTATGATCTATCCTCTGTGTTCTATCCTCTGTAGTTGACTTTTATCTTCTGGGTTGATCACTTATCGTCTGTGGTCTATCCTCTGTGTTCTATCCTCTATAATTGACTTTTGTCTTCTGGGTTGACCACTTATCGTTTATGGTTTATCCTCTGTGTTCTATCTTCTGTGTGATGACGTGTCCTTTATGTTCTTACGTCATCACAGACGATACTTCTATTCTTAATTCATCATTTCCTCTGTGTTCTGACGTCAGCACAGAGGATACTTCTCCTTACTAATCCTCCTTGCCTCTGTGTTCTGACGTCAGCACAGACGATACTTCTCCTTCAT
>JANZXP010000194.1:18091926-18132313 GCA_027576715.1 Erythroxylum flavicans | reverse complement strand
TAATAATAATAATAATAATAATAATAATAATAATAATAATAATAATAATAATAATAATAATAATAATAATAATACTAGTAGTAGTAATAGTAGTAGTAGTAGTAGTTGTTGTTGTTGTAATAAAGGATAAGGATATTTTGGTCTTTTTGTTAGTTATTCCTTTGTCATTCCAAGTTTATGTTTTCAAACCAAACATTGACATAGAAATTCTTTATCTATTCCATTCTTTGAACCAAACAAAGTAATACCCATTCTTTTCTATTCCTTATCTTTTATATTCCTAAGAATAACTACTCTATTCCTTATCTACTCAATTCCTTGAACCAAACAGCTCATAAAAGTATTAATTAGAGTATGGATTCATTTGGCCAACATTGTTCAAGAATGCACAGGACTTTGTGAAAAACTATGACAGATGTCAGAGAGTCGAGAACATTTCAAAAAGAGTGAGAAGCCACTGTCGACAATCCTGGAAGTTGAAATCTTTAATGTTTTGGGGGCTAGACTTTATAGGTTCGTTTCCATCCTCATTCAGAAATACTTATATCCTAGTGAATGTTGACCATGTGTGAAAATGGGACAAGGTTATGGCAACTCCAAAAAATGATGGCCAAGTAGTTTAAAGATTTATCAAGCAAATATTTAACAGGTTTGGACTACCAAGGGTTTCAGTGATGGAGGTACACATTTCTATAACAAACCATTTGAGAAACTGTTGAAAAGATGTGGGGTGCAACACTAAGTTGCAATGCTTTACCACCCTCAAACGAGTGGGTAAGTAGAAGTGGTGATTAGAGAGTTGAAAAAGATTTTAGAGAAGACTGTCAACAATTTGAGAAAAGATTGGGCAATTAAGTTAGATGATACAATTTGGGCCTACTGTACACCCTTTAAGATAACCATTGGCACTTCACGCTACCAATTGGTTTATGTTAAGGTTTGTCATTTACCAGTGGAGTTAGAGAACAAAGCATATTAGGTAATCAAAGATTGAACTTTGACTTAAAAGTAGTCAGTGAGAGAAGATTGTTGCGGCTGAATGAATTGGAGGAGCCGAGATTACACACTTATGAGAATTCCAAATTGTATAAGGAATGAGCTGAGAAATGACATGATGCTCATCGAAAAAAGAAGGAGTTCGAGGATGGAGATATGGTCTTATTGTTCAACTCTGACCTTTAATTATTTCATGGTAAGTTGAAATTAAGATAGATTGGTCTGTTTCAAGTCACTGAAGTTTTCTTATATGATGGATTAGAGTTGACCAATGCCAAAAGGTGAGATGTTCAAGATAAATGGCCACCAATGTAAGCCTTATTTTAGAGGACATTTTCCCTAAGATTAGGAAATGCTTTCTCTATTCCCCTTCTAAGTAATTCGATCATAATGAAGAAGTCCCGCTAGTGATTTTAAACCTAGAATTGGTTTGTATAAACATTTAACCTCTTTATGTTTTTGTGTTTTACTTAACTAACATCTTTTGAGTTATTTCTTTGCATGTTGCAGAAAGAGAGATTAAGGCACAGTTGGTGAAGATGGAGGCCTAACAACATTATTAGACCAAGGAACTCCTTAAATTTTTTGAACTTTAAAAAATACATGTTTCATTGCCGATACTTCATTGCCACAATCTCCATATAGCATTCTCTTACTTCTAATTTTTATTTATTTTATTTGTATTTTCTATTTTTGTTATATGTTTAGTTTTCCCATTGCATATCACTTTCACACATTGAGAACAATGTGTCATTCACATATGGAGGAGTGGTATGCAATTGCATTTACATTACATGTTGCTTGTATATATGACTCCCCAGTTGGTGTAATGTACATTTTTTTAAATTTTCTAATTCTTTTTCTTTTTATCATTTGGTTTGCATATGTTTAATTGTGTGAATGGTAATGCCTAAAATTTAATGAGAGTTAGCTTACTTTTGAAAAAAATTGATTAACTTAAGAAAATATATTATCTTGAGAATTTATGTGTTAAGTTTCTTTAATATAAATATGTATGTTAATTAGGATATGACACTTAGTTTTACATTTTATGTCACTCACTTTCATGTGTTTATCATTAGAAGTCATTTAAATAGGTAAATAATCCTAGTTACCTTTCTCATAAATAATTGTCTATAAAGAAATGAAGTAGGTTAAAAATGTGAAAAAATAAAAAATTGTGTATGTTTTGAATAAATAACTATTCCACTAACTTGTAGGGTTAAAAATAGAGCTAGTAGCCAGTTGTGAGCAGTGATATAGCTGAGTAATCGAGGGCATTCATCACAAATGTTTGTTTTTGCCTCAAAAGTCTAAAATGACTCTTTAACGAAACTGAATAAAAAATACAACCTAGTTGAGTAACTAGGGGACATTCACTATAAATTGTTTTCCTTTGCATCAAAGACTAGGTTAGCATTAAAAAACTTGAAAAGTGATGTGTGTGATTAAAAACCTACTGATCTAGTAAAATAACAATAATTTTAATAGAAGGAGGATTAGTGATAGTTAACTATTGAGCAAGTTTTATTTCTAATAAAACCCCCAACATCTGCTAGTATACTGATTGTAAACTTGTAGCATTAAAAGTGTGGATCCTATGAGGAGTTGTGAACTAATTTAATCCTAAGTTATCTAAGGCTTAAAAAATTTATAAAAAGAAAATAAAACTTTATACAGAAAAGTAAATACATAAAGATAGATTGATAGAAAATTGAATAGCAAAATTAACACAAACAAAATCAAATTGAGCACCACCAACTTAATAATTGAAAAATACATAAGAAGAATTATCAAATTATAAGAAAGGGGATTTTTCCTATCATCAATGCTAACCTAGTCATTTATGTTTTAATGAGATGTTGGTTTTAGGCCATCGAAGGGAGGATTACTCTCTCTCGAGTTATAATCACAAGCCCTAGATAATAATATCTAATTAGGTTTAGTACTGAACATGTAATCTCTCAATTACAAACAACCTTAACCTAGCTAGTTCTTAAGCTTTCTAATAAATAATCGGGTCTCACACGAGATCTCTCTTTATATAAAAACTGATTTGATTAATTATGTGGTCGTCTATTGGATCGCTTAACTCTCATTAATCCAACCTAATCATTTTGCATTTGGTTCACCTTTTCGATTTATTATCGAAGCATTAATTTCCATCAATTATTCACAACATCCAATGAGATTAGCACAAAAATAACTAGATTAACATTAAATCAAGTCAAAATCCCTAAAGAAAACTTAGAACATTATAATCAATCCCAAATCCATTGTCATACAATCCATTTCAATCTTATACATTTAAATGAACGAAAATAAAAGATGGAAAAAAGAAACAAACTTAGAAAGACGGAGGTTGAAGCTACAAGATAGGTATTATCCTTTACTCTTCCTGACTCTCTCTATCTTCTTCTTTTTCTTAGAGTTTTCCCAAAAGTGGTAGAGAATGGAGTTCCTCTTTCTATCTCTTCTTTTTCTTCTTATAGTTTTTTCTAATTAGGGTAACTCTAGGGCTTTTCCTATGCTCCAAAAGTCTGAAATGTCCCTCAAAAATAAAGTTTGGAAGGTCAGGGTGTGTTGTCTATCGTGCAGGCTACGATTATGGCCCATAGTACCATGATTATGGCACCTTCTTTCCCCTTTTGTCACGATTATGGCTCCTTGCATCTGTTTTTATCATGATCGTGGCTTATTAGTCACGATGGTGGGCCTAGGTTTGGGTCCAGGTCTTCCCCAAATCTCCTCCATTTTTCTATATTTTCCCTGAAACACTAGAAACACATTACGACACCTTTAAAAACATAAAATTGAAGCTCAAACACGTGCTTTAACGTAAAAAGAACACAAAAACACAAAAACTTAACTATCTGAGACAATTCTAACCTAACCACGCACTAGTTGATTAAATTTAACCACTAAACACATCTGAAACTTCCTACAAAACATGATGCAATCTACGACTATCATTAACTTTTTTAATTGATCGATAATAGTAAAAAAATGTTTGTAAGTCTCATAGGTGTAAAACTAAGTTGTTTATATCTTGATTGATATGTATGTTTATATTAAAGTGCTTAAACATGATGGAATTTGTTGATATATTTGAACTTGTTGAATAATTTTTGTTTAAGAGCAAGTTAATTCCATAAGGTTAAAGCCATTGAACCGTTAGTTTTTATGTTACACGTGATCATGCTTGTGTGAATTTTTGTGCATTGTGTTTTTTTATGTTTGATTTTGCTTGAGGATAAGCAAAAGTGTAAGTGTAGGGAAGTTGATAAGTGATATTTATTATATGATTGTCTAATTCATTTTATATGATAATGGGTATGTTTAGTGTACATGCTAGGATGTTTAGCTTAGGTTTTGTGTTATTTTCATATAACTTGCATATGTATGTGGTTGCGTATGATAAATTGTATATTAGGTTATAAATGAAGATTTTTAAGCTTAGGTTTTGCATGCCTTTCATGTGTTTTGATGTACATACATTTTTCATGGTTGTATGTCAATGTTTAGGAAGGTATTGGACCTTATTTATATCGATTATTAACTTAATTGCATATGGACTTGTTGTAGGTATCAAAGAAGAAAGTTGGAATTTTCTAGGTAGAAGCTGGAATTTTCCAGCTTTCTGCCAGCATGTCGTTACGCTAGTCAAAATAAACTAGAGCTACTACTGTAATAGTGGTAAGTCTAGGTCAATCCCATAGAGAGTGTTCATTTAGGTTTTCTTATGAAATTAATCAGTGTTTAGGTTATGGGGGGTTTTGTATGATTTAAGAAAAGAAAAGAAAACTAAACTAATTAAGAAAAGAAAATTAAAGAAAACATGTAAAAATGATGAAAGTGGTGAATTCCTTGGGAATTTGATTCTTTCGTTCAATATCGACTTAAAACCCTAATTAAACATATTTGAATGATTTGTTGCTCTTAAACCTCTGTTAGAAACTATTAATCATTGGTTAATCAATTAACCTGAGTTTTTCTTTGGGTAGTGTTTAATCAAGATACGATCGTCAATTAAATCTAACTACCGATTAGCCTAAGATACGATCTCTAGATTCAATTGGATAGTAGCATTACAAAATAGAAAAACTGATAAATCAAAGCAATAACCACATAAAATGTGTCATTTAACCTAGGTTATATTATCCCTATTGATTATGATCCATTAGTTGCTACAAATGAATTTCAACATATCAATTACGGATTACATTGAATATTCTAGCAATGGGTTTATAATAAAACGATCCAATGAATGCATTAAAATCATATTTTCACAATAACCAAATCCATGCACATTGGATAACATAATCAGTTTCTAAAGAGAGATAGGAAATAACAAATACAAGGCGCAATAAACTTAACTGAGTCGTCAGTGTCGATATCCCTATTAAAATGGTGTAAAAAAAGCTAACCCTCTATAGGTCTCTCACCATTGAGAGCTTCCATAGCCCTCTTCGTGTTCTCTCAAGAGCACCTTCGGTTCAGCCCCTAAACGAAGACATTTAATTCTTTCTTCTTTAGCTACAGTCATCACACTCACCCATCATATAAAAAAAAGTTAAATTAAAGTGAGATAGGTAGTAAGAGCTGAAGAGAGGAAACTACTCCACTCTTTCAGTTCTTGTTTCTTTTTTAGCCCTCCTTATTTTATTCTATAGTTGACACCTTTAAGACCTCCCTTCATTCCATTTTAACGCTAGATTTTATGTAAAAATTGGACAACTGTTATATTCCTCTCCTTTAGCCGCACATCGCATACATTAGGTTCTTCATTTTTATCCTAGCCATCAACACCTTTCTTTTTTATACCTTCCAACATTGTTTAAAATGTGGCAGTTAGGTTTAAATGGGATATGGGAAAGGTGTCTTTCAAAATATGAGATGACAAAATGTCCTCTAGTTACTATCCTTGGTGCTATCTATTAATTAAATTCATACCATTTCATGAGTGTTATGGTTCAACCCTCCATGTGCAGCTATCTACCATCCATCATATACCTTTGTTTTGTACTTAAAAAGCTATGTTAAGTGGATAAGTGGTGTGTGTGTGTGTGTGGACCTTAACACTCATGTTTTTGCTTAAGCTTCCTATTCTTTCTTCCACTTATGTCACATACAATGAAATAGCTGTTGGTCACCTTGCATCATCTTCGGTTTAAGCCATAAATCATTATCTTGCATGGGTGTGAGGAATAACTCACACCCATGAATGTTGTTACACAGTTGTGACACACACAATTACAGTTGTGCCACGTTTCCAATATGGCCGTGAGACATTTTAATGGTTCATTCTTCATTTTTTTTCATTTTCTTGTCTTCTATTGCTTTTAACCCTCTTCTTTTTTCCCCATAAAGACAAAGGACTGTGAATCTTCAGAAAATAGCTCAATTGTAGTGCTTTTAACTCACTTTAGCTCTTTTACTTCCAAATTGTCCCTAAAATCACATATGAGTCAAAATGAGTATCTTAAGCAATTTTATGTAATTAATCTCTAAGTATTATGGAATAAGTATACAATCAATTAAGCATATATCACTTTCTAGTTGGCAATTCAAGCTTATATCGCATCCATCCTAATTCAATTTAAGCACCTAAAGGGGTATAAAAAACTCCATTTTTAAACTCAAGAAAGGCAAAGGGTCATGCAACATATGAAAAGGACAAAGAAAGACTTTTTTGGTGGATTTTCAAGGAGAATCAAGTGATTTTAAGAGATCTCAAAGTTGCCACACCAAGTTCCAGCTTTGTTCTTTAACTCATAAGCCTTCTATTCTCTCTTATCTCATTTTTTTTGTTTAGTTATTGTATGAAGAAAATGTATGAACTTGTTATGAGGATGTTGTTGATGATTCTAATGGATTTCTAATTAGAATTTAGGGTTGTTCTTACTATAACTATGTCAGAACTCACTTTGGTCTAATGTATGATTTGCTTTAATGCCTATGATGCGTGGACTTTATATGCCTTATTTACATTGAGAAATGGAGTTAGAAACTTGGTTTTGGATGTACCATGACAATGGACAGTCTTGATAAAACTTCACACATTAACCTAATATGACATTTAGGGAGAGATCTTGGATGTTATGATGGCTGTCATATCCATTTAATAGTTAAGCAAAGTATGTAGGTTAAAAGATCATATACTAAACTTTAATCATTATTTTGGGATTAATTGGTTCAAGTATTGAAAGAGAAAGGGCCAATATATTAGAATGCCTAGGACTAAGTATGATTACATTACCAAAGTGAGGGATTATATGGTATGGAGAGAATGACCCTAACCTTCATAATTTAAACCCTAACCTTTATAATTTGATTCTTTAAACCAAATTGTGTTCTTATTATTGTGACATTTTGAAGTGTGTTTGCAAGCCTTTAAATTTTAATTTTTTTTTCAATTTCAATTTCTCATTATTTGGTTTAATAAAAAAAAGTCAATTTGAATGACAAGGTGACTAACCAATCCTCGGCAGAACGATTCCTTGGTATACTATTTTATACGAGCCATATACTTACGGTATAACAAGTTAATTAATTTAAAAGTTTGAGCTAACACAATGTCACTGTCAAGTCAAGAGCGTGACACCAGTTATGATCGTGATAGATGTGATACAAAGAAAATTCTAACAAATTTTACTTTTTCTAGATCTTGAGTTTTTTTTTATACTTTTGACGTTTCGGAGCTATTTTCGAAACTGCAAGTAATAGCCACATAGTCAAAAGAATATTAAGAGGGGACATCGAGAGAGCTTTGGAGAATTCCATATATCCATATCAAGATTCCAACTAGCTTTTATTTCTTTTCCCTTTATTTCTTTCATTGTCTTGGATGTTTATTTAGATTGTTATGATTTTTAACATGATTATGGATTTCTAAATCCATATTAGGGATTGTTCTTAAATTGTTTTGTTGAACCTTATTCATGTTGAATTTAATATATCTATCAATGCTTTGTGATAATTTTTATGCTTATCCTTGTTATTAAATTAAGAGAGTGAATCAAGTTACATGTGTTAAGGTACGCAACGAGAGTTGGTAGCTAAATAAACTTGCAATTATAAGATTAATTAATAATTTAAGAGAGATCTTAATTGTGAAATTAATTATCCTTAAGATTGCTTTAAATCTAATTGAATAGTTAGGATTATTTGTGAATTGAGAGGTTGCAATTTTATTATTTTCTATTTTAATTGGGATTACTTGATTAGATCTTGAGAGAGGGTAATAAAAAACTTAGGATATCTAGGATTGAGCATTAATGGATCAATAAGATATAAGGAAAACAAAACAAGGATAGAATAATTCCTAAGTTTCCAAACTTTGATTAATCTTATTTTATTGGCAGCTCAATTATTTACTTGTTTAGTTTCATTAGTTATTTCAATTTCAATTATTTATTTTAACTCAAATCAAAATTTAGTACCTTACATAAATTTTTATTCAATTTGTTAGGTGTCTATTAGTCCTAGTGGGAATAATACCTTTTGTACTATAAGTTACAATTTGTATACTCGCGGTACTGAAAGTTTTGTTATAAAACTTGTCAATAAGTTTTTGATGCCATTGCTAGGGACTGATTTAGCATCTTATTCAATTTGAATTCCTTTCATTTAAGGATTGTAATACTTTTCTTATGTGATTGTAGTTGCCCAAACAAAAAAATATACATATAAAATGATTTGTAAGCAAAGTAGAAGACTTATCAATTTTAGACATCATAAAGCGACAAAGAGAGATTCAAAAAGCTACATACTAAGAAGTAATAGAAAGAACGGTGCTGGAGGAAAGAATACAAAGAGAGCAACAAAGGACCCTTATGGACTTCATGAGGCTAACGTTTAATGTCCAACCATCAGGGAATTACATGACCACCATTGCAAGCTAATACCTTCGAAATCAAACTAATATTATTGAATATGCTGTAGACTAATATGTAATTTCATAGTTTGACCAATAGGGATCTTATTGCTCATGTGTTCAATTTGTTAGAGATCTGTGATATGTTTTAGTAGAATATGTTGTCAAAGTATGCAACTAAGATGAAGCTCTCTTCCCTTTTACACTCATTGATAGAGCCAAGGTGTGGTTTAATTCACTCAACCTAGTGAACATCACAATATAGGAGCAGCTGTTGTAAGCTCTCTTGGCTAAGTACTTCCCTTTAGCAAAGACAACAATGCTTATAAAAAATTTTAAATTTGTAGGAAAACAAAAGTGAGTCTTTATATGAAGCATGAGAGCAAACTAAGGAGTTATAAAGGAACTATCTGCACCACAACTTGCCAATGAGTTTCTCTTACAAATTTTTTACAACAATGTTAATCCACCTATTCGAGGCATCATTGATACAGTAACTAGTGGCTCATTAATAAAGAAAATAGTTAAAGCAGCACATAATCTATTAGAAGAAATGGCAAACAATAGTTGTCATTGGACATCAAAACGAAGTAGATAGTAGTCAACCTTCCAAGAGCCAAAATGAATGATTGTTGTAGATCTCGTGACAACATTACAAGCTAAGGTTGTAAATCTAACAAAAAAATTAAAAATTCTGGAAGTTACCTCTTCCTTTCCACTCAAAGTAATTCAACATAGAAGCAAGCTATAAGGACAAGAGAGCCATATCATAACTGATTACGTCCTAGTTGAAAACAAAATTATGCAACAGTTTAACTTCATGGGAGAACAATTTGGTCGTGGAGGTAATAATACTCACTTAAACATGTACAATCCTAGGTGGTAGAACTACCTAAAATTTTCTTGGTCTAATAATGTAAGAACTCAAGTGAGAACTCAAGGCCTATTAGGATTTCAGTGAGATAAGTTTGGTTTACTGGAATTAAAGATGGATAAGTTAATGGATATGTTAAATTCCAAGTTCATGAGCCAAAATGAGACTCAAAAAAGGGATGGACACAAAATTTGATCAAACAGAAAAGAATCATGCCTCTTCCATTCATAATCTGGAGGTGTAAGTGGGTCAGTTATTCAATGCATTGTCTAAACAAAGTATGGGTTCTTATAAACAATACAGAAGCAAATCCAAAGTAGCAATTTAAGGCTATCACACTTAGGAGTGGGAAAGAGTTAAAAGAACTAGTAAAAAATGAGCTAAACCTTGTAGAATACCAAAACAAGAACAAAAAGGGTGAAGTTAAGAATGATGGTCCTCCTTATATTCCTCCTCATTCATATTCACATAAAATACCATTACCAAAAAGACTTCAAAAGAACCAATTGGATGCACAATTTGCAAGTTTGTGGAAAAGTTGAAGACATTGCGAATTAACTTGTCCTTTTTGGAAGCTTTGAGCAACATACCTAAGTATGCAAAATTTCTCAAAGAAATCTTATTAAGTTAGCAAACTTGGGATGACAATCAAACAATCTTCATGATAGAAAGATAAAGCTCCATCATTACTAACCATATGCCATCAAAGTTGAAAGATCCAGGGAGTTTCATTATATCCTGTGTAGTTGGTAATTTAGAATTTTTTAAATGCTTATGTAACTTAGGAGCAAGTATTAATCTTTTGTTGTTATCAATTTTTAGGAAATTAGGTCTAGGAAATTTGAGGAAAACTTCCATGCTTATTTAATTCGCTAATCAATTAATAAAGAAACATTTGATATGGTGGAGGATGTGTCTGTAAAAGTGGACAAGTTTATTACTCCTACGATTTTTTCATGCTAGAATTTAAAGAGGATCGAGACTGTCTATTAATTCTTAGTAGACCCTTTTTGAACACTGAAAGAGCTTTGGTAGATGTCCGTTAAGGCAATCTCATCCTTGGGATTAGTGATGAACTAGCAGAATTTAATACGAATAAGGCATTAAAGAATCTAAATGGGGCGGCTCATTCACGAGAATTAATTAAATCTTTAAAGGAGCAAAAGGAGAAGCCAATTTTAGGAACTATTAATGAAGTATTGGAGGTTGCTTTAAGTATAAATAGTTTCTGCATCCTGCAATACAATCTGTTAATTCAATTGAAAGTTCAGGGAGTTTCATCATTCCTTATGTTACTAATAGTTTTTTACCGAAAAAGGCATTAATGAACTTACTTGGTTTTCTTAATTTGACCAATTATGCCCTTCTTATTATCTTACAATAGGTGGCTTATTTACAGGCTACTAAACTACCATGTGGGGAAAGGATGGCAATAAGCCACTCATTATAGACCCAAGTTGAAGGTAGAATGTAGAATATGTCAAGATAGTGCGTTAAACAAGTGCTACTTGACAGGTAACCCAAAAATTAGGATAGGTTTTGTTTTTATTTTCATTTTATTTTGTTGAGGCTTTGTTACTTTTATTTCGTAAGGAGTTGAAATGATGGGTCCTTATGAAATAAAGTGCCTTCAAGTTCACTCTTCATCACCATCACCACCTAAATCACCATCAGTCTAACTTTTTCATTATTATTATTTATCTTTATTTTTATTTTTTTGTTTTGCATATTGAGGAAAATTTTTTGTTCAAGTGTGGGGGCATTTATACAATGACATGTCATGGTGTGTGAAATTGACATTTCTGTTGTGGTAGTTTTGATTAGGTTGACATTGTGTGAACCTTTTATCGCACCATATATGCTTTGTGTGAATCTGTCAATGACATGAATGAGATTGGAATTAATTTAGCTTTGACCATGATGATTTAAATTATAAAGGTATAGTAACTTGTGAATTTTATGTTTTAAATGTCTTTGGTATGACAATAGAGGTTAATTAGAATATGGCATTTATTTTTTCGTTTTATGACACTTATTTGTATACATTTATAATTATGTTCAATTAAACTAGTTAACATTATTAATTCCCTTTCATAAGAATCATTGAAAAGAATAAATGAGGCAAGCTAAGAAATTAAATGAAAAATATTCAATTAAATTCCTATTTTGCTAGCCTTTTTTAAGAAATTGGGTTAAGAATAAAGTCAGTAGCCATTTGGTAGTTATGATATAGCTAAGTAAATATAAGCATTCATGAAAAAATGTTGTCTTTGTGTCAAAAGGCTAGAATGACACTCTAACCAATCAAATTAAAAAATGTGACCTAGTTGAGTAACCGAGGGACATTTATGATAAGGTTTTGCCTTCGCATCAAAATTATTGGTTATCATCAAAGACAATTTAAAAATGGTGTTACAATAAATAAAACCTACTGATCTTTTAAAAATAGAAAGAAGGAAGTCTTGAAACTGCTTGATGAGGGAGTGATTTATCCAATTGTAGATAGTGAGTGGGTGAGCCCAGTTCATGTAGTTATGAAAAAATCCAACATTACTGTTGTTAAAAATGATAAAAATGAGTTAGTGCCTACTAGGACCACCACTGAATGGAGAATGTGTATTTATTACAAGAAACTGAATGTAGATTATGAAAAAGACCATTTTCCTTTCCCTTTTATTAATCTTTAGGGTTCCAAATGAGATGATTTTTAATGGATAGGGGTCCAAGCTTTAAAGTTAATCTTTATTAACCTTGAAAGACAAGTTACTATACTTGTCTTTATCTCTCTCAACATTTCTTTCTCTGGTTTATCTTCAACATAGAGTTTTTCATCAAATCTCCAACAGAGAAAAATCTTGCTTTCTTTTACCCACTACCACTTCCTCTTTGTTATTTCTTTCTTCTACCCCAAGAAAAACCAAACCCCTATCAACTTTCATGTTTATGTGCATGGTTGCATGAGGGATTAGGGTTCACGTGATTGCTGCAGATGTTGGAACTTTAAACAAGTAAGCTTGTTATGATTATGTATTGTTGTATGAAATGAAGCATGCATTGTTAGCTCACTACTAAATGGTTAAAAGTAGTGATATTCATTTTGGCTAGAAAATAAGTGGGGAAATGTTAAGTGTGCCGTACATCTTGATTTTGAGATTTGATGATCAGAATGTTATAAGAGGTTATAGAAATGACTTTTGAAGTGAAAGATCAACTAGAATGGGTAGGAGATTAATGCAGACAAATTTGGTGAAATGGATATGTGAATGCCTGTTCATGTTGATGTTTTTACTGTTTACATATATATATATATATATAATAGTTTTGGAGTGTTTTAGAGATAATTAAAAATAAATTTAGAGTTTAGACATAGGTGTATGGTGATGTCTGGAGATGAGAAAAAAATGATTAAAGTGACAGTTAGAGGAAGAAATGAAGAAAATACAAAGGTTGAAAATGCAGAAAAATGAAAGTGAAGAAATGCAGAAAACGTGATGAATATGCGTCAGTGTTTCTTGTGATGAATAGATTTTGATTTGATTGTGATATGTTGAGCTGAATGAAATAGGAATGAAGAGGAAATATTGAGTTTTAAGTAGATAGTTGATAGTGATATATATGTACATATATATATAAAGACTCTATTCTTCCTCTTCACTAGTCACATACGGGTATATATTGGAAAATTAGTGGATGAGTTTTTGATATCAAATTACAAAAGGGTGGAGGTTGTGATTTAAAGAAATGATGAGTGATTAAGTTATGCAGTTGGTAAAGTACCCGGGATTGTTATTATGCATGCATTATACATAGTCTATATACACAGTTGTACATGAATAATTGCTTATAATTGTACCATTATTAATGTGTGTGCAACGTGTGTCTTGCATAAATGGGTTGTGCAGGTTAAATTTTTGGATTCAAGTGTTTCCAAAATTTGGAAGCAAATGCTAATCTGGAGCGTACTGTGAGTAGACCTAGATGGTCTCATTTCATTTTTTGTTTTGCTTGGATTTTTGTATTGATTGACTACTAAATGCTCATATGAATATGATTGATTGTGTTGAATTCCAGATAGCAGATCCTATGATTGTGAAATGTGGATGAGATATTGAAGTGCTACTTGCATATGAATGTGATGAACTAAATGTTTCATGATATGATTGATTGAAAATATGAGACGCATTCCATACATGAATACATGATCAGATAATAGGAGTTGTGACTAGAGTAGCCACTGATTAGAGCTTAAAGCTCAAAGTGTGAAAAGAGCCTTAATCTTAAAAAATGATTCAGAGCTTCAAGCTCAAAGTGTGAAAAGAGCCTCGAGCTTAGAATGTAATTCAAAGCCTCTGGCTCAACGTTTAATGAGCTCGGTATCCACAATAGATACCGGACAATTTAGGCACTCGGTCACAATAAAGTAATAAATAGAAAGTAGGTCTCATGCACACTGCATATGCATAATATGAATGATTAAATTGCATTGAATGTGAAATGTGAAATGATGTCAATGTGATTTATATGTTATGTGACTGGGTGAGCCATCAATGATGGCCACTCATTGAGTTTGCAAAACTCACCCAAAATTTGCAAATATTTTTCAGGATCAAAAGAATACCCCGTTAGGCAAGCAGGAGTATCCCTACAGCATATAAGTAAGGGATAGAGGTCAGGATCAGTTAGCATCTGCATTGTATTTCTTTCGTTTTGTATGGATTTGTATTTTCCATAAATTTTATATCAAATTATGTATTCCAAAAGTTTTGTAAAAAGGTGTATATGATTTATGTTGTAATGTGAAGACTTTATGACTAAAGTGTTTTGTTTTTGTGAAAGGGCCCAAATGGTTATTGAAAATTCTGTTGATTGTATTATTATGATTGAAAAAGTTTGCAAATAAAGCAGGCTCAAATTGGTTATTGATTATCACATATTATGTTTGTGGTTTTAAAAAAAATTGTACTGAGTTTTGACTGATTGAGTGTTGTAACACGCCTCCCTTGTGGGGTACAGACTCATATATCACCCATAGATATCAGGTATGTGCCTTGCACGACTGAGGTGTTACATACTAGGGGTAAAAGGTTAGTCGAAGAAGTAGAGGAACCTGAACTTGATCAAGCTCTGTTAATCAATGAGCAATGTGCAGCTTAGTTCAACAAGAAAAAGAACAACAAATTTATGCTTGAAGTCTCAGTTGAAGCAGGTATTGATGAAGCATACAATATGAGAGCGAACTTGGACAAATTTCATTGGAGCAATTTCTTGGACCTTAAAGGTGCATACTACCCAGTTGCGGTGAAACAATTTTGTACCAACCTTAGTATGGTAGCTGATAAACAACCGTCAATGCTCATTTCTCGAGTCAATGGGAAAGTAGTGGTTATAACAGAAGATTTGATTAATGGGCATTTAAAGCTGCCAAAGGGAGGCCAAGTTCCATCTTTTGACAAACGTGGGAAATATGCAATTGATAACAAATGGGATAAGTCCGATGATAGGTCTTAACTTGGGATTAGAGCCATTATGTGATTCACAAACCAGCATACCTTTATACATTGCAATTCCCTTTATATTTGATCACAATTGGTGGCATTATTTCTTGCTCATAATGTACTGCTTGAGGCTAGTGATTCAGGGTACCTCCGTAATGAAGACTTGTACATTTTGGACAAGATATTTTTCTAGGATGACCAATTCTAGGGCATTGCTATTACCCAGATGATAATGACTACTATGTGGCAAGTGGTAAATCACAAGGCTAAGACGAAGCAGTTCGTGTTTCCAGTGTTATCAAGCCAGTTATTTGGGCGTCTCAAGGTCCTTAAGAGAGATGAAGTAGTGGCCTATACTTCTGATGTGGATGTCATCAATGCTGATAAAATGAGGGAATTCAACTATGGAGAAGATGCTCCTAATGGGTAGTTCAATCTGCATCGAGAGAGAGACAATCTGAATGCACCTACTACACAAAATTCTAGAGCTAATCCAGTTCCAGGTGACAATCAGGTTATGACTCATGTATACTTTCATCATGTATGTTTGCATACTTATACATCTTTCACATTCTAATTGTCTTTATAATCCAATTTAATGAGTTAATTGCATTATAGGTGTGATTGATCTTAAATACGATGGATAATATGATTATATTGATTACATACCTTGTCACAATTGGATGCTATAATGTTGAATTGATTGAATGAATGAACATCACCGAGTGAGCTATTTTGAGCCTCAAGGGTTACACCTAATCCTATTTTCTTGTAAGTGATATAATTTTCTCTTTTATGTATGTTTACTTCTGGAACTTGCATTGCATCTTTTTGAGGTTACATAATCATACTATGGTATGTTAATGAAAGTGATAAAAGGCAATAGGATTGAGCTTGAGCCAAATAGCTAACCCTTTTTATATATCACTCCCCTAGTGAACCCTTTGTGCCTATTGATTATATTTGAGCCTTTTTCTTTGTAAACCTATTTCAAAGAACCTGGAACTAAGAAAAACAAATTTACCCTTGTTTGATGGTTAGCAAAGCTATAAATGATGTGCATTCAATATTCTTATTGATAGGTATATAAAGGAAGAAGTGTGGAGGTGTTTCCTACAAAAATTGAAGGAACATGATGAAAAATAGAAAAAGAAAAAGAAAAAGAAAATAAAATTTGGCATCTGAATGGTGTTTTTGAAATGTTGGACGTGTTCACTTCAGATCAAAGTGAAAGAATGATGAAAATTTTGATAATAGAGTTGGTGGAGTTTCCTAAGTATTATGATTGTTGGGCAATTTCTCAGTAAATTTTGCCAATAATGATTGTAATATTTGTAGTTTCTGCTCTACTAATTATTGAATCTTTGAATTCCTATCCTTTCTTTCTTAGCCTACTTTACCCCTTAGCCCCATTACAACCAAAGGAATAAAGACTTTTTTGATTCATGGATATGCCATAGATGGGAGTAATGTAGAAGTAGATAAGATGCAAGCTTATGGCAAGAGACATGCATTAGAAGATGATTGAGAGTCACCCTTAAACACTTGTGTGTGAAAGTGAATGCTTTATGAGAGATTTCATTCATAGCATGTGACTTTGATTAATTGAAGCATTATGATGTCTTATTGTTACTTAGTTTATGATCTAATTTATGAAGTAATACGTGGCCTTATGTCTATATTTCAACTCTTACCTATTCAACTTATTGGATTGAGCTATGATGATGATTAGGTGTGGAATGATGGAAAGAAAATGGTTGTGGGTATCGTTCATTTGAAGTAAACCCTCAGGAGACTATAACTCCTTTATTATGGACGTATAGTGGTTTAAAGGCTTGTGACATATGCTAAATGCCACCGTACACCTGCCAAAATGGAATCAATACCTTGTTTACAGATTTAGTAGTTAGTTTTCTTTTTTTTCTTAGGGATAAGAAATAGTTCAAGTGTGTGGGAATTTGATAAGTCAAATTATATATATATGATTTTGGGATGAATTGGAACTAATTTGACTTATCTTTATATGAATTTTGCACTTTATTTGGTTAATTCTCACACATTTCAACTTTATTGCTTAATAAATAAAAATGGATAAATTTTGGGTCAAGAGGCATAACTTTCACTGTAGATGTCGGATTAAGGTTATTTATGTATGCTTTCAAAGAGGACTCCAAGTTCTATAACTTTCGTGAAGACTCCAAGAAGAGATTTGGTTGCTTAAAGGGTCAAAATTGCTTGTTTCTGTAGATGTTTAGTGTATGTCTGCCCAGCGGACATAATGTCCCTCCAAACGGACATGAATGGAGATGGAAAGCTGGAAAACCTAAGAAGGTCCACCCAGCGAACATGAAGTCCACCTAACGGACATTTGCTAGACAAATTTGCTCCGGAAGATAGAAAATGTCTGCTCAGTGGACATGACGGCACTATTACGATCCTCATTTCCCTGTTTGGAAAAAACTATGTTTCTTTGAGCCCAATACATTATAAATACTCATTTTTAAGACCAAAAGGGGGGTTCTAACATTGAAAACGAGGTTGTAAGATAGGGGGCACCCTAAACATGCAAAGAAGAGGAAGAAGGAGGATTGAATCATGCATTGGAAGCAAGCTTCTTTTGTGTTCTCTCATTCTTCTCTCTCTACCCTTTCTTGGATGTTGATTATCTTTATTAGTTCAGATTCTTTTACCACGTAATTTGGATTAATTCAGTAGTGAGAATTTTAGTACTTGTGGGATGCGACCTTGGAATATTTGATTTTTGGGTACTAGGAACGATGTTGTGTGCTTGCAAATTTTGTCGACCAGTTTGCACCAGTTGTTTCTATGTTATGATGTTCATTAGTTAAGCGAATTTAACTATACCTTAGCTCGATCCTTAGGTGTAAAGGGAAAGAGAATCATCTTAGTTGCATCTTTCAACATCCCATTATAACTTAAGATACCACAAATTTTAAGGACATTGGCCAAATGAGCATTTAGGTCGTCATTGACTAGTCCATAAAATTGCACATTGGTCTGCAGCATGTTCAGCAATTTTGGTTTGATTTCAAATGTATTAGTTTGCACTGAAGGTCTTGTAATCCCTTGTTGATTCATATTGGACCCTGACCTTATGAAGTCTATAAGGTCCTTTGTTATGCTCCTTGGTTTCTTTCCTCTTCCATTTTTCTTTTTATTACTTCTTGTCATTTAGCTTTTCGAATCTCTCTTTCTTGCTTTGTGATGTTTGAAACTTTCGAATTCTTTACTTTACTTGAATTCCTTATGGATTGTGTGTTCACGAACCTGGAATCATTAAAGAAAAAGATATTAACCTCCTTAAATCAAAGGAATTCGAATTGACCAAGATGCTAACTTAATCCATGAAAATATCCCCAAAAACTTGTTTATTTGATTTTAATGTATGTAACACTGCAAGTATACTATTATTATATATAAGATATCATTCCTAAGAGGATTGGATTAGTCACGTAACAATTTGAATGCACTTTGTCTAAGGTAATAAAATATTGCATTGATTATATTAAAAGAAATTAACTGAAATTAAAATAAACTAATAAAAAATAAACAATTGAATAAGTAAAGCTGGCAATAAGAATGAAGTTAATCAATAATGGAAACTTAGAGGCCATTCTATCCTTGTTTTGTCCTCTCTCTATCTTGTTAATTCAATTATGTTTGATCCTAGATATCCTAAGGTTTTGATTACCCTCTCATAAGATCTAGTCAAGTAATCCCAATTGAGATAGATAAGGATTGAATTGCATCCTCTCAATCCACAAAAGTACTAAAAACGACTCAATTGCGATAACTTGTATGAAACATTCTTTACCAAGAATATAAAGAACACTTACAGTGCCAGGTATGTTGAGCTTAAGTCCTTTAAGCTTCATAGATGGGTTAACGATGGTGATATATTTTATGAGTATATTATTATGACCACATATAGTAATGAACTAACTAAAGGGCTTAGCCCTATATATTCCTATAGGCAACATAAGTATTTTGTTTTCTTATGATGTTTTGTGATAGTTTATGGTTATTATGTTAAATTTTTACAAATTTTGATATTAATAAAGTTGCAGATTATATATATAATTTGTTATGATATTTATAATGCATGCTATTATTATTTTATTGTATTTGTGAACTTATGATTCTTTTTTTATCTTGAGATATCTTGCAAAAGGATGGTTATGATTAATCTTTCTAGTTAATGGCTCTTTACAGAGTGATATATCTTTCATTGGTTAATCTCTACATAATGTTGCTCATCCTTTTTTTCCGAATCATAAGTCCTATTTTGAGATTTGAATCTCAATTTATGACCGAATTGATGTGCTTGTGCATAATTTATGAATTTAATATCATATATACAAGTTATAATACATTAGTACTCCATTAAAGGGTTAATTTAGTGAGTAATTTATGTTTGTGATTATAGGGGGTAGTAAACTTATTACAACAAATAGTAACTATCATGGTCTAGTATTAATGGTTAATTGAATGGAGTTGTTTAGGTTGAGATACTTCTTAAAATTTGTGTGCAAATTTATTAAATTTGTAATTTGACTCAATTAATCCATTTTTAAAAATTTTTAAATAAATTATTGATTCTTATTAGTTTTTCTTAAGTAAGAGGATGTTATAATTTTCCTGTTATGAAATATAACTAATTAGTCTTTTGTTTTGGATCTAAGTCAAATAGACACATAGTTATACTAGTGATCTTGTTTTGATCTTGATCATCTCAATATTATGATTGTTGAGTGTGATATAATTGTCGTGTAGGTCTTTTAAAATACCTTGATAATAGGGGTCAATCCTTTTACTTGTAAGTCTAAGTTTTTCTTGTCATCCCATAACCCTATATAAATGACTTCTAAATGATTATATTTATACCATATAATTTAACTTAAAATAATGGGAGAGAGAAGAGAAAAATTAGATAATTATTTTTGGATTTTCAAATGTACAAATATGACGATTCAACATATTTCAAGAATAATAATTAGGTTTTCTAATATAAATATTTTTAATAACTTTTAATATTTCTGCATCGATATAAATTGGGATGTGTAAAATGTTATTTAATTATCATCTTCTGTTTAATGTATGTAATTTCTAAGGAGGTTATCTACTTTACCCTATACTCTTCAGGAAATGCTAAAACTTTTTCTGTTTGTTTTGCTCTTTTACTTCTGGTGAAAAATATAAGGATCAATAGTTTTCAATTGTGATATTTCCATATGAAATAGTGGCAATACCTGAACCAAGCGGTGGCCTAGTGAATCTAAATGCATTACGCCTTTGCAGATGACGAACAGAATCTACAGATTTTGGGTGGTTACTTATATGCCAATAGTAGATCAATGAACCATTGGTCCTTGTACACGAGAAATAGATTGTCACAGAAAAAGAGAGAATTAAGCAAAAGTAAAAGAGCCTAGAACCTGACTGCTTCAACAAGTACTTATTTGACGCATGCACTTCAAGGACATCCTGCTTTGCTTATTATTTCATACAAATTAATGCTAGATTGATGGAGATGTAAGAAGACTGCTAGAGGCCGTATGCTCTCTCTCTAGACCTCTTCAAGCCCAGAATTACTAGGAGCAGTCCCACATAATCCCAATTGTAAGTTCTCTCAAGAAGCAGCAACTTGTTTGTATTCCATGGAGGAAATCTATACCAAAAATCAGTGAGGAAGCTCCTTCTTGCCACTGCCTTGTAATTGCTAAACGTGTCGAAAGAGAATTTTCCGTGGTATTTGCCCATCCCACTTTCACCAACCCCTCCAAATGGTAAGCTGTCTGCCGCATACTGCACCCCCCAAAAAAAAAAAAAAAAGTATTGCATTAACTTGATAGTTCAGTTTTTGATAAATAATGATTAGCTTCAGTTCAAAAAGGTGAAAACAGCAAGGTAAACTGTATTACTTGAATGACTGCGTCATTGAACACCAAGCTTCCTGAAGATGTCTCACATAGTATTCTCCTCCTCAATGATTCATTATTGCTAAAGGCATATATTGCTAGTGGTTTCGGCCTTGAGTTTATGAACTCAATACTGTCTTCAATCCTCTCCAACTGTTTTAAACAGAAATGCAATTCTGATAATCAATAGCTTCCACACTTCATATTTACATCAAGACTTCAAGATTCAACCCTATCCTGAGTACAGTCATGAAAGAAGCGCAAGATGCTTCTTACTGTGATTACGGGAAGCAGTGGGCCAAATATTTCTTCTGTCATTACTGCGGAGTCAAGTGGGGGATCTAACAGGATTGTTGGCTCAATGAACCTGCAAAAGAGTTAGGTACGTGAATGTAGAATGGGATGAATTGTTAAGTTGATCTACCAAGATACTTGTTTGCAAGCTAGGATAAGGAAAACGAGAAATGAGACTGTGTGCAACATTTACAGATTATCCTCATCCATTGAACCGCCATATTCAACAGAATTCTGGACTGCCAAATCTTTTAGAAAGTTCTTCAATCTTAAGAAATGCTTTCCGTTAACTATTCTTGCAATGGTGTTTGAAACTCTTGGATTTTCCCCAAACATTTTCTTGATCATGATCTTCATCAATTCCACCTGCAAAGAAGTAGACGCCAATCTACATATTGTCACTTGCATGGTAGATACGGAATTCTAGTTTATACAGTTTCTTGCTTTTTAGTTCTTTCATATTCATACCACAGTGGAAGCAAATCTCTTTTCCACTAGCACATAGTCAATTGCTATACATGCTTGTCCCGCACACGCACCGTATTTTGACACGATAATCCTATTTATCGTCACCTTAGGATAAAAAGGAGAAATTAAAAGCAATTAGCATCTTGCAGTAATTAAATTTCTTTTAATAGCTTGGTAGAGTTACTATATGATGAACATGGATAATAATACCTCTCTGTCCCAAGAAGAAGAAAGGGAATCAACAATAGCAGGGCATTTTCCGCCCATTTCCAGAACAACTGGGGTTAGATACTTCACGGCAGCTGACATAATTATCCGACCGACTTTTTGACTACCTATACATTGATTCGCAGTTCAACAAAATGATGATAAATTTAGAAACCTGAACCTCGTGGATGACAGTCAACTAAACAACACTGTTTTATCACTGCAAGTTAGTGTATTGGTTAGTCCAGTGATATTGCAGCAGGTTGAAAGTGATTTCTTCATTGATAAACTGGATCTGAAGAAAAAAATATTATTATATAAGTTAAAGTGCATATGAATATTAATAACCTGATTTCGTAACATAGAGGTAAAGAGCTCTTGACGTCAGGCTAATTTGTTAATTATCTCTATACCTGGGATCATGCTTTCAAGTTTACTACTGAGAAAGAGCTCGTGCGTTCAAGTGTACCTGTGAAGAAGATTTTGTCCCATTTCTGCTGTAGAAGTTGTTCCCCAACATCTGGTCCACCTTGGATAACCTTAATAGCTTTGTCGTCTAGGTAAGTGGTCATACATGTGGCTAGAAGATGAGCACAAGCAGGGGCCATTTCTGAAGGTTTTATAACCACTGTGTTTCCTGCAGCTATGGCTCCTATTAGTGGTTCTAAGGACAGACCTTCGGATTCAATGCAGAAAACAAGTTAGCAACTTCATGATCGCTCTGAGAATACTAATCAAGTTAAATTTGGAGGTCAGAACAAATTATAGCGAAGAAACTAGAAATTTATTTACCAAAGGGAAAATTCCAAGATGACAAAATGAGGACAAGACCGAGAGGCTCTGCCACCAATTCGGCAGACGTAAGCAAAGCAACTAAAGGGAGCTTCGCCTGTAAAGAATTTTGATTATTACTAATGCAGTAGTTGTCCCTCCAAGAAAAAGTAGAAATTTTGCAAACATCATTTAGAAAGAAACCATTCATGAACTCAAGAAAACACGTCCAAGTATCTCTTATAGTAAGAAATGAAAGAATGCAGTGTAAGTAGTACAGAAACAATTACCTTTTTTCCTGACATCCAATCTTTCAGATTTTTCAGTGCAAAAATTGTTGATTTTATTAACGTTCCTACCTGCAAAAAGACTTAGAAGTTTTCTAAATCACAGGAGATATCTAACTTTTTATAAGTTGGCTGTTTTCCCACGGATTAAGCAATTCTGAAGTAACTAGAATTGGGTTCATGTTCTCATATGCCATTGAAAACATCGAAGTGAAAACCAAACTTGAAAAGAAAGGAAATAAGGATTAATCAATCAACCATTTCACATACCTCGTCCCTATATCCCTCAAGGTGATGTTTGCCTAAGTCTATTCTCAGAGCCTCAAATATTTTATTCTCTTTCTCTCTGAGGAACAAGAGCAAACCTTCAAGCTGAGACTGTCTCCAAGCTGCATCTTTCGTCTTTCCAGTCCTAAAATATTCTTTCAAGGTCTTAACTTCACCCTCCAAAGTCTGCAAACACTCCATTTTTCGATGACTACCAGATCTCCAAATTGTGGCAATATCAATAAACATTCTCGATGTTAACTACCTCCCTTATAACGTCTGAGCATTGGTCCTAGCTTTTCCCAAAGGACATAAGGTCCAGGGGACCTCTTGACTTGTCATGGGTTGGAGTTAGGTATGAGTCATCCATAATGCCCACTCAACAACTAATAATTAAGCCGAACAATGGAAGGGATTGAATAATGTCATATAGTCCCTTTTAATATTTTTTTAGTTATTTTTACCGGTTTAGTTTCATGCTTTGGATCATTTAGTTTAGACTGACATGTGATCGTGTATACTTGAAGTTCTCACACCCGTTTATTACAACGCCCTTTTTGAAATTTAATATCAATTTTTGTTCCCTTTCTTGAGTATTGTTAGAGTCGTTTGGGGGGCCATTAGGCTTGTCTTTTTTAACTTGTATTGGGCATTAGGACAATAATGGTGGCTTTGACTTTTGATGATATAACAAGGGCTAGTTCTTCAGTGAGTTTCAGGTCTAAAAGAAAAAAGATGTCGACAAATTACAAATAAGTTACTGGAACATCAAGATCCTTATAGGGAAGTCTTTAGAACTAGTGGAGACTTTACAAAAATCTAAGATTTATATAGCATACATCTAAGACACAAGCTAGACGGGGCTAAATCAAAAGAGATTAATGGGTTTAAACTTTGATATTCAGGGTGATCGAGAAGACAAAATGAGTTAGGTATCTTGATTGTTAAGGAACTCATTCATCATATTATGAGGATAAAAGGGAATAATGATAAGATTATGTCCTTAAAGATTGTGGTGAAGGGCGTTGTTTCAAATGTGGTGTGTACTTATATACTTCAAGTAGGGTTAGATAAACAACTTAAGTGTCAATTCTGGAAAGAGCTAGATGGGGTGATTCAACAAATCCTCCCTAACGAGCATTATCTAAGAGGAGACTTTAATGGTCACATAGGAGCAACCTTGGATGGTTACTAATGGATTTATGGGAGTTTCAGGTATGGTGAATGGAATGATAGCAGGACTACTTTGTTGGATTTTGCAATAGCATTTAAGTTGGTGACAACCAACTCTTATTTTAAGGATTCCAAGATGATAACTGATGCTTGCTTGTCAACTCAACAAAGATTGTTAATTTTGGATCTTATTATTAAGGGTTAAAGGAAGAAGAGAAGCCTTTGGAGGTGTACCAGAGTCAGATGGTAGAATTTGTGAGGGGATACAGTGAAACAATTTAGGGATAGAGTAATGTAGGGAGAAGAATGGAAATTAGTAGGAGATGCTAACTTGATGTGGGAGACAGTTGCAACTCTTTTAAGGTATGAAGCTATAGAGACCTTGGGTGTTTCTAAAGAGCCTAAAGGTAGTTAGAGGGAGTCCTAATGGTTAATGAAGTTATACAAGAAAAAGCTAAAATCAAGAAGGTTACTTATAAAGCTCTAGTGAATAGCACCATAGAAGTGGAGATAATAGGTAATAGGGAAAGTTATAAACTGTCAAAGAAAGAGGTGAAGGAGATAATTTCAGAAGCTAAAAGTGGAGCTTACAAGAAACTATACCAATAATTGGAAACTAAAGATAGAGAAAATGATACTTTTAAGTTTGCGAGAGCTAGAGAACGAAAAGCAAGAGACTTAAATTGAGTTTGTTATATAAAATATGAAGCAGGACAGGTGCTTGTAGCTAAAAATGACATCAAAAGACGATGGCAAAGGTACTTCTATACCCTTTTTAATGAAGGCTTAGAGAATAACATCTATTTAGCTGATCTTAGCATAGCCGAGAGGTTTAGTGACTTTACTTGTTATTGATAGATTACAAAGGAAGAAATTAAGAAAAAGCGTTTAGGGAGATGAAGAGTGGAAGATAGTAGGGCCTAATGAGATACCCATAAAGGTATGGAAGAGCCTAGGTGAAGAGGGTATTACATGGCTAGCCAAGATTTTTAATGTGATCCTTAAGTCTGCCAAATTGTCGGATGAGTGGAGATTTAGTATGTTAATTCTTTTATACAAAAACAAAGGAGATATACAAAGCTGCAACAGCTATAGAAGCGTCAAATTACTTGATCACACCATGATGTTATAAGAGAAGGTGATTAAGAAATGATGTTTCTATCTCGAAAAACTAATTTGGCTTCATACCAGAAAGGTCTACAATAGAAGCTTTACATCTCCTTAGAAGATTAACGGAATATTATAGGGAAAGACAATGTAACATACACATGGTTTTTATTGATTTAGAGAAGGTATATGATAGGGTACTTAGAGGAATCATACAGAGGTTATTAGGGATATGTATGAAGGTTTAAAAACTAAAGTAAGGATGATAGGATGAGATACAGAGCATTTTCTATCAATATTGGACTATAACAGGGCTCCTCTTTGAGCCCCTTTTTATTCACAATAGTGATTGATGAGCTTACCAAGAACATCTACGAGGATATGCCTTAGTGTATGTTATTTACTGATGACATTATTTTAGTAACTAAAATAAAAGAGAGTGTCAATGTCAAGCTTAATCCTTGGAGTGATACATTAGAGTTAAAGGGCTTTAGATATAGTAGGACTAAGACTAAGTACATAGAGTGTAATTTTTTGAGACTTAGAGTGGCTTCCGATATGGAAGTAAATATTGGTTTAGAAGTTTAATACAAAAAAGTGTTTTAAGTATGTAAGATTTATTATCCAACGTAATAAAGAGATTGATGAAGATATATTTTATTGAATCAGATTAGGGTGACTAAAATAAAGAAGTGCATTAGAAGTTTTAGGTGATAAAAAAATATTACTCAAGCTTAAAGGTAAATTCTATCCTTTAGAATTAGGTTGGCCATTCTATATAGGGCAGAGTGTTGACTTATCAAATAGATGCATAGTCATAAGCTAATAGTGACGAAGATGAGAATGCTTCGTTGGATGTGAAATCTTAATAAAAGAGATAAGGTCAAGTATGTAATGATGAGGGACAAATCAAAGGTGACTAATATTATTGAATTATTAAAAGAAATAAGGCTTGGGTGATTTGAACATGTTAAAAGGGAAATATCCAAATGCTCTAATGAGAAGATACAAGAAGATTGTACTTAGAGGTTTTAAGAGTAAAAAAGGAAGGCATAATAAGAATTGAGAAGAAGTGATTAAGAATATAATATGATATTGCTAGAACTTACTGAAAACATGACTCGCAATAAAAAACTTTAGTGTACTAGGATGTAGATAAAGAATCTCTCTTAAAAACATCCTTGTTATTCTCAAAGGTCTTTTACTCGCAATAAAAAACTTTAGCGTAGAAGGATGTAGAAAAATAATCCCTCTTAAAAACATCCTTGTTATTCTCAAAGGTCTTTTAGGATTTTACTTTAGTCGTTAACCTAAACTTTTAAATATGTAACACTTACCTCTTAAGAATTTAACCTAAGCTTTTCCCTACTTAACCTAATAATAATAATAATAAACACTATAGACTTTCATCCACTCCAAATAACTGTCATCCCTTACAAACTCGTAAATAATAGATTCTAGTTATCTTTTTCTGCTTTACGTATTGAGTTTCCAAAGCATCTCACAACCTTATCTAAAACCTGGTCCAAAGCATCACACAACCTTATCTAAAACCTGGTTGTTTTCTTTTTTCAATTTATTTTTTTATTCACGCAAAGTATTTGACTGTTAGCATCCTTAAAATATAGTAGAAATGCTAATAGCACAAAGGTTAACAAGGCTTATATTGTCTGTGGGTAACAACTTTGTAAGACGCCATCTAAATGCAGCACCTTCTAAACTCCTGGTTTCCAATATGAATGTAGGGACTACAATCTTAAATCCCTAAGAGAGCTACGACAGAATAAAATACTAGAATTTGTGAGAAATTCAGGCAACTAGCAACACGTCCAGTTCACATATGGTAGGATCTCTTCTTGAAACGTTTGTTAATCTGTCGTTTCAGAAGGAAAGTGGTTAGTTTGCTCATTAAACCAACTTCTCAGATAATTCCATTTTAAGATTCACTTTACTGTGTGGGGTAGAAATTGCTCCTCTGTTACATTTTCCAATTTCAGAATCTTTAAATGCTTCGAGGAAAATACGAATCTTGTGATATTAGGTACATCTTAATGCACCTGTTTTGAGCCGTCCCATTGCAATGAATATTCGAACAACCCCAACTGCCATGCAATAATGTTTTGGATTAGTCCCTCGTGCATACGTCAAGTGTTTATAATGGTATATGACTAACAATGTTCAAAGCTGGTTTAAAACACAATAATTAACGTAAAAACACCATAAATCAACTGTTGAATGTTTCGACTTGGACTCTTGTACACACATCAATTGATCATTATGCTATCACGAACATAATATGAGATTCTGCATATGGATAGGATTATCAGGCAAGCCATGCTGTAGGTTGATAATAACCACTTGCCAAACTTTTCAACATAAAAACAGAGATCTTTATACAGGGAAACGTACTTCCATTGGAAGAGATGTTGCTAATGCTTAATTTTCTCACTTGAGTCATCAGACTGAGTAGTGTTCTTGTTCCACCCCTCGCTGAAAACCAGCTGAACAAAACCATAGAAGTTGGCCAGTCATTAATAACGCTTTAACGCAACGAGACATCCATGCTTATAACACTGGAAAGGTTCAAGTTTCTTTCAAGAATTAATGAGGCAACTACCACCAAATAGTAAAATTTCCTCGTTTATGTTACTGTCCTTCCTTCGGCCTTGTAGGGCGGCCCTACACATTTGTGTATTTTCCAATATGGATATAATAAATGCAAAATATTCAGTGACTAATGATCTATGAATATCGATGATTATTGATATTATACATAATAAAATACCTTTTTTTATAAAATAAAAATATATATAATTAGTCCCATATTACATATATGTGCATTAACGTGTCAATATGTGTATGTGTGAGTGTGTATCGTGAAGCATAATACTTCGACATCAACATTATTACCTACAAACTACGTTCTGATTCATTTTACTATATTGTGATTTTTTGTCTCTGTTTCATAATTTTGATTTTAAATTTTTATTAAAACAAAATTTATATAATCATTATTATTAATATAATTATATATAATAAAATATTAAGCAAGAGTTTGATACAAATTAGTTATATTAATTGGTTAAATAATTAGTATTAATTTAATCACTTATGTATTATTTATTAACAAAAATTAAAAATAAATCTATAATACCTTATTAAAATAAATATATTAATAATTGATATTTCTAATTTAATATAATAAATTAGTTATATTTATTACTTAAAATATTAAATAAATAATTTTATTTTTCCAACTCTTCAAAAATATTTTAAAATTTAAAAGTACTCTTATTAAAATAATGAAAGTTTTATTTAAAATTTAAAATAATTTGCAATAACTGTCATTGAATAGTTAGACTATAATGAATATAAATTTCAATTAGATTTAATTTAATTAATATATATTATATATCTAATTAATAATGAAATATATTGTAAAAAGGAAAACTAAAAACTAAAAATAATTTTCATGGTTTTTAATATCTTCAAGTTTTCATGTTTATTCTTGTTCCTTGGCCCGAATCGATTTGACCTACAAGAAAACGCTAGGAATTTGATCTAGTATCTAAACTCTAAAGTATATATAGGTCTGAATGAGATTAGGGATGGCAATGGGATGGGCCGAGCCCAGGCCGCCCTCGGCCCAGCCTAGCTCGGCCCACCGATGGGTCGATCGACCCGTAGTCGACCCGGCCCATATATATTTTTTTAAATAAAAAAGTATATAAAACGAGGTAGACCATAGTCGGCCCATAGCCCATCTGTAGCCCGGCCAACTCGGGCCAAAATCCAGGCCAAGCCGATGGGGCTAGGCCGAGATTGCCATCCCTAAATGAGAGAAGGTAAAAGCTTATAATTTTGACAACTCAAGGTTATAATTGACTTGACTTAGCTTTTAGATCTTAGCTTTACTTATAGGCCTTTGCAGCACAATGTAAGCATCTAGAGTGCTATCGTGTTCTTCTACTTGTCTTCGGAATACAACAACCGGCTTGGATTAGTATCAAGGGTCTTCCACTTTTGCTATAGCATTATAGATGCATGACTATCAAAGTGAACTCACATTTATTAGCTTGTAATACTTATAACCAAATAGTCAAATTTAGACCATTTGCTTCGAGAATGATGCGATATGATTGCCAAGATTATTGCAAAATTATTCGTGTATGTTGCTGATAAGCTTTATATAAAAAACTTTTAATATCGCAAGTATATGAATCATAACTTGTAGTACAAAAGCCATCGTTCCCACAAATATCAATTAGACACCTAACAACATGAATAAAAATTTGTTTAAGGCACTAAAAGATTGATATAATTAAAATAAATTACTGAAGTTGAAATAACTAATAAAAGAAAGCAATTGATTAATAGCTGCCAATAAGAATGCATATGGTCAAAGTTGGAAACATAGGAATTATTATATCATTATTTTATCTCCCCTTATTCTTGTTTATCCAATTATGTTTGATCATATATATCTTAAGGTTTTAATTATTCTCTCTTGAGATATAACCAAATAATCCCATTGAAATTGATATTAATAAAATTGTAACCTCTCAATTCACAAAACTACTTTTAACTATTCAATTGGATTTGATGCAATCCTAAGGATAATTAATTCACAATTAAGATCTCTCTTCAATTGTTCATTAATCTAAAAATTGCAGGTACATTAAGCTACCAACTCTCATTATGCACCTTAACACATGTAACTTGATCCACTCTCTTGATTTATTACTAAGTATAAGCATAAAAATTAGCACAAAGCATTGATAGATGTATTGAATTCAACAAGAATAAGGTTAAACAAAACATATCAAGAACAATCCCTAACATGAATTTAGAAAATCATAACATGTTTAACATCTTGGTAATCCAAACAAACAACCAAAACAACAAAATGATTGAAGAGAAAAGAAAGAAAAACTAGTATGAGCATTGTTCTGGAAATCTAGAATGTTTTGAGCTTCATTTGATGTCTCCTCTCCTCTTTAATCTTCTTTTATTCTAGTAATTGCTACCTTTTTAGTGTTTTTCTTGTTCTTAAATACTTCTTGAGGCTTCTAGGGTTTCCTCACTTAATTGGTTCTAAAAATATCCATGAAACGTCAAAAGTATAAAAAAAAAAACTCAAGATGGAAAAGTTAACTTTTGCTAGAATTTGCGTTCTGTTGGTAACAATCATGACCAATATTATTTCATGCTTCCAATTCTTATGTTTTCTTCAATTTCCTACTTCCCATCAGTTGCAAACAATTCAAACACCCCTTGAACTATAAATTAAGACCAAATTCTTGCTTTAAACAAATCAAATAAGTAAAACGCATAGAAACACTAATAATAACACAATTTTAAGTCCTAAACATATGATTATCATCCAAAAAAACACTTAAAAACACACTCAAATACCTAAAAAACATATTATAATCTACACCTGTCAATATTTCCACACTTAAACCTTTGCTTGTCTTGAGTAAAACTAAAACCACACTCAAATAAAGCAAATAAACACACAATTATGCAACTTACAATAATGATACAATGACATCAAATCTTATGGAATTAACTTACTCCAAACATCACCACTTTAAAAGTGCCAACATACTAACTTATTTCTTTCAAATTTCAGTGCTTTGATTTGAATATACATAATATTCAAAATATTAACACCCTATTCATACACTTGTGACACTTGTAAGCATGCACTTATTATTATTGATCAATTAAAAAGTCAAACTACTACTAAGTAACCTTTCATGAAAATTCTTGTCATTTTTAAAGCAGGTTTTATTTGTTGTAACACCATTTTTAGATTATTTTAATGATAACCTAATCTTTTAATGCAAAGGTAAAAACCTTGTCATGAATGTCCCCCAGTTACTAAACTAGATTATGTTTTTTATTTAGTTTGGTTACAGTATCCTTCTAGCCTTTTGATGTAAAGATAAACATTTTGCCATGAATGTCCCCGGTTACTTAGCTATATTATAACTCTCAACTAGATACCAGCACTGTTCTTAACCGAATTTTCTTTAAAAAAAAAGGACAACCAAATAGGAAATTTATTTAATACACTTTTTTTTAATTTCTTAGCCTACCTCATTTCTTCTTAGTCAATCACTCTCATGAAAAGGGACCAATCATGCTAACCAATTTAAATGAATGTAATTATAAATGCATCAAAACAAATTTCATAAAAATGAAAGAATAAGTGTTATATCCTAATTAACATGCAAATCCATCCAAAAGATACTTAAAACACAAAATTCGCAAGTTATTATGCCTTTACAATTTAAATGACCAAGTTCAACTTAAGCTAATTCCATTCAATTCACATTATTGACACATTCACACATCATGCAAAAAAATGTTCACACTATGCTAATCTAATCAAAACTAACACAATTCAAATGCCAAATTCACACACAAATAATATTCCAATGTATAAAAGTCTCCACACTTAAATAACATATTGTCCTTATTGTGGGAAAAACCAATACAAATAATGATAAATAACAGTAATGAAAGTTAAAGCACGAAGAGTTATGGTTATTGAGGTAGTGATGGTGTAGGCAATGGAATTTGAACACCTTGAACAATAAAGTACTTATGTATTTTCTTCGATGCATACCACTGTTGACACTAATGGCCCATGACGTCCTTAATTTGCACCTCTACAGTGTCCAGGAAACCCTCCATGTGTTTTTTATTTTCTATCATTAGGTTTAGTACTTTCTCCCATCCTTCTTCTTTTTCCTCCTAGGATTCTTTACTAGTTGAGACTTCTTGTTGATGTTGTGTTGGAGCAGAACTAGAGCTTGCTTGTTCATTCTTGTGTTTCACTTATAATTTTGTGTCGATATCTCAGAGTTCTAAACTATAACACTCTAAGATTTTTCACTCACCTCAAATCTATATGATTCAAAAACTCAAGAAAGATAAGGCTTAGTTTATCAACAAGAAATCCACGAAATTGAGCCATTGCAGTAATAAGGAACCTCATGCCTAGATAGCTACTTTTATTATTAAGGCAAGTAACTATTACTTAAAAAATTTAGGTAGATGTACAAACTCAAATTTTGTGATCCATGCACTAAAGAATAAATAAATCTTTTGGAGAACACTTGTTACTTTATAGTGTGACATATAATTTTGACAAGTAGTACTCTAGACCCACCAACAACCTACTAACAACTTCCTTTCTCCCTCCCGACATGCGACACTTGATCTCTTTCTCTCCATTCACCAAACACATAACCCACTAAATATCTAGACCACCCTAAGCCTGAATGGAGCAAGAGGCACCCGATAATGATACCCAAAAAGCCCACAAAAACCCATCCTCTCCCTAATGCAGAGATTCCTTGTAACATCCCGTTCCTATATTAAGGGTTAAAGCTAAGGAATACCATACATGAGAAATAGCAATGAGAGAGTAGAGAAATGCACTTCATGCTCATGCATAATATAGCATACATACACGTGAAATTGATTATTGCACATATTACAATGATTTGTTCATACACTTATTTGACATTTTTCAAGTATAAATGATTTTCTTAATGTGATTATGATATGAATTGTGGTTTATATGTCTTGAAAGTTGAATTGGTGATAATAATTATTGATATAAGATTTTTGGTGAAATTTAGAAAATTACTGAAATTTTGAGTATTTTTGGACTAGAAAAATGCCAAATGACAGAACAATTGATAAATGGTAGTAGAATTAAGTGTCAAATGATAGTAGAAATAATTTATAAATGACTTTAGGAATTATTGAAAAGTGTCATTAAAATTTGGGAGAAAGTTGGATTAGAAATTGGAATCAAATAGGCTAGTTATTAAAAGGGTCAAAATGGGACCATGGTAGAGTGACAAGTTGTAGTGACATATGTCACTACCACTAGCCACTCATCCCTCACTCACGTTGCTCTCTCTTCCATTTCTTACTAAAGATTCAACCCTACCACCTTGAATAATGATGTACGTGGGTTGTATGGAGAGCTATGGCTAAGTGAAATCTTGAAGAGTTAGAAGCTAAATTAAGTAAGTTATGCTTTGATCATCATGGGTATTGTTAAATGTAACTAATATGATAAGCAATTTGAGATTTCGTTAATTGATCATGAAATTACATGTGTGAATTGTGAGTGATGAGATGATCTTGTAAATGTCTTGTTTTTACATATATAATGAGTAATGATTCATAAATTGATGTATTGAATGTTATAGAGATGAACTAGAATGAGTTTAAAGCTAAAGGAAAGGCTAGTGTATTGTCTTAAAATGAGAAGAAGTAAGATGATAAATTAGACAAAGTAAAGCTGGAAATGTAGTTAACTGTATGCAGAAAATTTTGACATGTAAATGGATGTTTACTTATTCTTTTTTTTTTGGTATAATAATGTGTACCTCTTTGGTTGTATTAGAGATGGGCAGAAATGAGTTTGGAGCTAAAGAAAAAGAGTACTATGGTGTCTTGAAATGGGAAGAATTAATGTGATAAGTTAAAGATAAAATGAAGGTGAAAAAGAGAGTTAAACATGTGCAAAAATTTATGATGAAGGTGTATAAGTTTGAATGTTATGTTTTTGGATTGATGAGCAAACATAGATTATGATTTTGTTGTAAATGATATTAAGCTAAAATGGAAGTGAGAATGAAGGGGAAATGATGAGCAACATAAGTTAGAAATGATAGGATATGCATAAGATGTGTTAGATGTGATTGTAGAAGCTGGAAATCTGGAAATTGGCTAGTAAAGGTCCATTAGGCAGACTTCATGTCTACTGGGCAAACCTTCTATCAAATTTTAGTGTTCCAGTTCTGTTCATGTCTGTTTGGAGGGACATAGATGTCCGCTGGGCGGACATTCTCGAGACACTTACATAAATGTGAAAATTTGACCCTTTAGATGGCAAAATCTCTCTTTGGGTCTTCACGAAAGTGATAAAACTCGAAGTCCTCTTCGAAACCATACTTGAATGACCTTAATCTGACATGTATAGTGAAAGTTATACCTATTGTCCCAAATCATGCAAATTTATAAATTGTGGACTTATCAACGCTTTCCTATGATACATTTAGGCTTGAAAGGACCTTGAAATGTACTTAGTTTGAAGTGGAAATAAGAGATAAAAATGAGTGATATGTTTAGGGTAACAATTGAGGATATAAACATAAGAATGGATTGTCATATATCAAGTGTTCAAAGATGGAATTTTGGGATGTTAAAAGAATGAAGGTGAACCTATAATGGTTAATGAGATTCCACTGAGATGAATGATGAGTATTAAGTAAAGACGAATGATAAATAGGATATTATGTGAACTTAGAATGCTAAAAAAGAAATGATGAATGATTGAATTATGTTATTTCAATGACCAAGTTCTTTGAGGTATGAACCTAGAGTAAGCTTGACACACACAAATGATGTTGTTAAAAAATCAAGTAATGTGATTAAGGATAAATACCCAGAATAGTCAACATGAGCATGCATTATACAATACACATATACATAGGTGTATAACTAAATGTTTATGTGATTATGCAATTAGTAATGTAACATCCCCTCACTTATGGGAAGGGTATTTTGGTAAATTAGATCGGGTTAGAATTATTTAAAGTGTTTTTGACATATTCATGCATTCATATATGCACATGAATAGCCAACAGTGAATTTTTGCACATGTGAATATTTGTACATGCATTCATGACATTTTTCAGGTTTAAATGTGAATAATTGTATATTATAGAAAATGTGTTTTGTGTGAATGATAATTGGTAATGGAGAGCATTATTAGGGTTTTCACATTTTTAGAGAATTATTAGATTTTTTCGGGAATTTTTCGGAATTATTTTCGGACCCGAAAAATTGTCAAGTGACAGAATAGGGGTCATCCGGTAGTGAAATTTACTGTCCAATGGCACTGGAAACTTAGACATATGAAATTAAGAATTTTTGGAATTGAGTCATTGGAAATTGGAGAGAAATTGGAATTGAATTGGGAAGAAAAATTGTAGCAAGTGAGAGTGTGACAAGTGTCTAAAACTGTCCCAAAATTGGGAGCATTAATGAATGCATGAATATGTCAAAAACACTTTAAACATTTCTAACCCGATCCAATTTACCAAAATACCATTCCCATAAGTGAGAGGATGTTACAAAAATGCACTCAAAATTAACATTAAAAAAGCTTTACAAACTTTTCTGGAATTTAATTACTAATGTAATAAATCCAGAAAAATTAGAAAATCACTTTAAAAATTTCCCCAACCCGGAAATTAACCCAAAAAGACCCGGGATAACTTTATAGAAATTTCTTAAAATTGTCCATTTTTTTACTATAGTTCATACGACTGACATGATTTAGCTGACGTGGCGGTCCCATCAACTGCTTGTTGTCCGGGGGATGCTTGTGCTGCACGTGAGCCTGCAGACGCACGTCAGATGCATCTGGGTGCTTACTAAAGCATGTGTTGCCACGTGTATGCAATCTGACAGGCCACGTGTTTAGACGGATCATGAACCTGCCATCCCACGCTCATGGGAGCGTGAGTCGCGCGTATGGCGCACGCACAACTCGTGTCCGTCACTACCCGCGGCTATTATAGTAGCCTCAGGCGTGTGCACCATACGCACATGACGTTTCGTCGTCTACCGTCGTTAGAGACCATTTTCAGCATCCTGAGATGCCTTTTTTGTTCCGTTTAGCCCGTTTTCGATCCTTTTTTATAACTAGCCTTATATATACCACTTTTACGTAATCATATACGTGAAAAACAAAAAACGAATCAAAAACTGAGAAAAACCATATGAGATGAAAAATTGAAAAATCTTCGTTTCAATCCAATCGTGTAACCACTCTGATATCACGTGTAATACGTAGAATAGACCTTATTACATACCCAGGATCATACATGAAAGGATTAAAAACGAAGGAAATGCAGAATGCCTAATTTCGGTTCCATCTCTAATTCCGATGCCGTTTCTGAGCTCCAAACGATCACAAATCTCTCGGGGCCTTTACGAAATATGTTTCCCAACACGTGATTTAGGTCTTTTTACAGTTTTCTCAATACGTAAGCTCTTTTAACGGGTTAGAGAATCTATATGCTTACAACTCATATGCTTACAATTGATATGAGCAACTGTAGAAGACCTTAACCTATATATATATAGCTTCTATATCAGGCTTTCCCATCACAAGTCCGATATGGACCAGATTCACACTAAAAGGGATCTATTTTCAACCGGACTTCGACCTATTGATTTAAATCATTTATTAGGCCACTTTATTACCCTTGTCTAGATCAAATTACATAACTTAACCGATAATTCATTGAAAAGCGAAAATTATAATTAATAGTTGTTCACTTAATAGGAAAATGACAAAAATGTCTAACAAGAGTCTCTCACTAAGGAATCCATTAAAATACAATGTTCATAAACTGAAAGTCGATTTTTCTCGTGTAAATTCTTCTTTTTAATTCGCTAAGATGATATTTAATTTTTTAAATGATCCCTTATGACAATTTTTTTTGATGTTTTGAACATTTGAAATTAAATTCTGCAATTTAGAAAATAGAAATATTATTAAGTAAAAAACTGCGATCTTTTATAATATTCAATCAGGTTTTCCTTAATTCCGTTTGCCAACATCTCACGTATCTTAAACTAAATGACTTTTAAACATATTTTCAAATTTGGAAGACAAATACCATGATATGTCAAATTTTATTTTAATTTGCAATGAAGATGACGATAAAAAACTCTTTACCTATCAATAATTGAATGAATTTTGGCACTTTATATGAATAATTTTTAGATAATGTTCAAATTACTTGAATTGAAATAAGAATAATTTTCAATTTAAATAACTAGAAACGCATTTAGGCTAATAGCTTATTGCTTGACAAGTCCCCCGAGTCTCTTATCCAATTTATACATGTTAAATACTTGGATGCTTCTCAGAGTCTCTTATTCAAGCTTCATTTTTAGCTTCTCTAACTTTGTAGTTAAACACTTGTATATCTCTATATATTTATCGAAATACCGCCCAAGTTCGTAAGTGAATGCATAAATAATTCTCTAGATCTCTTATACACAATTTATTTCAAAATTCTATATGTAACTCTAATGAATACTTGGACATCTTTTTGGGCCTTTTATCAAAATTTCAAACTTTAGGAACCCCTCTTAAGTCTATGATTAGATACTTAAACACCCTTTTTAGGTCTCATATTTTAATTTTCAATTAAAATCATAAACATTGCTTAAGAACTCTCTAAGTTAACTTTACATGCCTTTTATCTTTCTAAAGCTTCCCATTTCGGTTATGTATATTACATGTCTTAGATATCTTTCTAGGCTTTTAATTATGTTATTAATATTTTAATTTCAAGTGTAAAACTTAAATCTCTCTCCTATGATAAGTTTGTTTTTGCCACCTGTTAGAAACAAGCGAAGAGCAACTGAGATGGTTCCACGTTAATTTCTTGAAGTAACCCACGTACTAAGTGATGTCAGAACGCATCAGTACCAGAAGCTTCTAGGCTTTGATTGTAAATAACGATATCTGGCCATAGATTAATGGAATACCCTATTTTGTTCTTTTTCAAAAATAAATAAGAAAAAACCAATAATTGATTTTTATACGATGCGTCGTGTCTGTTTATCGTGAAATCTCATTATCTTTTGAATTATTATGTCCTTCTGTTATTTTGATGAAGGATAACAAGGTATATAAATTCAGTAAAAAGAAGTATTGAGTCCTTAAACTTAGTAATATTTCGCATACACTAAATTTTTGCATTTGTTAAAAATTTTAAAAAAATCTCTCATATTTATCTGAAATCTCTCAATTTCAATAATAAGAAGTATATAATAATATTCTACATTTTTGTTTTTCTACAATAGACATATATAAAGGTTATTATCATATCTAATTGTTGGCATCAAAGCACAATTTACCACTATTTTGATGTAGTTGATTTTCTGCAATTATATACATGATTGGGTGTGTTTTCTGTTGCACATATTAATAATATTAGAGTCTTGCTTTTATGACTGTGCTTTGACATGTTAATATTACATGGTTTATCGGAAAAGCCTCTTTGTTAAATAAAGATAAGGCTACACGTGTTATGGGACCTTCTTAAATTGTGTAACTTGCGGTACTTTATCTTGGTGGAGATGGCGATGATGAAGTGTAAGTAGTATTTTCTACCGGCATGCTTGCTGTTTTGTTTCACAAAACACCATCATATGCTTTAAAGAAGAAATGTGAAGCCCGCACGGGTTGCTCAACTGGTCTTTAGGGAGGTTGTTGAGTGCAAGGTCTCAGGTTCGAGTTTCGGTAGCGGCAGTATGGGAGTTTCATCCAATGTGGTAGCTCCTTGTACGCACCGAACATGAAATCCCCTCTCTAAAGAACTAAGTGAGATTAAACTGTGATTTACCCCTCCACCACTTTATCGGGCTAGAGTGTAGGGACGCCTGGAGTGTAAGATTCTACCTTTTTTGAGTGCAAGAAGAAACGTGAAGTCTAGATAAATAACTCCTTTCACGGGGGGCCACGATTACAAACGTTAGCTGGTGTTTGCTTTAATTGTTTCATGTCTTTCCCCGCAAACTTTGACAATTCAAGCTTTATATCGTGGGGCCTAATCTTTGGAAAGTTTGTATAAAGGTTTGCAGAAACTTGTCTCATGGGCAAGCTTTAGTTAAGCATAACCTTGTTACTTAGAACATCTTTTCATGGACCCGTAAGTTTGACTTTGTCTGTTGATTCTATTGTTGCATGAATTGTGCAGCCACGAAAACCTTGTAATTCGTGGGGCTCATTTAAAAAGTTTTTCAAGAATCTTACAACACAGAACCTTGTTTAACAGGATCAAATCTTTTATACCTATAAGTTTTTATTAACCCTATTTTAAATGATCTCATTTACATATTTTCTGAATCCCACATATTTATGTGGATAGAATCGCCTAAAATAAAGTTGACACAGGGTTATAAGAACAGAGGATTTCGTTCCTGTTTAACTGAGTAAATGCTTTTCACTGATGACCCAGGCTTTTATTGCATACACGCCCTCTGTCAGTGATAGGATATACTGCATTTACAGTATAATCTATATTTATTTTGTATTTATATATAGAACTCATATAAATTTCAGTTAAAAAACTAATTTTATTAAATTATAGGATTTAAATCATTTTTTGATTTTAAATTCATGTATATATTTATTTTATGCAAATATATGAAATGTGTCATCTTTAAGCCCAAATTTTGAGAATGACCAAAACTTTAGATGAATGAAATGTGTCATAGAAAGGGTTTTTTTAAGTCAAAACCGAAAATGCCCCCTGTTGGTGAAAGTTTGTGAATTTTTGAATAACTTTTGAAATTGATGATTTAAATAAAGTCTATGGTGTTAGTTGTGCATGTATAATGTGAATTGATGATGAAGAATGAAGAAGATGTATATTGGTTAAGGTCGGGCCGAAATGATGAAGAAGAAGTGGATTAATGTAATGAGTTGTATAATTGATAAATGTAGCTTAAATGAAGGGAGTTGGTTTGAATGGAGTGGTGGAATGTGTCATTGAGTGGAAGTGTTA
>JANZXP010000194.1:18064934-18087449 GCA_027576715.1 Erythroxylum flavicans | reverse complement strand
AGCATGAGATGTGTTAATTTACCACACCTGGACCCGTTTCTTTGGTCCGACCCGTTCTCTGGAAACGGGATGTTACAGAGAGAGGTGTACTAAGTATTATATAGGTATTATTGTAGTAAGAAGGAATAAGAATACCATTAAACTATTGGTAGACAATGTAGGTGGGAAGCATGAGGACCAGAAGGACAAGAAAAGGGTTACATTTGACTTTTTCTATAAGCAATATAGGAATGAAAACCCAAGTTAGGGCTATGCCTAATAAGGTGATCTTAGGAATTAAAAAGGTTGATGATGACAATAAGAGCTAATTAATTAGGGAAGTTATAAGGGAGGAGACAAGGGAGGTTGTGTTTTTTAAAAATCCAGATAAATCCCAGCACCTAATGGATACAATGGAAGATTTTTTCCAAAAATCTTGGACATACTAGGAGAAGAGGTTATATAACCAATTTAAGAGTTCTTCCAAAAGAAAACAATTCTTAAGGGGTGGAGTAAGACCTATATAAGTATAATTCCCAAACATAGCAATACTAAAAGAATGGATCATTTTAGACCCCAAGCTTGCTACAACTTCTTATACAAGATAATTACAAAGAATTTGGCAAATAGGTTCAGATGAAGCTTCATGAAAATAGTCAGCCATAAGGAAAACACATTTTTAAAAGTGAGGTTCGTAAGCACTAATATTCTCCTATGCCAGGAGTTACTAGAAAGGTATAACTCAAAAAGAAGAATGGATAATTGCATAGTAAAAGTAGATTTAGCCAAGGCATATGATTTAGTTAGCTACAATTTCCTCTTTAACATGATGAAAGCTACAGATTTTCTAGATCTGTTCAGGGAATAGGTAGAGAAGTGTGTTACGACGGCCTCAATGGCCATCCTGGTGAATAGTGAACCTATTAAATTAATAAAAGTGAGGAGGAGCCTTAGGCAAAAGGACCATCTCTCTCCTTACATATTTCTTCTCTGTATGGAAGCCCTAACTATACTCCTAGCAAGCAAGATAAGAGCAAACCTTGACTTCCAGTTCCACCACAAATGCAAAGGTATGAAGTTGATCGACCTGGCTTTTACAGATGAATTGCTTTTGTTTTATAGGGTAGAGAGAAACTCCATAAATATACTCTTGCATTCCTTAAAGGAGTTCCAAAATATGTCTAATCTTATGTACAACTGTAAGAAGAGTTGTTATTACCTATCAAACAACTCTCGTAATGAAGCAGCTAACAAAGCAAGAGAAATAGGAATAAACAAAATCTACCATATTTTAGAATAAAGATCAAAAGTCATTTTATTAGTTGGAGCAAAAATGTAAGAAGAACATTTTACCTTTAAAAAACTATTACAAGATAGATGTTTTGGATTAATCTGTGAAGAAAAGTGACTCAAAGCCATAAAAAGAATGACTTATCAACAAAATCTACATAATTCTTATAGCTCAACAAATAGATGATGTAATAAGTATCTGACAAAGATTACAACTGATAAAATCCTGTAACCATACTATAATTAATGGTTATGATATTATAACAAAATTAAAAAATTAGAAATAAAAAAGCCAATAGAAGGCACGTATTATAATAAGGAGACATGTAATGCTTTTTATCTCCCTCTCTCTCTATTCTTCTTCCTTCTTTTCTCTCTCTTTCTTACAAAATCCTTTCATATTATCTCCTCCCTCTCTATAATACCTTCCTTCTTCTCCGTACGAAACTTACAAAGATATTCCGTAAATTCTCCTTTGCTATTACAATACTCTTGTTCTTAAAATTATTTGATGTATATCATTATTAAATAAAAAATAAGCTTTCCTATTTGACTATTATTGTTTCATGCATTTATTCACTTTTTATTATAAATATTATGATCTGTAGCGAACTGTCTTTTCTCACCCATCAAATTATAAAATTCCATATTTATTTTACACTTTATATTTCTACACACTAACAACCTTCATTTTCTTATATTTATTATCCTATTACTAACAACTTCTAACATTTAACATTTATATTTATTTTTATTATTATTGATTAGTGAAACACTACTTTTGCTAAGTTAAAAAAAATCACTACTATTTTCTTTTATTATTGTTTTACTATTTCTTGCCTTAATTATTGTCTTATTTTTATTAATTTAATATTTTATTCATATCAATATTTATTATACTTTCTAAATATTTATTGAAACAAGAAAAATAAATCAATTAAGTATAATACAAGAATAACATCTATAATAATAATTATTATTAATGTTTATAAAACCACATTGAAAGTTAAATAAGATAAAAGGGTTAAGGTTTAAAAAGTTCGACCAGTATTAGATCGTTATAAAATTAATTAAAGATTTAATAAAATTAAAAATTTTGAAATATAATTGAAGAAAACTGTCCTTACCCTCGAAGAATTTAAATTTAATTGAAAAATAAAACTATTGATTGAAAATTAATTGAATTAGTTTGATTTATAAAATTTGATTAATTTACAAAATCAGCTACTAACTAATAAATTGAACAGTTTTTATTATTAAAGTAAATCAAATCAGAAATGAACACCGAATCAAAAAGTCAGTCAGTTCAAAATTTTCATAGTTGAGCCCGTTAAGATTTTTTAACTATTGATTATTATTATTATTATCAAATATTACAAGAAATAAGAGCTAATAACAATTTTCTCTTCTTCCTTTATTCTTCTAGCCAAATTGCCTTTTTGGTATTAAGTCTCAAAGAAGTTAAAACTTTTTTCTAGGACTATGAATATTTTCTTTGGTACTTGTGATTCTATAACAGATTTATAGCCTTGCTTTTTGTTAATGAAAATATGTCAATGTTGAGCTAAGATTGCCTTATTGTTACAGATTTTTTTGTTATAAAAGAGGTTCAGTATAATTTTAAGAGGATCACTGTGGTTCCCAATAGAAAGGACTTCATCGATATCATTCTCTCTCAAACTCAGAGACAAACTCCTACAGTTGTCCACAAAGATTATCCCTTTATTTGGTAAATGACTGATCAATTATTCTTTGGAAAATTAAGACATATTTAGTTGTTTGATTATGTCAAATCATTGATAATTATGTTTGGTAATCAGTTGATTAGGTTAGCAGATTGAACTCAATTCATTGTTTTATAAAATACTCTTATGAGGAGCTTTTTGCTCTCACAGTTGAGAAATTAAAGGAAGAAAAGACTATTATGTCTAAAAGTTATTACAAATTACTCAAGCTGTTATCTTTTATTTTTGCTTTCCCTTCACCAAACAATAGTAGAAGAAAAATATGGAGAAAGAAATGTACTTCAACTTGATTAATATGTAGAAAGAAAGTAGAAGTAATAATAATATTTTTATTTTTATTTTTATATATTCTATGTTCTTTATTAGAGTCATAAATTTAATTTTTGTGAAACTAAATATCTAAAATTTAAATTCTTATTAGAGTATTCAAACAAATACTAAGATATAATACTCATGTCTTTATAAATCTTTGTTTTAAGTTATGTCTTTATAAGTCATTTTACACATAGGCAGTTAATATTAAACATCTAATTTTACTAACCATGTTTAAATAAATAGTTGATATTATCCATTTATCAAATCAGCTAATATAATCCGTTGTCAACTAATCACTGATAGAATCGGCTAACATTTAATATTGCTAAACAGGGCTACAACGTTTCTTGTCTCCGACAATTCTACATACGTAAAGTGAAATATACTCATGTCTTTATAAATCTTTATTTTAAGTCATGTCTTTATAATTCATTTTACACATAGACAGCTACTAATATTAAACATCTAATTTTACCAAACATATTTAAATAAATAGTTGATATTATACGTTTATCATATAAGCTAATATAATCCGTTATTAGCTAATCACTTATAGAATCAGCTAACATTTAATGTTGCCAAATAGGCTACGACATTTCCTGTCTCCGACAATTCTACACGCGTAAAGTGAAATATACTCATGTCTTTATAAATCTTTGTTTTAATTCATGTCTTTATAAGTCATTTTACACATAGACAGCTAATATTAAACATCTAATTTTACCAAACATATTAAATAAATAATTGATATTATCTATTTATCAAATCAGCTAATATAATCTGTTGTCAGTTAATCACTGATAAAATCAGCTAACATTTAATGTTGTCAAATAGGGCTATGACGTTTCTTGTCTCTGACAATTCTACACGTGTAAAGTGAAATATACTCAGCAGAATTTTCAGGAGAAACCATCCATAATTATTGCTGAATTTCCCCATTTATATGATATGCATCCTTTTTATAGGGACCTCCTTGATGTTCTCTATAACAAAGATCATTACAAGCTTTCACTTGGCCAAATTAACATTGCATGAAATCTCATAACCAAGATAGCCAAGGACTACGTGAAGTTACTGAAGTATGGTGACTCCTTATATAGGTGCAAGTGTCTCAAGGTGGCTGCTCTTGATCGCATATGTACTGTTGTGAAGACAATTAGTCCTAGTCTTGCTTATTTGAAGCATATTAGAAAACACATGGAGTGACCCAAATATTCGAACAATTAGCATATTAGAAAACACATGGAGTGACCCAAATATTCGAACAATTTTGATATATAGGTACCCCAATGTTGGCTAGAATTCTTTCTTTAACAAGATCGCCAGAGCTGATGTTGATGTCCAACCTTATGCTTTCGCCACCAACTCACTATTCGTGGGTAATACAAGTATGAGTACCTAAGGTACCAGGTCATTGATACACCAAGAATTTTATTTGGACAGGCCTTTTGAAGGTCAAAACATTATTGAAATGTGTTATGTAACTGTTCTGGCGTATCTGTGAGACTGTTGTGTTGTTCCTTTTGGACATTTCATGCTCATGTGGGTTATAGCATTGTCCAAAGGTAGCATTGTTCCATAGTATTAATTCCTTATTTATGTTGAGGAGATCAATTTTGGGGAGTACATGAGCTCATTCTCGAGCCTGCGTGTGCGAGTGCATACATACAAGAATAGACGCCATCTATAACCTGAAAACCTAAGCTATTGAGTTAATGGGCCTTGCTTGTATATGTGCATTTTATCATTCTCATTCCCTTCTGGTGTGGGATATCCGCTCACATGTGACTATCATAACAATTTATGAATAAGTCGTTGATCATCTTCTATAACAAGACTAAATTGCAGTCAGTGAAAAGGATTCCTGAGGATGAAAAGAAGTTGGTTATGGAAATGTATTAGTGTTTGATAATTTCCTTGATTTAAGGAGTAAAAAGATGGTGATCTTTATTTTAAGAAGTAAAAGGATGGTGATCCTTGTTTTGTGAAATTTGCTTTTAAAAAGGAAATGATATATGTATTGTTCTTTATTGACCAAATTATGTAGTAGGTCCTCTTATGTACTATAAATATTATCAAAATGAATGAAGTATAAGTGCATTTTTCATCGAAAAAACTTACCTTCTTTGCTTCTTATTTCTCTCTTCAAATTTAGAGCTTAGTTCTTAACTTTGTTTAAAACTTAGTTACTATTTTGTAGCTTAGTTCTTAACTTTGTTTGAAACTTAGTTACTATTTTGTTCATAGTATTAAAGCTTACCAAAAACTTAAAGTATTGTGAGAGATTGAGAGAAAACCAGCCAAGCTTCCTTCTACAAAACCAAACAGTTTTTTCAACTCCTTATGGCTTCAAGTAATTATGTAAGCCTTTCACCCCTAACCTTTAATGGTGAGAACTATCAAGTATGGGCTACCAAGATGAAAGCTCACTTAAGAGTTCTCAATTTGTGGCAGTGGGTTGAGACGGAAAGGGAAGTACTACCTTTGGGAAACAATCCAACTCTCAACAAAATCAGGGCTCATGAAGAAGAAGAAATCAAAGCTCTAAGAGCTTTGCCTTTCATCCATACTACCATTTCAGGTACAACTTTCACAAAGATTATGGCTTGTGAAACTCCAAAAGAAGCTTAGGATAAGTTCAAGGAGATGTATATAGGGAGTGATAGAACAAGGCATATGCAAATCCTGAATTTTAAGAGGGAATTCGAAGTTCTGAGGATGAGAGACAATAAGTCCATCAAAGAGTATGCTGATCGACTCATGGAAATTGTTAACAAAATCAAGCTTCTTGGAGAAGACTTGAATGATCAAAGGGTTGTAGAGAAGGTGCTTGTGAGTTTGCCAGAAAGATTTGAGCCTAAGATCTCTTCTTTTGAAGACTCAAAAGACTTGACCAAGATTTCTTTGGCTAAGTTTGCTCATGCTTTTTAAGCTCAAGAGCAAAGGAGATCGATGAGGCAAGATAGTGGCAGCGAAGGAGTTTCTTTGCAAGACAGAAAGTTTTTCTAGGAGAGAAGAAGCAGCTTGGTAAGAGGAAAGGTAAAGAGAAAAATGAAGGCCAAAACTTTAAAAGTGATGGCAAAAGGAAATATCCTCCATACCCTCACTGTAAGAAGACTAACCACTCTGAAAACTTTTGCTGGTTTAGGCCTGGTGTGTAGTGCAGATCTTGTAAGCAATATGGTCGTGTGGAGAAGGTGTGCAAGAACAAAAATAACCAGCCAAGGCAATAAGCTCAAAGGCAACAAGCAAAAGTTCCTGAAAATCGGCAACAACAGGAGCAGTTGTTTATGGTTACAAACCTTACAATAAGAAGCTGGGAAGATACTTGACTTATTGACAGTGGTTGTACAAACCACATGACTCATGAACTCAGCAAATTTAGAGAGCTCGATCAGTCATACAAGTCAAAAGTGAGGATTGGAAATGGAGACTTGGTTGATGTCAAAGGCAAGGGGATTGTGGCTGTTGAAACTCCCTCAGGTATCAAATACATTTCTGATGTCTTATTTGTACTTGATATTGATCAAAGCTTACTAAGTGTGGGTCAAATGCTTGAGAATGATTACTCTTTACATTTTGAAAAAAAAGTCTTATGTCATCTTTGATAAAGCTGGTTGTGAGTTGATTAAAGTAAAAATGCTAAACAAAAGCTTTCCAATTATGTGGAAAGATAGTAATTTTCATGCACATAGACCTTTTGTTGATGATTCTGAATTAAAGATTTGGCAATTTTCATAATACCGTACTTAGGCACTTGCACCACAAAGGGTTAGGTCAAAGCCTACCTGTTATTTGTGATGAAGAAAATGTGTGCCATGCTTATCAATTTGGCAAGTAATGCAGGTTGCCATTTCCTGTAAATTTAGCTTTAAGAGCTTCCAAAAAGTTGCAATTAATTCATACAGATTTGTGTGGACCAATGAAGACACCGTCGCTAAATGGAAGTGTATATTTCATCTTATTCATAGATGATTATACAAGAATGTGTTGGGTTTATTTTCTGAAGCAAAAGAATGAAGTGGCTCATATATTTCAAAATGGTTTATTTTTTGAAGCAAAAGTTTGAAATGGCTAATGTATTTCAAAATTTCAAAGCTTTGGTGGAAAATCAATCAAATTGTAGCATCAAGGTGATAAGATCAGACAATAGGACTGAATACACTTCAAACAAGTTTCAGCAATTTTGTGCTGAATATGGAATTCAACATCAACTCACTGTCACTTATTCTCCTCAGCAAAATGGCGTTAACGAAAGGAAGAATAGGACTATTATAGAGATGGCAAGATGCTTATTGTTTGAGAAGAAGATGCCTAAATGTTTTTGGGCAAAAGTTGTTAACACGGCTATATATTTGCTTAATAGACTTCCAACCAAGGTGGTGAAGGATAAAACTCCATTTGAGGCATGGTTTAGAGTTAATCCAACTATGGAGCACCTCAAAGTATTTGGGAATGTATGCTACACTCATGTTGCAGATGTGAAAAGAGACAAGTTGGATCCAAAAGCTAAAATGGGAGTTTTCTTGTGATATAGCTCTCTCTTTAAGGGCTATAAAATCTTCAACTTGAAAACCAACAAAGTGGTGGTGAGTAGAGATGCCCAATTCTACAAATCAGCTATATAGGATTGGGAAAAGGCTGAGATTGAAGCTCAAGATGCTAATCAAATTGGGAAATCCATACCTCAATTTGGAAAAGATATAGAAGATGAAATTGGTGCTGAAAATTTTGATCATGTTCCCACAAGAGGAACAACATCACTTGCTGAAATTTATGAGAGATGCGAAGTTGCATTGTTGGAGCCAAAATCCTATGATGAAGTTACTATAGAAGCTGGTTGGAGAGCTGCAATGGAGGACGAGCTAAAGATGATAAATAAGAATAAGACTTAGGAGCTAGTAGATATGCCTCAAAACCAGAAAATTATTAGCGTTAAGTGGGTTTATAGGACCAAATACAATCCTGATGGTTCTGTGAATAAACTTAAGGTCAAATTGGTGGTAAAAGGCTATTTTCAGGAGTATGGAGTTGATTATTCGAAAACTTTTGCTCCGGTGGCAAGATATGATACAATAAGGCTTCCAATAGCTTTGGCGGTAAAGATGGGATGGAAAATTCACCATCTTGATGTGAAGTCAGCTTTTTTAAATGGTATTCTTAAGGAAGATGTTTATGTTGAGCAGTTAGAAGGGTTTCAGGTTTTAGGAGCTGAAAACAAAGTTTACAAGCTTCGCAAGGCTCTTTATGGCTTGAAGCAAGCACCTTGAGCTTGGTACAGTAGAATTGATGTTTATTTGTCACAGCAAAGATTTGCAAGAAGTCAAAGTGAGGCTACTCTCTATGTATTGAAGCATGGAGAAAAAATTCAGTTCATTGTTTCTATGTATGTTTATGACATGTTTGTTACAAATTGTGATTCAAATGTTTTGAAGAATTTTTTGCTGCAGATGGAAAGTGAATTTGAAATGTCCAATTTAGGAGAAATGAAATATTTCTTGAGCTTGGAAATTCATCAACGTGAAGATAAAATCTTCATCTCTCAAGAGAAGTATGCTTTGGAGGTTTTGAAGAAATTTCACATGGAAAGATGCAAATCAGTGGCAACACCATTAGTTGTGAATAAGAAATTGTCAAAGGATGAAGCAGGCCAAAAGGTAGAGTCTTCGACCTATAGAAGTCTCATTAGAAGCCTACTTTATTTTTGTGCTACAAGGCCAGATTTGATGTTTTCTATTAGGCTACTCTCAAGGTGCATGCATTCGCCTACTCAAATCCATCTTGGTGCAGCTAAGAGAGTTTTAAGGTACATCAAAGGCACTTATGACTATGGTTTGTTTTTTCCCAAGAATGAAAGTAAGGAGCTTGAAGGATATTCAGATAGTGATTATGCTGGAGCCCATGATTTTAGAAGCACTTTTGATTATGTATTTACATTTGGAAGTGGAGTTTTTTCATGGAATTCAAGAAAACAAGATGTGATAGCTCAATCCTCAGCTGAAGCTGAGTATGTTTCTGCAGTAGTAGCAGCCAACCAAGCAATTTGGTTGAGGAAATTACTTTCAAATTTGGGGCATAATCAAGATGATCCTACGGTGATTTGGGTGGACAACAAATCAGCCATTGATATTGCTGAAAATCCAATGCAACAAGGAAGAATTAAACACATTAATGTTAAGTTTCATGCAATTAGAGAAGCGGTGGATAATGGTGAAATCAATCTGATGCATTGCTACTTAGAAAATCAACTTGCTGATATATTAAGCTCTTTCCAAAAGTAAGTTTGAAGAGTTAAGATCAAGGCTTGGAGTCTACAAGAAAATTATCAAGGAGGAGTATTAGTGTTTGATAATTTCTTTGTTTTAAGGAGTAAAAGGATGGTGATCTGTGTTTTGTGAAATTTGCTTTTAGAAAGGCAATGATATGTGTGTTGTTCTTAATTGACCAAATTATGTAGTAGGTCCTCTTATGTACTACAAATATTATCAAAATGAATGAAGTATGAGTGCATTTTTCCTTCTTTGTTTCTTGTTTCTCTCTTCAAATTTGGAACTTGGTTCTTAACTTTGTTTGAAACGTAGTTACTATTTTGTTCAAAATGAAAGCTGAAGAAGTTGGTTATGGAAATGAAAGCTGAAGCTCAAAACAGTGATTGGACAAGGAGTTGATGCTGCAGAAGGTAAGAGTGTACTTTTGACTATGAGCACTTTGACTGAGGAAGGGGTTATTGCAGTGAAGAATGCAACTTATGAGAGGTTATTGGATCAACGAGTAGAATTGAAGATGAAATCCATAAATGTAAATGACTACTTAAACAGTTACCATTTTGCTATGCCAAAGCCTGATGATGAGGAAAGACCACCTTGCATATCTCAAGTAGTTTTGGAAGCAAAGCAAAGGAGCATGGCTATTAAGCATTTTAAGAAATCTGTCAAAAAGAGGAAAAAGGATTCTCGTCGGGAAGAGGCAGATAGAGTTATTCCAACTCTCAAACCAAAGCACCTGTTATCCGGGAAGCGCTCCGTTGGCAGAACTCAGAGACGCAGAGTATGCAAGGTACTATGCGTGTCTGTTTGTTAATCAATATGTTCCAAAATCAATATAACTGAAACCTTATGTGCCTTATGTGAAAGCCTGTACGTTTAGCTTTTGCCAAAGTTGTCACCACTCAACATTGAAATCGTCTTTCCTTTTCAATTTCCTGAATTCATAATTATTTGAGACTCGTTTAACGAGAGTTTTATTGATCTATAAGCTTTTCTTGTTGCAAGTGGTCCGGCTATTTTTCTTGTGGGGGTATACTGATACTGCGTCATGGAAATATTTACTGTCTAGTTACGCTGATTTTTCTCGCATGGAAATTGCAGGGTGCATCTTTTTCGTTTTAGCTTTTTCATAAATGAAATTTTGGAATGAAGACGTTCATGAACATTTTGACTTTTGAGAGTACTGTTTCACACGGTTATGTAATGACATGAAACTAAATTATGTTTGCTTCAAGTGCAATTGCTATTGTCATAGAAAATGCGAAAATTGTGGAACAGTAGGAATTGCTCATACATGGTGCTTGATTAAATTGATTTCATCTTGTTAGAGCATACATTAGGGTTCTGTCAGATAGACCTGTCCAAAAGCAAATCCATGAGGAACATGAAAGTGGGAGGATACTAAGCAGCGACGCTAGGAGATGCATCTTTATAATGAGCAAATCGACCACCAAAATTGTTAAGATAAAATGAGTAGGTGGCTTCTACAGCAAATGGGTTTTCTTGTAGGATAAAGATAAAACCAACTTAATCTCTGTGATAAAGATTGTGTTTGTAATCTAGATAACACACAATACAATTATAATCACGAAAACCAGCAAAAATAACAATGACCCGAGACCAGGCCCCAAACAAATTTATGAGTGATGAATTTCAGGTCCCGTTTGGGTATTCACAGCCTATTGAACCTGCCTTAACAGCATTGGTGAATGTATGTGTAGTGGAGCATTTGATTGTAAAGAAGAAAAGAAAGCATTTGGTGGGGTTGGTGAATTATTTATTTTCTCAACATAAACGTGTTGGTTCAGGGACTGTTGATGATTTTACGAGTTGTAATGGTGGTTGAGAGTTAAATTTCGGAACCACTTATGGATCAAGAGAGATTTGTTCTTAGGTCGGTTAAGAGATTTCTGGCTTGTGCAATAACGTTTCATTGGATTGGAAAGCTATATGCTCCTTCAGAATTTAGTATTTTGTTTATTAATCATAGTTAACTTCAACCATTTTATTCAAATTGCCCAACCAATTCAACTTATTAAAGCATCATCCGGAAAGTACTTTATCATTTTGTTTTGTCAATTATATGCAGGTTAATCAAAGTGGTTTTTGCTCATCCTTCGATCACCGTTCAAGATTCACCATAGTTTAGCACTTAAGAATGTTTTTGGATAGCCATTCTTCAAATGCAGGTAACTTCTCTTACCGCAAACCTTGTACATATAACAGATCCACGAGAGGGAATATATATAGCTTAAAATAATCGTAAGCTTTCAAAACCATTAATGAAAAAATAACACTTTCAAAACCATTAATGAAAAAATAAAAGAAAATAATTTGGTCTCAAATAGAAAAGTAAAAGAATACAAAACATAGTAGAAAGAATATAAAATATAAAGTTTAATTTTGAAAAGATAATCTTAAACTCTTATATCTAGACTTGTCATCAAATAGCAAGATATTAACTTAACGTTCATCATTACAACTCTATTTCAATTTCATAATTGAAATCTACGTCAGAGTTGTAACTAATGGAGGATTTACACAAGGCACTTGTTGGTTGGAGTTCTTTCCCATCTAATCTTCAGGGATTTCTTTACCACTTATTCTCTTTTGGTCATCAAAGAGATGTTTGAACATTCATCATAGCAATACTTGTTTTAGCTCCACTTAATTGCAGATTGATACATCCAACAATTCTTGATGCGATGATTGTGAGTGAGTGATGAGACACTTGATACAACTTATCATGCGGAAGCCTATGGGGAAGCTGCAATCCTCGTCCATTTGTAATTTAAGGTTTTCTCAGGAAGAAAGATAAGCATTTCTGCTTTTGATTTATTTTTCAAAATATTATCATATTTGTTAAATAGTTCATTTTTTAACTTTTGATTAATTATTTAAAAATATTTCACGTGTAAAATCTAGTAATGTAAATTCTTTTCAAATAATATTACATCATATTTTTTAAAAATAAATCAAATGAAGATGTTGTCTTTACTTCTTTTATGATTTCATAAATATTTATTTTCTGTTAATTATTTAAAAATCTCATAATTTGAATGTTTTTTGAAAAGTATTATGTTTAAATCTAAACTATATTTTTATTAAATTATAGTAAAATCAAAGTTATTCATATTCAAATACTTCTAAATTAAAACAGAATATTAACAATTTATAACATTGCCACATGTAATTTTTATTAATATCATCAAATTATACGGAATTACAAATAGTCGTATTAATAAAAATTGGTACCAAATTATACTAAAGATTTAGGAAAAGAATAAGGTTTAAGATGAAAATTGTGAACTGCGTCTGTAGAAAAGAAAATTTTATTTCATAGTAGAAAAAATTACGGAGATGAGATACAAAGAGAACGTTCAAAAAGTTGATATGATATGACTTTTGTTAAGTTAAAATTCATACTTCAAGTCCACTTATATAAATAAAACAACTAGGGTTGTAGAAAGTTCATCGAGTGTTCTCTGTGTATCTCTACTATGAAATAAAATTTTCCTTTCTGTAGATATAATTAATAATTTCCATCTTAAACCTTGTTCTCCTAAATCTTTAGTATACACACCTTAAAGTAGGAAACTAATTAAGGTTGTGATGGACATTGCTGAAGGATCGTCAAAAGTAGTTACCTTACTCTAGGGTCGAAGTTGTAATGCTCATTAAAAAAATCAATGAAAACCCAGTAAAGTTACGGTTAAAAAACTAAAGACACAGGTATAGAAGTGTAAAAATCAGACAAAAAATTTTGATCATGCAACGAAGTAAAATCTTTTATCATATCTAAGCTACTAATAATATCAAAAATCAAAGAGATTCTAAGAAAATCTTCATCCTCTAAGTTATCACAATTTTCTATAATATTAGTAACTTTTTAAAAGAGGGATGCAATTATTATATTTATATATTCAAAAGAATCTAAATCTATTCCAGATAATCTATATATAAATTTTTCCAAAAAGTAAGACATCATGATATAAATATATGTAGAACAATTTCAAAATTTTCAAAATAAATGATCTATTACATTTCTGTACCTGTATCTTTAGTTTTTTAACCGTAGCTTTATCATGTTTTCATCGAGTCTTTTAACAAGCATTCCAGCTCCAACCTTAGAGTAACTACCCTAGATGCTTTGTCAGCAAATTTAAGCACAATCTTAACTCGTTTCCTACTTTAAGGCTTATACTAAAGATTCGAGAGAATAATAAGGTTTAAGATGGAAATTGTGAAATGTATCTATATAAAAGAAAATTTTATTTCATAGTAGAGAAAATTATATAGATGAGATACAAGGAGAATGCTCGATGACCCTTCTACCACCCTAGGGGTTTTATTTATAGAAAAAAACTTGAAGTTTGAATTTTATCTTAACAAAAATTACATTATATCAACTTTTCAAAAAGTAAATTCTATCTTTATTGATAGTGGATTTCTTTTATCTGAGTAATTGGAGAGATTTATACATTATCTTCTTATCTTTTTGACTTAGAATGATCACTGTATATTAATACTCCTGATGCTTCAACTTTATCTTTTACTTTGAAGGTCCTCCAAACACTTGTATAAGAAGGACTAATATTTTCTGTATATTTTTAGAATCTCTTTTTTTTTTGCCTTAATACTTTATTTTATCTTTCATCTTTAATTCATTTTTATCTTCACTTTTACAAAATTTTTGGCAGCCAATGGTGTCTTCTTAGTTGAGATATAATTAAAGAACTTTTATTTTTTGGACATAGTTTCAAAATCTTTTCTTAAATGTTGCCTCCATGCCAAAAATAGCAGTTTTCATGCCAATTCCTCTTCTGTAATGGATATCATTTTCAGTGTATTTAGAAAATAATTTTCTTGAGTTATTATCCATAGTAATGGAAAAGTATTATGCCTTTCCCAAAGTAATGAAATGATAGGCATCATATTGATCATCTTCATGAAAATCTGAACTAGCAGATAATATCTTTAGTACCAAGGTATCTTTAGGGGTCATTGTAGGGTTATTTAGATAATAGTCCTTAACTCCTTAAACCCATCTGGGTAGTGATGATATATTAGGAAACTCTATATTGCTCAAGTAGATAGTATTAACTATTCCAAAATCATACCAATCTCTGATAGCTTGAGGATAAGCTCCTTATAAAAAGTTCAATCTAGGATATATCTTTAAAAAATCAATATAGTAGTTATTACTATTTTGTAAAGTGTATAAGTCTCTCATTATCTCATAATGTGCATGAATAGCAAGATGACTCTTTAAAAGGCTATCAATCATGACATTTCTCTGTATTGCCATTCTGTGCATAGTACTAGGACTTAAAGAAATGTTATCAAGAGTAACTTTATCTTTCTTAATCTGCTAACTAGTAGATTCCTTTGTCTAGGAAGAAGGTCATGTTGATGATGAATCTTTAACTAGTTAGATTCCTTTGTCTAGGAAGAAGGTCATGTTGATGATGAATCTTTAACTAACTTATCCTTATTGACTAAGCTATATTTGAATAATTATAATAGTTTATCTTGGCTGGTCGTATATGGCAAAATGAAACAAGAAGTTTTGTAACCTGTTTAGGTATCGAGTTGAAGCTAGAAATATCTAATAAATCTTTGATTTGGGCTTGAAAAATATTGAAATCTTCAGACATTTGATCCAATAAGTCAAATATCAATTCTTTAAGGTTAACCATCTTTAGTTAAAAAGTATGTAAGAACATTATTTTTAGATTTGATAATCTTAATATCAAAGCTATATTCTACTAATAAAGTTTTCCATTTAATATATATTTTATATTCAGGTTTAGATGGTAAATTATTTTGAATAAAAGCCTTAACTTAGTATTATTAACTCTTAAACAATATTTTAAGCAATAAAAACTAATAAAATTCTTGGCATCTTTTTACTACCGATAATAATTCCTTTTCATTTATATGATATCTTTGTTGAGTATCTGCAAAGGTTTTCAAAATATAGTTACAAAGAAACTTAATTAATCTTAATATTAGAATCATCATAATCTATCTTTTTTAATATTCCACTCCATACATGATCATAAGTGTTAGTTTTAAGAATTAAATCATTATCACCAGATGGCAAAGAAAGTTTTTGCAATTTAGTATACAAAATATTAATTTTCTTTACCTATTTAATAAATTAGGGTGAAAATTCAAATCTTTGATCTTTCTTTTAAAGCATTTGAAAAGGTTTTTTTATCTTCTCTAAACGTTGAATAAAATATGAATTATAATCTAATTCTAAAAAATTGAACTTGCTTTTTATTTACTAACTTACTAAGAAATTATGAGATTTTTTTAAGGATATGAAGTTAAAGTTTAATTTCTTTACCATCTATCTCTATCCTAAGGAATTTTATTTTAGTTTGACATATCTTACCCTTTTTCTTAGAGAGAGCTAAACCATCACATAAATCTGCAAATTTATTGAGATGAAAAATATGTTGAGCAATATTATCATTAGATATTAAAATATCATCCATATAAACATATATGAAACTATAATATTTAAAGATATTATACATTTTCCTTTGAAATATTTGTGGGCCATTTTTAAATCAAAAGACATTACTAACCATTCGTAATGACCTTATGGTGTTGAGAAAGCAGTATATTGAATAATATCTTTATTCATTTTTATCTGCCAAAATCTACTTTTCGAGTCAAATTCAGAAAAGATTTGTTTTCCTCTTGTTAACTTTATTAATGTTTCTTTGTAGTGTAAGAAGTATCCATCAAATATTGAATTATCATTTAATTTTTATAATTTATGACCATTCTAGCTTTATTTCTAATTATTTCTACATGGTTTGTAACCATAAAAATTCGGAAAGAATGAGGGGATTTGCTGGATCTAATTATCTTTAGATTTTTTAGTTCTAGAAGTTATTTTCTAAATTCATCTTGATCTTCTAAATTATATCTCATAGGAGTAACTCCAATAATTTTTTTTATCTATCATTTCTAAGTTTGCTTCTTCTTTATTTTTATCATAAAATTGTAATGGATTATTAGAGTATTTTTTCATTTTTTTAAATAATTCTAGTCCATCTTTGACGGTTTTTATCTGTTAATCATCTATTTTTAGTAAAGATTTTCCTTTTGGAAGGATCAATTTTTCTTCATACCCTACAGTTTGCTAAGCTGTGAAAGGTTTAACGGTGATCGATGTATTTCTTCCATAGGCAAGTTTAATTCTATTAACTAGAATCCAATGACCACAAGAAGTTTTGAAATGTATTTTTTGTCTAATAGTATCAAATAATATTTTATGAAATAAATGGAGAAATTATTTAAAAAATATAAATTTTGATATTGTAAAAGTAAAATGGGGGAAATTTTATTAAAAATGATCTTAATAGTATGTGAGGTTGATTAATACCTTTAATAAATGTATCTTATTATTAAAAATATCTAATCCTATTATATTTTTTAAGATTTCATGATATTGTAAAGGAAAACAACACGCTTTCACTACACCAAAATAAGGAAGTTTTAGACGCTTATACCTAGACACATCTGATAATTGTCTTAAATAATCTAAAAATTGGTGGAATTTTTAAAAATTTATTTAAAACGGAAAATTTTGTCTAAAAATATATTTAAAAAGAGTCTAAAATAATTGGTGGGATAAGCCTCTTATAATTTGTAGCTAGCAAGTAATTAATCTTAAAAAATCATAATTTATTACCAGAACAATTTCATATAAGAGAAATGCTGTTACATTAAAATTTTTCAAAGACTATCAAGCACTACATCAAAATAAGGAGGTTTTAGATACTTATGCCTAGACATATCTAATAATTCTCTTAAATAATCTAAGAATTGGTGAAATTTTTAGGCATTTATTTAAGACAGCAAAATTTGTCTAAAAAATATACTAAAAAAGAGTCTAAAACTTCTAAAACATGTCTTCCTTACTTAAAAGCTTGTGAAGAAAAGTCTATAGATATATCATAATTCAAGTGCTTTTAGAAATTTAAACTCAGGATAAGGAAAATAAATATTTCCTTATCAACCCAATTAGTTTTTTTAATTTAAATAAAAGAAATTGTAGTTTTAATGCTAATGAGTTAACAAGTCCAACTATAATTTTTAATCTCAATTAATAAATGGAAATAAAATTTTAACAAAGAATAATTAAACTTATGAGAAAATATTTTTATTAAAAATTTATTAAGTTCTGTCTTTCTCTCTTATCTACCCTTTTTGGACCATGCATTTAAGTAAGCATATATTAAAAATAAGACAGAAAAAAGTAAATTTTAGTTTTCATTTTTAAAATTTGGGCCTACAACATGAACTTGGACACTAGGTATAAATTCAAATTAGTTAAAAAGTTCATTTGATCTAAACTCATGGAAACTAATAGTTTAAATAAGTTATATTTTATTTTAAAATATATTTTCAATATGAAAATAAATAAATAAATAATTGATTACATGTAAGTTTACAAAAATTGGGCCAAGCCAAAGTAAGCCTTTTTTTTTCCTTTACTAAATTTGAAAACCATTTCTTCGACTTGGGCCATTAAATATAAAAATTCTAATTCAAACAATTCCAGCATGCTCCTAAGGTAAAGGTTCATCGATTTAGGAATGTTGTAAAAAATAATTAACCGTAGGCGAAATGAGATCGAGAGTTGCTCTCCTCTTTTTCGTATCTTCACATATTTCCTTCGATAAACACGAAGCCAAAGCCTTGCTTGCTCTTCATACTCTACATGATTCAGATCCATATATATTGTATCTCAAATGATCTTCTTTTCAGGTACAAGAGAAACCCTAACAATCCCTCCTCTTTTCTTTTCGATTATTCTGATTTTTTGTTTAAAATGGTGCTTCACATTCTAGGTTTACTCATTAGAGTTTTCGTTTGTGACTACTTGTTATTAGTTTCTATTTGATAAGTTTCTACTTTTTGATATCTTCCTAATCCCTTTCTCTCTTTTACATTGCCAAGAATCTGCATCATAAAGTTAATTTCCTTTTCATTTTTTTCATGTCTAATAAATTTTTTCTTCTCTGCAATTTGGTTTCAGGATCAACTGCTTTTGGGCCTTCGTGATTGCAGATTACCATGTTTAGCTCCACCAATCGTAAGTTTTTTTTTAATTATTGCATTTATGCTCTGTATTTTTTCCATATTTGTACAAGTATTTAAAAAGCTGTGAAGCTTCTTTTCATGTTTTCTTACTTTAATTTATTGATCGGTGCTGTTGTGATGTTTTCTCTCCTTTCTTTGTCACTGTTGCATTTTGAGTCATGGATTTTTAGTTTTTCTATTCAGGAATTCAGAAACAGATCTTGCTATTTCTTTCTTTTTGTCCTGTATTTTCTACATTACATTATTTTTGCCCTGCTGTTGTTCTGCTGTGAAATCCAATGTTGCTTTGCATCATTGTTGTTCTATTATGAAATCCAATCAGAGATATCTTCAAAATCTTGCTTTAAGTTTCTTTTTCCTTAATTCTTTTACCATGTCGCTTTAAGAATTTTGGTGCTTTAAAGGTAGTAGTTGTTGATGCAGATGAACAAAAGAACAATTTGTTGCCAGTAACTGAGGCCACATTGAAAGAAAAAGAGTCCAAGCCTCTATTCTGGAAGCAAAGATGTGCAGAACATCCTTAAACAAAGGGGGCATATTTGCATTTAGCCAGGCAAGATTAATTTTCTGAGGAAAGCATTATAAAAGTTGTTTATAGTTTTAACAAAAAGGAGGGCGCTTTCAGAGATGATAAATATTAATTGTCTTTGCGAGGATAACTTGTTTAACATTTGTAACCTTTAATCTACCCGACTTTGTGCACAGAGACTTAATTAGTTCTCCTTCTGATGCATAGACCCTCTTTTACAAACAGTTTGACTTCATTTTAGATATGATTGCTTTTGAATTAGAGTTTATTTGGTTTAACACATGCATACATACACACATACATACATTTATTGATTCACACGTGGACTTCTAAGATTAGAGTACTTCGTATGGCCTTTCTTCTACTATTCAAGTTCTGTCATCTTTTGATGGTTGCAATGGTAAATGCCTATAAATTTGATGTTTCTTTTTAATATTCGGAATGTATTTGGGGGCAAGATGGTGTTCTTTAACGGTGGTGGCAAGGATCATCACATTCACGACTCAGTTGCTCCATCCAGTTTTCTCTTGCTTTGTTGATAAGTATATTTTAATAGGTAAGTTGTTGAAATATAATCTTGCTATATATGTTCTTATCATCCCAAATTAGCACGTAAAAATGATTAGAATATTATGAAGTTGTGTCCAAAATTTGGAAAGACAATAAGTTGTAGTTGCATGTTCTGTATGATATATGGTGATAAGAACATTTAGAGATTTAGATTGCACGTCACACGTAGAACTTGAAATGCAATATATTGTTAATCTTGCTACCTGTTAGAAGGCCTAGGCCTACCTTTTGAACATAGTCAGTGCATGATCAATAGGTTCCAAAGGTATTGCACTATTCCCTAAATCATATAATCGTATTCTTCTTCTTGCAATGCCTTTCCTTCTGTATTCATCTTGAAGATGGAGAAAATATGTAAAAAGGACGGTGATTGTCATTATAGTTTGAAATTTTCAAAGCTAAACTGTCTCCAAGAAAAGGGTTGAGAGAGGAATTATAGAAGGAATTTGGAGTGTTAGCCTACCAATAAAGAGTTATAAGTTTCAAGACTTAGCTATAGAAAATGTACATGTATTCATTTACTTACTATGGCAATTAGTATCAACACCCAAAAATGAATGACATACAAATTGTTACATTATTCGTTTCTCCTTTCTAATCATTTTGTGCTGCTCTCACTAGTAGCTTCCTATGATTATTAGTCTTAATTGATTTTACCACTCACAAGGTGAAGTATGTGAATAGTGTGCTTTCTTCGATGGAAATGAACTCTAGAATGAATCTATTTTAGCTAATTTGTGCTATGATATACATATACATATAAGTCTATGTAATATAATATTTATTAATAAAAGTGTTAATTTATTATAATATTATGCAGGTACATATTTTAGATTAAATTGTAAAATTTATTATAATAATATGCATGTGAGTGATCTTAAAAAAGATGCACAAAGTAAATTGTAAGCTTATTTTTTACTAAAAATGGTGGAGTTTTTTGACATAAAAAACTGTCTAAAAGTGAAAATATTGACAGAGAAAAGCATCCAAAAGCTTACACAAAGTATCTAAAATAGCATTTATGTGTCTAAGAAAATTGTCGAAAATGTATGTTTTCGACGCATCTATATATAATTCAATGCTTAGATGTGTAAAAAATGTATGTTTTTTCAATGCATCTATGTGTCAAAGAAAACCGTCGAAAATAGTTTTTGTGACACTTATTTTTTGATGCTTTAAAAAGCATCTAAAATTATTTTTAAGACACAAAAAAGCATCTAAAAACTCCACTTTTTGTGTCTTTAAATTGCATATTTTTGTTGTAGTGAAGTTAAATTGACAGTATTTAAAGACAGTAGAAAGAAACTACTCCAACATAGACTTTGTAATCTGTAGAAGATAACGTAATGGTTCATCATCAGTGCTCATCTTCGCCTAGCCCTAACTTTTTCTTTTTGTTTCCTTTGTAATTACCAGGCCTCTCGCCTCCTTGTTGATGGTAAAACCTATCTACTTGTTTTACACTAAAAAACCGGAAGTGAACGGATCGTGACTTGTAGTAAAAAGAGCAGATATCGATCCCATAAGGATTGATGCCTAGACACTGCTTAATTTAGACACAACTTTATTTAAGAAACTAAATTTTAAAATGCAAATAATATGGAAAATTAAATTAAAATTAAAATTAAAAGACTAATATAAACAAAGTTGTAGAAAATCTGAATTCAAGAATCTACGTGCTAGAGATTACTTTTTCCTTATTTTGTCTCCCTCTTATTTTATTGATTGAATTGTATCTTACCCTAGATTTCCAAATGTATTCATTACCCTCTCTCAAGGTGTAGCTATTTTGCCCTAATCAAGTTAACATGAATCGATTGAACGATCTCTCAACCTACCCAATGAATCTAACGATTCAACCAGCTATTAAGCTATCCTATAGGTGATCAATTGACTAATCGAGATCTCTTTTCTAATTCTTTAATTGACATAATGATTGCTAGTCTATAGGTCGCCAACTCTCGTTGTACAATCCTACGCAAATCTCATCTCACTCACTCTCTCGATTTGTTGCAAGATGACAAATAAAATAAACAATCATCAAAGACACTTCATTCAATCCAATAAAATATGAGTTTTGACAAAATAATGAAAAAGCAATCCCTAATATGAAATTAGCCTAACATGGTCTCTATAACATCATCAACAATCAAATAAACCATTTTTACAAAGAAAGGAAGAAATTAAAGTGACAGAAAATTAAATATAAGACTCCTTCTCTTCTTTGCCAAAATCTGGATTTTTGGTGTTGATGTGCTATTTTGCCTAATCTTGATGATGATCCTTGTCGTCAATCCTTATTGCTCCGATCGTGTGTTCTCCACTCAAGGATGGTGTTTCTACAGGTGGGTGTTGTCTCTCTCAAAGATGGAGGCTTAATGATGTTTTTATAGTCCAAAAATCTTAGGTTTAATGAAGCCTCACAGATTGCCTCAGATTACAATTCCCATGCCCGTGAAAATTTGCCTGATTCCTACGAGCGTTGGAATTATAGACAGAACCACTCTTCATTTCTGTTGTTACTTCCCACGTCTGTGGGAATTTGTCCCAGATGAACTCCTTTTATCTTCTCTTCTTTATGTTAAGTCAAGAGGACTTTACGATTATTAATTTTGATGACAATCAAATAATAATAATGTTAGAAACAAAAGAATGTCTTTGACAAGAATGTTAAGTGCGCGGACGCAAAGAC